>JAUIMM010000254.1:0-100000 GCA_031769625.1 Taudactylus pleione | reverse complement strand
ATGCACTGACTATATTACTGGCAGGGGAGCAGAGAAGGGGGGAGCAGGAACTCATCCCCCGGGTCCGACCTTGCTGGTGGTCCGCCGCACCCCCCTGCTTTCAGAGACAGCAGCACCCACCCCACACCGCTGTGTACAGGGAGGCTGCTGTCACTGGGCGCTGTAGGGGGAAGAGGGATCGTACTGATGGCGTCCTCCCTGGATCTTCCCCTTGCTGATGGTTAAAAGGGCGCCACCTGCGGGTACACAGTGTTCCGCAGATAATAGTTTTATTTGACCGGTCCTCCTTACATTAGAAACATCTTGGCAATACCATGGGCGTTCCTGGGCGGTGTCTGTGAGACATACTTGCCGATATCCTGGCTGCCCCTTACAGGAGGAAGCAGCCAGGTCGGCTTAGCAGGAAGGGGGACCGGCAAAGGGGGTATGGCTATGGATACTACGTGCCGTTTAGGGGTGGGACAAGGGGCGAAACCACGTACTCGCATCATTTTGGCCATGCCCCCGCTACACAATGCCAAGATTTACGGCATTGTAGAGCAAGGGGCGGGGTCGGGAGAATCACGTCATCAGCACCCATCGCTGCGGGTGTTTGGGTAGGTATTGTGGGGGAGACTGGAGGGGCTGGGAGGCACGCCTACTTTTCCGGGGGGCAGGGAGTAGCACCCAATTTTCGGGAGGCTCCCGACCAAATCGAGAGATAAGGCATGTATGCAGTGTGGTGGCCTGAAGCTGTCTCATGGGTGTGTTATGGGCATGTCTTTACCAGTGATAGTGGCTCCATTCCCAGATACAGCCACAGGGACCATGGTTAGTGGAATTACAGAAGGAGACACTGGGCCTGCTATAGGCTGGTGCAGGGTCACTGATGAATGTGGTAATGCCGTCGATTTGAAGCCTGTTCGAGCAAAGAAGCTGCATATGTGTGTCACCTCATCGGGGGCGCAGTGATACCACTGAACTTCTGGCCTGGTTAAACCTCGGTCTTGCCCGAGACTCACTGGGCTCATCTTCCAGCTCAGATGTGGCCCAGTCTGTGGCTCATCTTCCAGCTCAGATGTGGCCCAGTCTGTGGCTCATCTTCCAGCTCAGATGTGGCCCAGTCTGTGGCTCATCTTCCAGCTCAGATGTGGCCCAGTCTGTGGCTCATCTTCCAGCTCAGATGCGGCCCAGTCTGTGGCTCATGTTAAAGCTCAGATGCGGCCCGGTCTCTGGCTCATCTTCCAGCTCAGATGCGGCCCGGTCTCTGGCTCATCTTCCAGCTCAGATGCGGCCCGGTCTGTGGCTCATCTTCCTGCTCAGATATGGCCCGGTCTGTGGCTCATCTTCAAGCTCAGATGCGGCCCGGTCTCTGGCTCATCTTCAAGGTCAGATGCGGCCCGGTCTGTGGCTCATCTTCCAGCTCGGATGCGGCCCAGTCTGTGGCTCATCTTCCAGCTCAGATGCGGCCCAGTCTGTGGCTCATCTTCCAGCTCAGATGTGGCCCGGTCTCTGCCTCATCTTCCAGATCAGATGTGGCCCGGTCTCTGGCTCATCTTCCAGCTCAGATGCGGTCCGGTCTCTGGCTCATCGTCTAGCTCAGATGCGGCCCGGTCTCTGGCTCATCTTCCAGCTCAGATGTGGCCCGGTCTCTGGCTCATCTTCCAGGTCAGATGCGGCCCGGTCTGTGGCTCATCTTCCAGCTCAGATGCGGTCCGGTCTCTCGCTCATCTTCCAGCTCAGATGCGGCCCGGTCTCTGGCTCATCTTCCAGCTCAGATGCGGCCCGGTCTCTGGCTCATCTTCCAGCTCAGATGCGGCCCGGTCTCTGGCTCATCTTCCAGCTCAGATGCGGCCCAGTCTCTGGCTCATCTTCCAGCTCAGATGCGGCCCGGTCTGTGGCTCATCTTCTAGCTCCGATGTTGCCCGGTCTCTGGCTCATCTTCCAGCTCAGATGCGCCCGGTCTGTGGCTCATCTTCCAGCTCAGATGCGGCCCGGTCTCCGGCTCATCTTCCAGGTCAGATGCGGCCCGGTCTGTGGCTCATCTTCCAGCTCAGATGCGGCCCAGTCTGTGGCTCATCTTCCAGTTCTGATATGGCCCGGTCTGTGGCTCATCTTCCAGCTCAGATGCGGCCCGGTCTCTCGCTCATCTTCCAGATCAGATGCGGCCCGGTCTCTTGCTCATCTTCCAGCTCAGATGTGGCCCGATCTGTGGCTCATCTACCAGCTCAGATGTGGCCCGGTCTCTGGCTCATCTTCCAGCTCAGATGTGGCCCGGTCTGTGGCTCATCTTCCAGCTCAGATGCGGCCCGGTCTGTGGCTCATCTTCCAGCTCAGATGGGGCCCGGTCTCTGGCTCAACTTCCAGCTCAGATGGGGCCCGGTCTCTGGCTCATCTTACAGCTCAGATGCGGCCCAGTCTCTGGCTCATCTTCCAGCTCCTATGCGGCCCGGTCTCTCGCTCATCTTCCAGATCAGATGCGGCCCGGTCTGTGGCTCATCTTCCAGCTCAGATGCGGCCCGGTCTGTGGCTCATCTTCCAGCTCAGATGCGGCCCGGTCTCTGGCTCATCTTCCAGGTCAGATGCGGCCCGGTCTGTGGCTCATCTTCCAGCTCAGATGCGGCCCGGTCTCTGGCTCATCTTCCAGCTCAGATAGGGCCCGGTTTCTGGCTCAACTTCCAGCTCAGATGCGGCCCGGTCTCTGGCTCATCTTCCAGCTCAGATGCGGCCCGGTCTGTGGCACATCTTCCAGCTCAGATGCGGCTCGGTCTCTGGCTCATCTTCCAGCTCAGATGCGGCCCGGTCTGTGGCTCATCTTTCAGCTCAGATGCGGCCAGGTCTCTGGCTCATCTTCCAGCTCAGATGCGGCCCGGTCTCTGGCTCATCTTCCAGCTCAGATGCGGCCCGGTCTGTGGCTCATCTTCCAGCTCAGATGCGGCCTGGTCTGTGGCTCATCTTCCAGCTCAGATGCGGCCCGGTCTCTGGCTCATCTTCCAGGACAGATGCGGCCCGGTCTGTGGCTCATCTTCCAGCTCAGATAGGGCCCGGTTTCTCGCTCAACTTCCAGCTCAGATGCGGCCGGGTCTCTGGCTCATCTTCCAGCTCAGATGTGGCCCGGTCTGTGGCACATCTTCCAGCTCAGATGCGGCTCGGTCTGTGGCTCATCTTCCAGCTCAGATGCGGCCCGGTCTGTGGCTCATCTTTCAGCTCAGATGCGGCCCGGTCTCTGGCTCATCTTCCAGCTCAGATGCGGCCCGGTCTGTGGCTCATCTTCCAGCTCAGATGCGGCCCGGTCTCTGGCTCATCTTCCAGCTCAGATGCGGCCTGGTCTGTGGCTCATCTTCCAGCTCAGATGCGGCCCGGTCTCTGGCTCATCTTCCAGGTCAGATGCGGCCCGGTCTGTGGCTCATCTTCCAGCTCAGATAGGGCCCGGTTTCTCGCTCAACTTCCAGCTCAGATGCGGCCGGGTCTCTGGCTCATCTTCCAGCTCAGATGTGGCCCGGTCTGTGGCACATCTTCCAGCTCAGATGCGGCTCGGTCTGTGGCTCATCTTCCAGCTCAGATGCGGCCCGGTCTGTGGCTCATCTTTCAGCTCAGATGCGGCCCGGTCTCTGGCTCATCTTCCAGCTCAGATGCGGCCCGGTCTGTGGCTCATCTTCCAGCTCAGATGTGGCCCGGTCTCTGGCTCATCTTCCAGGTCAGATGTGGCCCGGTCTGTGGCTCATCTTCCAGCTCAGATGCGGCCCGGTCTCTGGCTCATCTTCCAGGTCAGATGTGGCCCGGTCTCTGGCTCATCTTCCAGCTCAGATGTGGCCCGGTCTCTGGCTCATCTTCCAGCTCAGATGCGGCCCAGTCTCTCGCTCATCTTCCAGCTCAGATGCGGCCCGGTCTCTGGCTCATCTTCCAGCTCAGATGTGGCCCGGTCTCTGGCTCATCTTCCAGCTCAGATGCGACCCGGTCTGTGGCTCATCTTCCAGCTCAGATGCGGCACGGTCTCTCGCTCATCTTCCAGCTCAGATGTGGCCCGGTCTGTAGCTCATCTTCTAGCTCAGATGTGGCCCGGTCTCTTGCTCATCTTCCAGCTCAGATGTTGCCCGGTCTCTGGCTCATCTTCCAGGTCAGATGCGGCCCGGTCTCTGGCTCATCTTCCAGCTCAGATGCGGCCCGGTCTCTGGCTCATCTTCCAGGTCAGAAGTGGCCCGGTCTCTGGCTCATCTTCCAGCTCAGATGCGGCCCGGTCTCTGACTCATCTTCCAGCTCAGATGCGGCCCGGTCTCTGGCTCATCTTCCAGCTCAGATGCGGCCCAGTCTCTGGCTCATCTTCCAGCTCAGATGCGGCCCGGAGCGGTATTATACAGTACAGGCAGCAGCTGCTGCTGCTCTGGAGAATTCTTCTGTTCCTCTACTATGTTCCTCTTATTAAGTCCATTTTTAAATAGAGATTTGCAGTTCTGATTCCCTGGACGCTGAACACACCCATATATTCTGAGTGACTCAGAGTCCCAGGTCAGGTCTTCCCACCAAGTTCGGATCCCAAAATGAGGCAAATTGTAATCTTCCCTGTGTCAGATCTCACATGTGTTGGATTACATATAAAAGTCCCCTCCTCATGATCAGGGGCCATTGCACACAGGAGAGTGGAGGGAAAGGGTGTGGGGCTTTGGGCTGGAGCACTGTAAGGCACTGTGTTAATAAAACCACATTAGCAAACCATCATGGCAACATTAGGGAGCCATTAGGAGTAGAGATGAGCGGGTCTGGTTCTCAGAGAACTGGTCCAACCCGAACTTTGTATTCCGAGGCGAGATCCGAGTCCCGCTCAACTTTTCCCACCTGACTCGGATCCGAAAATGAGGCAAAACGCGTCATCCTCCCGCTGTCAGATTCTCGTGGGTTTTGGATTATCTATAGGTCCCCGCGATCTGCGCCATTTTCACTCCGGCTGTAGAGAGAGAAGCTAGCAGACGTAGTCAGTCACTGTCAGTCACTCAGTGTGTCCAGTCGGGGTCTTTGGCTGAAGGCTGCTGCTGTGTTGTCCATAAAGGGGCTTAGGCTGCAGTATATAAAGGGGGGCTTCCTTCAGTGGGTGCTGCAGCTGCTGTGTCACTTCTGTGGCTGCTTCTGTGTTGTTGTCCTGTCCATCAGGCTAGGGCTGCAGTCCATAAAGGGGTGCTGTGTTGTCCATGGGGGTGCTCTGTCAATTAGGGGTGCTCTTCCCCAGTGTAAAAAAATAAAAGTGCTTTTTGTATGTGTATGTGTATGTGTGTGTGTGTATGTGTATGTGTGTGTGTGTATGTGTGTGTGTGTGTATGTGTGTGTGTATGTGTGTGTGTATGTGTGTGTGTATGTGTGTGTATGTGTGTGTGTGTGTGTGTATGTGTGTGTGTGTGTGTGTGTGTGCGTGTGTATGTGTGTGTTAGCAACTTAGCTGCGCTATTATTGTTCGGTGACACTGACGCAGTTTATCCTCCACATATTTGTGACTCTGCAGGTGGTCTGTCCGCACTCAGCAGGGGTGCTTTGTTGTCCTTAAAAAAGGGGTGCTGTCTGTTGTCGAATCCGGATGATTGGCTAAGACAGAATCTGTTAAAGTCAAGATCTGCAAAACACCATTTTAGCTACAACTAAAACAAAATCCTTACATTAAATGTTCAGTGATGACAAGACAGGTTTTGTAGATTTGTCTGTAACAAATGATTAAGAATACACAAAGACACTAATATACTCAGACAGAGTGAATTAGGAAACAATTGTTAGGCATTTAAGCTATCATTAGCCATTGTAGGCCGTTAGTATCTGATGTGGTTTAAGCTAAATAAACCAGTGTATTATGTCTGAGGCTTAAACGAATTAGCCTTACCTGTGTGATCTCATCAAGCATCTGTTGATCACATGTGTAAACACATTGCCTGTTATTTTTGTAACCCCAGACAAGTAATACCAAAATATGTCAAGTAAAGCATAGAGAAATATATATATATATATTAATTCATGATAAATACATGCATGCACATAGACAAACGCATGTGTATTCACAATGCGTGCAAATATATACACAATTACATTAAAAGGTTCCGCAGTATTTTAGGTTAATATTCAGGGTTTTATTTATATCAGCAATGTTGTGAAATGTATGTAGTTGATATTAATGGTATAGAACATCGTAGACATTTCATGTTTGGTACTGTACTGATACCCTGTCTACTTCCAGATACCCGGTTATATCGCCAAGGGAATCGGATCATGCATTCGGGAGTTATGGACCATAGTGAATTATTGGTTGAAATATAACACTCTGTATGCTGAGCCTGTGGTTAATTTAAGTCAATTAAAGAAAGACAATACAATCTGAAGAAGTGGGACATACCCCTAGTGAACTGTCCTATGACCTACAGCGTACTACAAAGAGCAAGAACCAATGGAATTATGTTTGTCTGTCTACATTGTTGTCATCATGATCAGTTCAGGTATATAGCCTGTGTACTGGTCCCAGTTAGGAGCCATTCTTTAAATGTAACTTTTTGTGCGTTGGAACCACAACCAAAGTCTGAAAGTGTTTATTGCTGTGTGCGACTATTCATAACGCTATTTAGCGTCATTTAAGGTTTAGAGGTTATAGGCAGGATTCTATAGAGGTGTAAATAGGATTCCATACTATGTTGTTCATCAAGGGGCTGCTGCCTCATTCAGGGGTTCTCTTCCCCAGTATCCAAAAAAATAAAAGTGCTTTTTTGTGTGTGTGTGTGTGTGTGTGTGTGTGTGTGTGTGTGTGTGTGTGTGTGTTAGCAACTTAGCTGCGCTATTATAGTTTGGTGACACTGCCGACCAGACCGCAGTTTATTGTCCACATATTGTGACACTATAAGTTGTAGCGCAGTATGTTATTCTAATTCATAAAAATATTGTGACATTATAAGAGGTAACGCAGTGTTTTACTCATAAAAATATTGTGACACTGTGTGGTAGTGCAGTCTATTTAACTTTTCACTTCAATCCTCAATTGTGAATAAATGATAAGTCTACACACCGACTACAAGACCACAGCAAAGTTCTAAATAATATGCGTTATATATAAAACATAATGACATCACTGTAATGGCAGCGCAGTGTGTTATTCTTATTCATAAATAATCTTGTGACACTGTAGGTCATTGATACCGCAGTGTAAAATTTAAAATTGGTACAAATTGACGTGTGTGCTGTACCCCACTTCATTCGTGTTTGTTGATATGGAGAACGATCAGTTGAGAGGAGAGCAGGAACCACATACTAGTGCTGGAGCTGCTGCCAGTGCCACCAGTCATGACAATACTAATCCATTTACATCATCTACTATAGCCGATGCCCAAAACGGGACTTAAGTCAGGGAATCTAAAATCAAGAACCAATCTTTTACAGTGGTAAAGAAAAAAACATCAAAGGTAAAGTTAGCTGCAGAAAGACATAAAATTGTCAATATGCCTTTCACCACATGAAGTGGCAAGGAAAGGCTAAGGCCTCGGCCTTTATTTATGACTGGTGGTTCTGCCTCTTATGGTGATGTAAGCACAAGTGAACATGCTGACATAGAAATCGAGGATTTCTATGTCAGCATGTTCTGTGGAAGTGTACCAGGGTGAGCAAGATATTTTGTGTAGCTGACACTAATAAGGATGTTGTTGATGGGGATGATGTTTGTGTAAATCAGCCACCAGTGGAATAAACAGTTATTGCCCAAGATAAGTCATGGGCACAAGAGGAAAAAATCTACTTCTTACAGTATGTGTGGAATTATTTCTACCCAAATCTGGACAACAATTGTCAAGTCATCTGTACCCTTTGTAAAGCCAGAGTAGGAACTTTAACCATCTAAGAATCATCCTCCCTGTTACATCATCTGCAGCGAATCCATCCTAAAAGTTTTTGTGTTTTGTGTTGACTCCTCTGCATCACCAGTGGGTCTTTTGGGAAAGTTTTGTTTTTTCTCGGCAGATGCACCTGCTGGAGAAACTGAAGGAGAAGCCATTGCTGCATCATGTGCCACTTGAGCTGACAATTTGCTTACCAACAGCTCTTTGCATCTCCTTAGATCTGTGTCCATTGGGAAGAGGAACACAACGTATGACTTAAACCTTATATATTAAATCTTGTGTTTGCTCTATTCAGCTTGTCCACATATCTGTGGTTAAGTGGACAGTGGGTACAACGGCATTTTGGAGGCCACTAATTAAGGTTTTTTTAATGTCCCTGTACAGGTTGGAAATTGCTTTTCTAGTGAAGTGGAATCTTGATGGCATTTGGTAGCGAGGACACAGGACCTGAATTAACTGTCTAAAACCCACTGAATTATTGGCAGATATTGGACGTACATCTAATACCAGCATAGATGTTATGGCGTCAGTGATCCGCTGTGCAACTGGGTGACAGCTGTCATACTTGCTCCCCCTTGTAAAGGATTGTTTAACAGTCAATTGTTTTTTAAAGTACTACTAGTAGTATTTCTGGTCCCCTTCTGGGATGAAAATCCACTCCCAGCAGCAGCAGGCATAGTGCTCAAGGATTCTTCTGTGGCAAGGACTGATGTGAATGAGTAAAATATTTTTTGTAAATGTCTCCCCTGCTCCCTCATAAATTTGCTCAGAATCAAAAAATGTAATTAAATTTACTAATCAAATCTTCCTTTCCCTGCCTTCAACTACATACATAAACTCCTTTAGACCTCTTGAATAATAAAAACATTTATTTCCTGATGTGCCATGTTGAAAGTTGAACTGCCACTGCTGCTGCAATATTTGACATGCAGTTTCTGAATGCCAAAAATGTCCAGAAATGTTTATGGCCACAGAAAGCATCTGCTGAATGCCCCTTTAATAAAAAAAAAATATTCTGAATGACCAAGTTAATTTTGTGGGCAAAACATGGGATATATTCTTCACCCATGCTCTCTCCTCCTCCCTCATAAATTTTGCTTTGGAATCAAAAAATGTTATTAAATTTACAACCAATCAACCTTTCCTGTCCTTGCCTTCAACTACATACATACTGCAACTCCCTCAGGCCTCTTGATTAATGAATTCACTTGTTTCCTGATGTGCCATGTTGGAAGTTGAACTGCCACGTGGTTGTGTCGCCCACTGCTGTCGCTTAGCTTAGTCAGCCAGCTAGCTTGGTGCAAATTTTGGGCCTAAACCAGATGAAAACAATATTGTGAGCTGTGAGGTGGTCAAAATTGACTGGAAACGAGTAGAAATGAATATTATGGACGTTAATAATACTGTAGGAACAAAAAAAAACAAATGATGTGATTTTAGCAGTTTTTATCAATTTTTAAAAGAATATCAAATCCAAAACCAAACACGCAAAGGGCGGTTTAGGCAAAACTAAATCCAGATCCAAAACACAAGGAGATACAGATCCAAAACCAAAACACTGGGGTCGGCGCACATCTCTAAATACTGCAGGAGTTAGTAAAGTTTAGGTAACACTCGACTCTCACATGCTGCACACTCACACACTGCACACTCAAACACTGCACACTCATACGCTGCACACTCACATGCTGCACACTCATACGCTGCACACTCACACACCTCACACACTGCACACTCATACGCTGCACACTCACATGCTGCACACTCATATGCTGCACACTCACATGCTGCACACACATACGCTGTACACACATACGCTGCACACTCACATGCTGCACACTCACACGCTGCACACTCATAAGCTGCACACACATACGCTGCACACTCACATGCTGCACACTCATACGCTGCACACTCACATGCTGCACACTCATATGCTGCACACTCACATGCTGCACACTCATATGCTGCACACACACATGCTGCACACTCACACGCTGCACACTCACACGCTACACACTCACACGCTGCACACACACGCTGCACACTCACACGCTGCACACACACAAGCTGCACACTCACACGCTGCACACTCACATGCTGCACACTCACACGCTGCACACACACACGCTGCACACTCACACGCTGCACACTCATATGCTGCACACTCACACGCTGCACACTCATACACTGCACACTCATACACTGCACACTCACACTCACACACTATGATAGAAGCACTGGAGAATTGTGGAATGGCTTCTATATTTGTCCCAGATTCCTGTCTTATGTCTGTTAGAAAAGCAGACTAGTAATGTCGGCTTCTGGGAAAAGCCGGTATGGGCCCTGGGGGTGTGGATGTGAGGAGAGGGAGGGCTCCATCCATAGGCCACTCCAGGTTTTGGGCCAATTAGTGGTTTCACCTGGAAGTGGCTAATAAGAGCTGTGTAATCTCTTGGTGCAGTGTCACACCTGGGGGTAGCTGGCAGACTAGCCTGTTTCTTTGACACTTGGTTAAATCCCTGTAAGTACTGTGCATGTGTGTTGATGGTGAGGGCAGTAGGCTCTACCATTATTATAGAGAGGGTATCTGCTGTGTAGCTAGTGCCCAGCCGGGCTAGGACTTATGTTTATGCTTTTGTTTATATTTTTGTATGTGGCACAATAAAGACTGGCGCCGACCAGTTTGTACGAGATTCCCAGACTTGTATCCTGTTTCTACGTCTGCTGTGTGTAAAGAGGGAGTCATCTACCCCAGGAGAGGGACCCCTATCCTGACTGTGTTACAACACTCACACACTGCACACACACTCATACACTGCACATTCACACACTGCACACTACACTCATACACTGCACACTCGCACACTGCAAACGCACACTCACTCACACACTGCACACTCAGTCATACACTGCACACTCGCACACTGCACACTCACACACTGCACACACACCCGGCACACAAACTCATACACTGCACACACACTCATACACTGCACACACACTCATACACTGCACACACACTCATACACTGCACACTCATACACTGCACACACACTCATACACTGCACACACACTCATACACTGCACACACACTCATACACTGCACACTCATACACTGCACACTCATACACTGCACACACACTCATACACTGCACACACACTCATACACTGCACACACACACACTCATACACTGCACACACACTCATACACTGCACACACACTCATACACTGCACACTCATACACTGCACACTCATACACTGCACACACACTCATACACTGCACACACACTCATACACTGCACACACACTCATACACTGCACACACACTCATACACTGCACACAGGCTCCTGTCTGTGTTACTGTTGATTGTTTTGTTTTTTTTGCTTGTTTCTTAAAATGATCTGGAATCCTTTTTCTCTCTAGGAAATCTGTCACTGTATTATATTATATTGTTTATCTGTCCAAAAAATACTTTGAGACCTGTGCACCCCAAGAAGACCTCTTTGTTTTGAGTCTTGTACCTGTTACATTCTGTATATATTTAAAAAAACACAAAAATAAATGTTTTTTTTTCCTGTTGTCTAAAACAAAAACTGAATTCTTTTCTAATTCAATGTAAAAATTATATTGTGTATTTCAAGAAGTTGTTTGCTGAGAGGAGTGACGCGGTGTATACTACTGTTACTGCGTGCAGCGGTGTCCCCCCTTCATCTGCACCCCAAAACCATTCTCATAAAGACCTGTTCTTCCAAGTGCGTGAAAACAATTGTCAGTGACTGAGGGGGCTATTCTATTGTCAGTGCTGTCAGTGACTGAGGGGGCTATTCTATTGTCAGTGCTGTCAGTGACTGAGGGGGCTATTCTATTGTCAGTGCTGTCAGTGACTGAGGGGGCTATTCTTCTATTGTCAGTGCTGTCTGTGACTGAGGGGGCTATTCTTCTATTGTCAGTGCTGTCTGTGACTGAGGGGGCTATTCTATTGTCAGTGCTGTCAGTGACTGAGGGGGCTATTCTTCTATTGTCAGTGCTGTCTGTGACTGAGGGGGCTATTCTTCTATTGTCAGTGCTGTCTGTGACTGAGGGGGCTATTCTTCTATTGTCAGTGCTGTCTGTGACTGAGGGGGCTATTCTTCTATTGTCAGTGACTGAGGGGGCTATTCTTCACTTGTCAGTGACTGAGGGGGCTATTCTTCTATTGTCAGTGCTGTCAGTGACTGAGGGGGCTATTCTATTGTCAGTGCTGTCAGTGACTGAGGGGGCTATTCTTCTATTGTCAGTGCTGTCAGTGACTGAGGGGGCTATTCTATTGTCAGTGCTGTCAGTGACTGAGGGGGCTATTCTTCTATTGTCAGTGCTGTCTGTGACTGAGGGGGCTATTCTTCTATTGTCAGTGCTGTCTGTGACTGAGGGGGCTATTCTTCTATTGTCAGTGCTGTCTGTGACTGAGGGGGCTATTCTTCTATTGTCAGTGACTGAGGGGGCTATTCTTCTATTGTCAGTGACTGAGGGGGCTATTCTTCACTTGTCAGTGCTGTCAGTGACTGAGGGGGCTATTCTTCTATTGTCAGTGCTGTATGTGACTGAGGGGGCTATTCTATTGTCAGTGCTGTATGTGACCGAGGGGGCTATTCTTCTATTGTCAGCGCTGTCTGTGACTGAGGGGACTATTCTATTGTCAGTGCTGTCAGTGACTGAGGGGGCTATTCTTCACTTGTCAGTGCTGTATGTGACTGAGGGGGCTATTCTATTGTCAGTGCTGTCAGTGACTGAGGGGGCTATTCTTCTATTGTCAGTGCTGTCTGTGACTGAGGGGGTTATTCTTCTATTGTCAGTGCTGTCAGTGACTGAGGGGTCTATTCTATTGTCAGTGCTGTCAGTGACTGAGGGGGCTATTCTATTGTCAGTGCTGTATGTGACTGAGGGGGCTATTCTATTGTCAGTGCTGTCAGTGACTGAGGGGGCTAGTCTTCTATTGTCAGTGCTGTCAGTGACTGAGGGGGCTATTCTATTGTCAGTGCTGTCAGTGACTGAGGGGGCTAGTCTTCTATTGTCAGTGCTGTCAGTGACTGAGGGGGCTAGTCTTCTATTGTCAGTGCTGTCTGTGACTGAGGGGGCTATTCTTCTATTGTCAGTGACTGAGGGGGCTATTCTTCACTTGTCAGTGCTGTATGTGACTGAGGGGGCTATTCTATTGTCAGTGTTGTCAGTGACTGAGGGGGCTATTCTTCACTTGTCAGTGCTGTATGTGACTGAGGGGGCTATTCTATTGTCAGTGCTGTCAGTGACTGAGGGGGCTATTCTATTGTCAGTGCTGTCAGTGACTGAGGGGGCTATTCTTCTATTGTCAGTGCTGTATGTGACTGAGGGGGCTATTCTATTGTCAGTGCTGTCAGTGACTGAGGGGGCTATTCTTCTATTGTCAGTGCTGTCAGTGACTGAGGGGGCTATTCTTCTATTGTCAGTGCTGTCTGTGACTGAGGGGGCTATTCTTCTATTGTCAGTGCTGTATGTGACTGAGGGGGCTATTCTATTGTCAGTGCTGTCAGTGACTGAGGGGGCTATTCTTCACTTGTCAGTGCTGTATGTGACTGAGGGGGCTATTCTATTGTCAGTGCTGTCAGTGACTGAGGGGGCTATTCTTCTATTGTCAGTGCTGTCAGTGACTGAGGGGGCTATTCTTCTATTGTCAGTGCTGTCAGTGACTGAGGGGGCTATTCTATTGTCAGTGCTGTCAGTGACTGAGGGGGCTAGTCTTCTATTGTCAGTGCTGTCAGTGACTGAGGGGGCTATTCTTCTATTGTCAGTGCTGTCTGTGACTGAGGGGGCTATTCTTCTATTGTCAGTGACTGAGGGGGCTATTATTCTATTGTCAGTGCTGTCTGTGACTGAGGGGGCTATTCTATTGTCAGTGCCGTCTGTGACTGAGGGGCTATTCTTCTATTGTCAGCGCTGTCTGTGACTGAGGGGGATATTCTTCTATTGTCAGCGCTGTCTATGACTGATGGGGATATTCTTCTATTGTCAGCGCTGTCTGTGACTGAGGGGGATATTCTTCTATTGTCAGTGCCGTCTGTGACTGATGGGGATATTCTTCTATTGTCAGCACTGTCTGTGACTGATGGGGATATTCATCTATTGTCAGTGCCATCTGTGACTGAGGGGGCTATTCTTCTATTGTCAGCGCTGTCTGTGACTGAGGGGGCTATTCTTCTATTGTCAGTGCTGTCTGTGACTGAGGGGGCTATTCTATTGTCAGTGCTGTCAGTGACTGAGGGGGCTATTCTTCTATTGTCAGCGCTGTCTGTGACTGAGGGGGCTATTCTTCTATTGTCAGCGCTGTCTGTGACTGAGGGGGCTATTCTTCTATTGTCAGCGCTGTCTGTGACTGAGGGGGCTATTCTTCTATTGTCAGCGCTGTCTGTGACTGAGGGGGCTATTCTTCTATTGTCAGCGCTGTCTGTGACTGAGGGGGCTATTCTTCTATTGTCAGCGCTGTCTGTGACTGAGGGGGCTATTCTTCTATTGTCAGCGCTGTCTGTGACTGAGGGGACTATTCTTCTATTGTCAGTGCTGTCTGTGACTGATGGGGCTATTCTTCTATTGTCAGTGCTGTCTGTGACTGAGGGGGCTATTCTTCACTACATAATTATAACTAGTAATAATTATGTTTTAAACTCGCTGCGAGTTTAAACAATCTTTTGTAGGCATTCATCATGTCTCACTCATCATATCTCAGTCATCATGTCTCCCTAACAAAAGTATTACTTCTGAAAAGCTGCTCTTTTTGTGGAGTCAGCTATTCGGAAAAGTGATACTTTCCCCCCTTACTACTGAGGTATCCATAAGGATTTTAACACTGCCTGTCTTCCCGCCCCCTCCCTTGCCACCAGTGTCCACCCAAGCCCCCCTTACCCCCCGTGTACTACCACCTTTACCCCTGCTACCACCAGTGTCTGTGCCGGCACCCCCCCACCACTGTTGTTGGTGTTCTCTTCCCCCCCACGGTGTCTGTCCCGGAATTC
Organism: Taudactylus pleione; assembly: GCA_031769625.1. NCBI lineage: Eukaryota > Metazoa > Chordata > Amphibia > Anura > Myobatrachidae > Taudactylus > Taudactylus pleione. The sequence continues at coordinate 85,144 of JAUIMM010000254.1, read as the reverse complement.
CCCCAGCTCCTCCCTACCCCCGCAGTTGGGGGGTGGAACCCCCCTGTATTTTGCATAGTGTGTTATCCTTTCAGTGTAAGTGACAGTGTGTGCAGTGGTGTTTCCCCATCATCTGCACCCCAAAACAATTCTGACAAAGATGACATGTCAATGTCTCCTACTGATTTAAACCCATTGGTAGCTTGCTTTGTTGTGGACCCAAACAAACCAAGCACTTCAGCCAACAAACTAGCAGTCCTTGTCGCTGAAGTGCTTGGTTTTTTAAACTATGTATGTCCTTTTTAATTTACAACATAAGGGTGAATGGGAGGGCCCAAGGACAATTCCATCATGCGCCACTTTTCTTTCCATTATATTTTAATGGGCTGTATTTTACTAGGGCATTGTTGAGGGTCTTCTGGTTTGCAAGGTCCAGGTCTCTTTCTCTATGGTTATTCATTATAATTCTAATTCATTCTCTTGGTGCACTATGCCATTAATCAAATCAATAATCAATCAAATTAAGCCACCAAATACATGAATGCACCACTTTTCATTATGGGCTTTGCCAAGATTGTGTGTGTGTTTGACAGTCAGTGTATATGATATCCCTGTCAGGCTAGCAGTAAATTCCCAGGTTATTGCAGGGTCAACCCAGATTGCTGCTAGGTATAAAAAGGGCAAGGGCTGGATTCCCGGATAGAGTGACCCAGCAATCCAACCCGGGTAGCATGCATGGTTTAATAGGTGAATGACCTGTGTAACTCTGTAGTGCACACGGGTAATCCGGGTCTTCTGAACCGTGTCCTGTTTAAAGAATGGCGTGGATGGAGGCCGGCTCCACATGTGGAATGGCAGCCGCGGCACTGAAGGAGTTAACCCCTGTGCTGCGGCACCATTTTTAAAGGGACACCGGGCGCTGGGTGCCATTTTTAAAATGTGTTAGCGGTGCTAGGCGCCGAGTGTTTTAAGTTAAATGTTTTAATTTTGTAATTCCCTGCCGTGGTTCAGCCCCGCTCTGGCGGCCGTGGCAGGGATGAGGTGGAGAACAGAGTGCCGGGAGCCGCTCTGCGCTCCACGCTGGGACCCGGGAGTGTGACTACCAGCTCCACAGGGATGCCGCTGGTCTCTCCATGCCGGCTGCTTACTGCGGCCAGGCAGCGGAGGGCAGGGCAGGATGCTGACATCCAGGGGCTGGAAACTGAGCTCCCGGCACCCCAGCTACCCGGTGAAGTGCTCGGTCTCAGAGGGCCTGGGGCTGTGTGTTGCACTACAGCCCCCGGGCAACCTCCAGAAATGGCAGAGCTAGGTGCTGGCTGCTGGGACCAGGAGCAGCGCTCCCGGCGCCCCAAAGCTTCAGGGCAGCAGGAAGGTGCTGCAGCAGGGACAAGCATCCCAGGCTGTAGGGCTAAGCGCCGCAGGCATTGAGGACTGGACTAGCCGGCTTCCTACCTGGCACTGGTTAACCCTCGATGTGCTGCACCACGGGTACAGTGTGCTGCCGCTGGGGGCTGGGAGCTGGGAGCCTAGCTCCCAGCACCCCAGCGCCCCAGCCCCACAGCAGAAAAATGGCCAGCAGGTAACCCTTGGTGCGCTGCACCGGGGGGAGAATTGCGATGGGCGCACACTGGGGGTCGAGAGCTCTGGCTTCCGATACCCCAGTGCAGAGAGGCCACCCACTGGGAGACCAGAGAAGCTGGCTCCCAGTGCATCGTGACTGGCCAAGATAGGGTGCACAGGGGGACTGGGTTAGCCGGCTCCCTGTGCAGTGTTAGAGGGTTCGCTGGGGACCGGGAGCCTAGCTCCAAGGGGGCCCCAGCAGCATGGCCAAGTGGCTGCATGCTGGGGGATAGGGAGAGCCAGCTCCCCGGACCCCCAGTGCTGTGAGCCGGATACAGCAGAGAGCCCCAGCAGTCCAGGACTGCAAGGCTAAGGGAACCCAGTGCTGAGCGCTGGGCAGTATAAGAAATAAATAAATATAAATGCATGCAACATGATTTGTGCAACACTGAGCCAGGACAGCAGGTCCTGGGTTACAGTGCTGCAGTGTGTAACAGCCTGATGCAGGGCACAGGCTTGGTGTATATGTAAAAACATATAATGTATATGTTTAATATATAATTTAAGAAAAGTGCACTTACCTGTGATCTGTGAAGGTCCAGGGGGATCCGGAGCTCTCTGTTTGCTGCTGGGTCCCCCAGCCTCTTCCCTAGAGAAATAAAGTGTCCTCCTCTGCGGCCTCATGCCTGGAAGTGGGATGAGGAGGTGCATAGGGAGCTGGCTGAAGCAGCCAGCTAAGAATTTTCAGTGAGCTCCAAACGGACTTTCCTCCATGGCCAGGAGTCTCTGCCAGGGACCCTGCTTGCCCACCTCTGGAGCTCAGATTCAGGCAAGGCTAGCAAGCTTGGTCCCTTAGCAGATTCCTGGAAGTCCATTTTTGAGGGAGGGATATCCTTATCTTCCTAGGCTGTATCCAGACGGAGCGGAGCCGTGGGCGTTGCCCAGCTCCGAGGTTGAGCCCAGGCACAGGGGAGTCACCACTCCCCCTCGCCATAAGGGACAATGTTAAATGTGCATGTGGCTAGCACATGCACAGCTCATGCACTTAAAGTGATTGGTTAGGGACCACAGGGCGGACTTACCCCCTGTGGCACTGTGCCCTGAGGGAGCATAAAAGATGGGCTTGTTGGCTCTGAAATGTATATATTCCTTGTGGATCCTTTGTGGATGTCTGCTGTTTGTATCATCTGTATGCTGTAATCCCTTCACCCAGAAGGAAGAGTCTTTTTCAATACTATTGAGCAATAAACACCTTTTGCCTCTACGCATCTGCATCCTGTGCCTGACAGAATTGCGCCAAACGCTATTCCATTCTCCGGCTGTTCTAGAGTGAGCCCAAGTGTCTCCAAGCTCAAGCCCTTGGTCAGCTACTGTGCAGAGCTTGGTCCATTGTGAGGGGCCAGGGAGAACCAGCCCACCCCAACTAGGAGGTGTGGCCTTAGTGCATCCAGCATAAGCAGCAGAAGCGGTTCCAGGCACTGCTGAAAGGAGTTTGATGGTGGCAGCTTCATTAAACGCCCATGGCACAGTGGGTGGAGTCAGTGACAGGTGATCACTGACTGTGAGTGGGAGTCCAAAAGCACTAACCCGTGACCAGGGACGGCCTAGGCGAAAGGCATCCGGTCACAAATGGGGACCTGGTTTTTTGGCTCTTGGAGATGTTATCTCCAAACAGAAGAAGAAAAGCTTCACTGCACCCGTGTGCAGCGTGAATGGCTCCCAACCAGGATAAGCCTAGGTCGGCACTGCAGTGGGAACGGAGTCTGTCCCGGGTCTTACCCACACTTAAACCATGTTCCAAATGCAAAGACCCAGGAAATTAGTGTAAGTGGGGCGTTCATATACACTTGTATCTTGCAATGCCCTCCATCACCAGCTTCTCATCCAGGCGTATAGGTCACGTTTCCTGCAGCTTCTCATCCAGGTGTATAGGTCCCGTTTCCTGCAGCTTCTCATCCAGGCGTATAGGTCCCGTTTCCTACAGCTTCTCATCCAGGCGTATGGTCACGTTTCCTGCAGCTTCTCATCCAGGTGTATAGGTCACGTTTCCTGCAGCTTCTCATCCAGGTGTATAGGTCCCATTTCCTGCAGCTTCTCATCCAGGCGTATAGGTCCCGTTTCCTGCAGCTTCTCAGCCAGGCGTACAGGTCCCGTTTCCTGCAGCTTCTCATCCAGGTGTATAGGTCCCGTTTCCTGCAGCTTCTCAGCCAGGTGTATAGGTCACGTTTCCTGCAGCTTCTCATCCAGGCATATAGGTCCCATTTCCTGCAGCTTCTCAGCCAGGTGTATAGGTCCCGTTTCCAGCAGCTTCTCATCCAGGTGTATAGGTCCCATTTCCTGCAGCTTCTCATCCAGGCGTATAGGTCCCGTTTCCTGCAGCTTCTCATCCAGGCGTATAGGTCCCGTTTCCTGCAGCTTCTCATCCAGGCGTACAGGTCCCGTTTCCTGCAGCTTCTCAGCCAGGCGTACAGGTCCCGTTTCCTGCAGCTTCTCAGCCAGGCGTACAGGTCACATTTCCTGCAGCTTCTCATCCAGGTGTATAGGTCCCGTTTCCTGCAGCTTCTCAGCCAGGTGTATAGGTCACGTTTCCTGCAGCTTCTCATCCAGGCGTATAGGTCCCATTTCCTGCAGCTTCTCAGCCAGGCCTATAGGTCCCGTTTCCTGCAGCTTCTCAGCCAGGCGTATAGGTCACGTTTCCTGCAGCTTCTCTGCCAGGGGTATAGGTCCCGTTTCCTGCAGCTTCTCTGCCAGGGGTATAGGTCCCGTTTCCTGCAGCTTCTCATCCAGGGGTATAGGTCCCGTTTCCTGCAGCTTCTCATCCAGGCGTATAGGTCCCGTTTCCTGTAGCTTCTCATCCAGGCGTATAGGTCCCGTTTCCTGTAGCTTCTCATCCAGGGGTATAGGTCCCATTTCCTGCAGCTTCTCATCCAGGCGCATAGGTCACGTTTCCTACAGCTTCTCATCCAGGCGTACAGGTCACGTTTCCTGCAGCTTCTCATCCAGGTGTATAGGTCCCGTTTCCAGCAGCTTCTCATCCAGGCGTATAGGTCCCGTTTCCTGCAGCTTCTCTGCCAGGTGTATAGGTCACGTTTCCTGCAGCTTCTCTGCCAGGCCTATAGGTCCCGTTTCCTGCAGCTTCTCATCCAGGCGTATAGGTCCCGTTTCCTGCAGCTTCTCAGCCAGGCCTATAGGTCCCGTTTCCTGCAGCTTCTCAGCCAGGTGTATAGGTCACGTTTCCTGCAGCTTCTCATCCAGGCCTATAGGTCCCGTTTCCTGCAGCTTCTCAGGAGATAGAGTAATATAATCAAATTATTTAATTAATAATTAATCATTCAATGTGAGTAGGCTATTGCCTGCCTTAAATCCTCAGGAATCAGTCTCATTGGGATATTGGATGCTTATTTTTTTTCTTAGTAATTTCATTTCCATTTCTCTACTTTTATAATTACAATATATGAGCGCTAGCAATAAAAACATGCTAAATAAAGAGAGAATAATGCAAAAAATATATAAAAATTAAAAAAAATTTAAAAAATATAAATAAATAAGGATAAAACTAAATTATGAAGAAGTCATTTAAAAATTAAATAAACAATCAAAGTAGATGAGAGATGCATTTTAGTTGATGAAAAAAAACCTTTTGTTTGAACTCTCTGGGCCTGATTCGGGCCCGGTCGCAAGTGCTGAGCGCTCGCAACCGGGTCGATGGTGGCCCAGAGCACATGCGCATGACGGAGCTGGCTCCGTCGTGCGCATGCGCAAGACCTGGATAGCGACGGGCAATCCGTAGCTCCGAGTCTCGCACCAAAGGGGGCGCGCTGTCGATGTTGAGTGATAGCACGCCCCCTTTGGTGGGCGGGCCGGGGAAGTGACTGCCCAGAGGAGGCGTTCCCATGAGAATGCCCACCATCTGGGGCCGGCCCCACTGACATCACAAGTGATGTCAGTGGGAGAGCTTTCGGCTCTGTTTGAGCCGAAAGCTCTCTGGGGCTTGCGGCAACAAGACCCTACCACAAGGGTCTCGTCGCAAGCCCGATGGTCTTGACTATCGCGACCATCATCCTGGCTGCTTGCATTAGGTGTGGGTGGCAACCCACAGCAATGCGAGCTGCCAGGAGGCCACTCCATTTAAAAAAAAAAGACGCCCTGTTTCAAAGCGAGCGCTCTGTCCTTATTGTTGGTGGTATATCGCTTTTCACATAACACATTTCATTTATTTTATTTTTTTTACGCATTATGGCCCTCATTCAGACCCAGACGCAAGTGGCCATTCGTACGTTCGCCATACGTACAAACATATGTAAATTCAAGCACTCGCTCGTATTTTCGAACGCAGCTAAACTTCCTCCCCAAACTCTACCGACCCCTCCTCTAACTAACGAGCGTGCCAAATAGCGAGCGTACATCCCCAAAGTGGCTTGAAGGGAACGCACGCACAAGTACAAACCGGAAGTGGGACTGTCAGATTCCGATTACCTGCTCCTTTATTCTGCCTACCTCCCTCAATCGTATCATACCAATCAATATATCTGTTATCTTAATTGGTTTTTTTTTTTTCTTTTTGACAATGCAATAAACTTTACGCTTGTCCGTGTTTGTGTTTACCCGCAGAATACGTACGGCTTAAACATTCGCTTTTCTTTGTCAAAATACATGTTAGAGCCAATTAAACAATTGTTCTATTTGTTTTTCTACCCGCATATTTCCCTGGGTTCATTTCTTTATTTAAATTTGCTTACGCATGTCACTGCATCAAGCCTATCATAACTCTCCAGAGATTTCTGGCCCTTTCTAATACATGACTCATACACTAACCAATAGAATTTGTCCTGTTAATTACCCAAATACATTAGCCAATCAAATTTATTTTCGGGTCTTTATTAAAAATGATTTTTACCAAATACACCATTGCCATCATGAGAGCCTCCGCATTCACCAGGCGCGAGCTGCTGGTGCTAACCGAGGTGATGGATAGGCGGATCACCAGCCAGCCTCCACCCATCACAAATAGAGAAAAGCATTCCGCATATGCGGAGGTACGTGGCCGCCTGCATTCCTTCGGCTCACGCCTCCAGATCGGCCAGCTGGAGCGCAGGTGGTCCGACCTGCAACGGCGGACGCCCCGCTTGCTGGCATGCTTTCGCATGCAGATCGCGGAAAGGTAAGTTTTCTGGACTGTGGTTTTCAAGTTTATCTTGTGGGCCCTAACTGCGTGTGCATGTTTTCATGTATGTCCTATTTATTCATTGTACTCATATCTGCATGGCCATGTTTACATATCTGTGTTGTCATAAATTAGTGTTTAACTAGGTTTTGGTTGAAACTAACCACAATTAGTTTCACATCTTTTAGGGGCAGAGCGAAGACTACGGCGTCATTGGCGTCAAAGACGGCGCTCTCGCCCACTCTCCCCAACCCCAAGCCAAACCTCCACACCCCCAAATTCCCGTATTTCCCCCTCCTCCTCAGCCTGCACAGACCCTGTGGAGGATGTTTCGGGGCTCTTTCCCCTCCATCCCAATTCCCCCTCTACTCCAACCACCCCTCTTGTAACTACCCCCTCCCCTGGATCCCAAATCACCCCGCCAACCTCGTTGGGGAATGGAGGCACCTCCGAGGAGGACGAGGGAGTGGCTTCTAGAGCGGCCGTTAGTTTGAACGGTATGTTTATTTTTTAGTTTAGTTTTTTGCAAAAACTGTTTGTATGTAATCATGTGTCTGTGCCTTTTTTTGCGTTGTTTCGGAGAATTTGTTGGAGTTTTCGGTTTGTCTTTACCTGTTACTGCTGATGTCACCATACACATATCACACTTGTCTGAATCTGATTTTTTGACTTGTAATTTTTGGGTGCTTGGTATTTTCGGTGTAATTCTGCTTTGGGTCACAATATTGACATTTTTGATTTGCTTGGTTTGGCTTGTTTTTTAATGTTGTTTCATTATTGATGTATTAATCCCCACACTTTTCTAACCTACAGAGGCGTATGGCGGAATTAGCCGGATGTGTTGGACGGATGCGTGCCCACGTCATCGGGCTGCTGGTGGTCCTTGCCCATATGTCGGTCCTCCTTCGTCAATAATTTTAGGATTTCCTTTAAAAAATTCATCTTAACGTTCTGTCTCATTCGTTATTTCCAAATCAGAGATTGTTTACACTGACATAAGTAGACTCTTCCCGCAAGGATTTGCAATTATTGTCACTAAGATTGTGTGTTGTATTTTTTAGGAAAACAGGCACAAGAAACACCTAACAGTAACAATCTCATTTCCCTTTTTTGGTGTTTGACAAATTAGATATTACTACATTTTACAGGTTCCTATTTGGGGGCAACCTGCTTAGGCCGATATTACAAAGCCAACTGATTGTACAGGACTCCTTTGGGTGTTGGTTTTGACCCCGAAAACATCTTACATTTTAGCTCAACTTGCGTCATTACTGGATTACCCCTTAGGAAATTTTAACGTGGGTGAACCTGGTTACACTTGCTTGTAATGGGCAATAAAATGTACAAAATAACACTCTCAAAACATTTATTCACAACATAACTAAAATAACAAAGTGTTCACTCACAAACAATACACACAGTGATAATCATAAATACAACCCATACAACAACATTGGCATCTGAATCGGCCAATGTGGTCGAGTAATCCAGACCCTAAGCTGTGCGAGCATTTTGAACGGAAAGAGGATCATCCAGTGACGTATGAGTTGGTACGAACACATTTGACGTTCGCATCTGTTAATGTATGTACGCCCAAAAAACGCCTCGCCACGCCTGCGTTTTTCCATCTCCACCCCCGTCAATGCCCAAAAACGCCCTGTTCTGTCAATCACATTTGACATGTCACTTCCTGTACGCTATTTGACGAACGAGACAAAAAAAGCTCGCAATATGCCATACGCAGTGTTACACCAACGCATGCGCGCTTTATCAACATCAGAACGCAACGAACGTACTGCTGTTAACGAACAGCTCTGAATCAGGCCCTATGTTTTTATTGAGAACCATAACAAAATACAAACATTAAATCTCTCACATATCAAAATTCCAACTGAAAGGATATCAGAGGAGTCGACATGTGGTACGTTATGTCACTTCTGCTAAAGATAATACAAAATATGGTCACATTTTACAACCAAACCTTTACTAGCAACAATTACATCAGAATGAAAGGAAAGTAAAAGAAGAAAATTAAAGAAAAGTGAAGAAGACAAAAAAGCCTCATACCAGATAGTGAAGCTGATACATCCGACCGTCTACTTTACTGAACTACTGGATATTTACCGGGGTCTGTTTGTTATCTTCCTTAATCACGACTGAGCATCTTATAGTGGTCCGTCTCCTTATACTGCAACCAGGGATGATTAGTCACAGTGACATTATTACCCTTGTCTGTGTGGGGTAAAATTAAATCATCCATAGCCATGAAATGATTAAGACGTGTACACCACTCAGACATGGATGGCGCCAACCTAGACTTCTATTTTACAGGGATTACGGCTTTGGAAGCACTCAGTATATGATGTAGTAGTGACTTTTTGAAGTGAGCATAGGGTTTCCGAGTGAGATTCAGTAGCCAGAAGCTAGGGCAAGAAGGCAAATCCTCATGAAGAATAAGACTCGCCGTTTCAATTACTTTGTCCCAAAAAGGTCTAAGAGAAGAGCATTCCCACCAGATATGTAAAGGGGTTCCTAGCTCTGTCTCACATCTCCAACAAGTGTTAGGGACTCCTGGATACATTTTAGAGAGCTGGCTAGGACAGCGGTACCAACTTGAGAGGACTTTATAATGTGTCTCCATTGTTAACGCGTTTGCAGATGCGGAGAAAGTATTTCTGATCACTTCCAGCCAATCATCTTCTATTATTCCCCGTAGATCTGATTCCCAATCAGATATGAATTTGGGTCTACCAGAAAAAAGGCGTTCAATCAGCAATGTGTAAATAGAGGACAGTGGGTGTGGCGGAGATCCCCGAGCTACACACATATTCCCAAATGGAGCAGTCCCTCTCCCATATGTTTTAGGGGAGCCTAATGTCGAGAGAAAATGCTTTATTTGCAGGTATTTCCAAATCTCGCTGTTAGGCAAGAACCATTTAGCTTGAACAGAGGGAAAACTCAAAACTTCCGAGCCTTCAAATAGCTGGTTAATCCTGAGAATCCCCTGTGCACGCCATAATGCAAATGAGTTTGCTGGGATCCCCGGCGGAAATGCCGGATTACCAAATAAAGGGGTTAAAGGAGAAGGGATAGGGGAATGAAGGGGGTGTGAGTGAAGATGACCCCAACAGGAGATGATTGGGGCCAGTAGAGGGTGGTTAGTTTGAGGTAAATTCGCAGGCCAAGGAAAACCTGAATCAGCTGAAGGAAAGAAAACTGCCTCAATATCAGTCCACTGCTTTCTATCATTTATCCTATTCCATTCCATCACCCTCAGAAGTAGAACTGCATGATAGTAGGTGAGAAAATGTGGCAATTGTAGACCTCCCTGATGCTTTTTCCTACAAAGTATTTCATGTTTGAAGCGGGATTTGTGGGCCGCCCCAAACAAATTCCCGAAAAATTCAGTGAAGTGTGGTAAACCAGGAACTGGGTATTGTAATTGGGAGAGTTTGTAAAAGATAAAGGACCCTAGGAAATACATTCATCCTAATAACTTCTATCCCACCCGTCCATGAGATCTTATTGGGACGCCAAGTAAAAAGATCTGTTCGCAGCTTAGTAAGTAAAGGCAGAAAATTAGAAGAGAATATTTGAGAGGGATATTTATGGAGGAGAACTCCTAGATATTTTATATGTGTGGGGTGCCAGGAGAAGTGGCAGAAAGATTGTATATTGTTCATACATTTCTGATCTACTGTGAGTTTAAGTGCACTAGATTTGGACAAGTTTACTTTAAAATTGGAAAGAGCCCCAAATCGATCAAATTCCTGTAGGATGTTAGGGATTGAGGTCCGTGGGTTTGTAATTACTGCCGAAAGATCGTCTGCAAAAAGGGCTAACTTGTATTCCCTCCCTCCCACAGTCAGCCCCGTTACATTACTATTAAGACGAATGGCCCTCGCCAGGGCCTCCATACATAAAATAAATACTACTGGTGATAAAGGGCAGCCCTGCCTAGTGCCATTAGTGTTCAGAACCGGCTTAGACAGGTCTCCATTAATCCTCACGCACGCAGATGGAGTGGAGTAAAGCGCACAAATTCTTTGAATGCCCATTGTACCCAAACCCATATGCTTCAGGACTCCCAGCAAAAATCCCAGTCAACCCTATCAAACGCCTTTTCAGCATCTGTAGACAGAAATCTAGTTTGGATTTTCTGAGAGACGGCCTCATGGATCAGGTCTAAGACCTTAGTAGTATTGTCCCTGGCCTCCCGACCAAAGACAAATCCCACCTGGTCTGAATAGATCAAATTGGGGAGAAACAATTTGAGACGATTAGACATTAGACGTTTAACAGGGAGATGGGTCTGTAACTGGGCAATGGGCCGGGTCTTTCCCCTCTTTAGGTTTCACTGAAATATGGGCAAGCAAGGATTGTGAAGAAAAACAGGAAAGATCTGAGATCTCATTGAAAGCACGGAGCATTAGGGGGGAAAGCACCTCTCCGAACATTGTGTAATAGGCAATAGTAAACACATCTGGGCCTGGACTCTTGCAGTTAGGTGTTGATTTGATCAATGCTTCTAACACCTCTGGAGTAAAAGGCTCTTCGAATGACTCTATGTCTATATCTGATAAAGTGGGAAAACCGATTTCCTCCAAGTAGTCCTTGATGGAAGCCCTCCTTGAGGACATGTCAATCCCCGACCTGGAATCTTTTAAATTGTGCAATTGGGAATAATAAAATTGAAATGCTGCTGTACTATCCTTTGTGGAGTTACATAGGGAGCCAGAATGTGATGTTACCTGAGCAATAAATGTGGCTGCACGTTGTTCCCGAAGTGCTCTAGCCAGGAGTCTCCCCGGCCTGTTTCCCCAAAGAAAGTATCGACTGTGACATTTATGGATATCTGATTTCATTTTATCGGACATAAACATATTAAGGTCCTGACGCGCATCAGAGAGAGCTTGGAGTGTCTAAGGGGAGAGGGAGGATTTATGTGTGAGTTCTAAGGCTTGGATCTTTTGTATTAGAGCGTCTCTTACCCCTAAGTGTTGCTTTTTTAAATAAGATCCCAGCTGAATTAGCTTCCTCCTTAAAACACATTTATGTGCTTCCCAAACTGTTATCTTGGACATATTAGGAAGATCATTAGTGGCTATATAGTCTTCCAGAGTCGACTGAATTTGTTGTTGACAATAAGAGTCTTGAAGCAGTAATTCGTTCAGCTTCCAGGTGAAACAAGTCGGGTGAGAAGACGGAATTGTGAGACTCATTGAAACGGAAGCTTGATCTGACCAGGAGATGTGACCAATCTTTGTATCTTTTATTAAATGAAGAAACCTATGTGAAATGAAAAGATAATCTAATCTAGTGTACAGCTTGTGGGGGTGAGAGAAAAAAGAATAGTCTCATGTATTAGGATGTTGTATGCACCAGATATCCACCAATTGATGTGCATGGGGGTTTTCTTCACCTTACGATGGAAGATGTCTGAGTACTTAGGTGATTGGTTAGAGAAGTCGAGGTGTGGGTATAAAAAAAGACCAATTAAGGTCACCACCAAAAACCAGTATACCTTCTACGTGGGCCTGGACCAGGCTTAATGCCCTTTCGAAGAAGAACGGTTGGGCTTTATTAGGTGCGTATATATATTAGCGAAGGTAAATATTCTGGGTGTATACCTTAAATTTTATTACTAAGACCCGGCCAGCGATCAGCGGTAAACAAGTGATGTCAGTAATGGGAATATGCTTAGCAATTAAAATTGCAACACCCAGAGACTTACCCTCAGGATTATTGGAAAAGAATCCACTCGGAAAGTCTCTGTTCCTGAGATGTGGCGCGGCACCTTCTTTGAAGTGTGTTTCTTGGAGAAACGCTACCTCAGCGTGTTCCGCTTTCAATTCTCTTAATACTCGAGATCTCCTCTCAGGGACATTAAGACCCCTCATGTTGATAGAAACAATATTTAAATTAGCCATAGTGAGTGATAGAAATATGCATTGAAACAGGAGAAAAGTTAAGACGATCATAGGCATTGGCATGAGTAGGAAATTTGGAGACAGTAGGACATATTAATCCAATATTATTATATATCACTGGCATAAAAGGGAAAAAAAGAAAAATAAGAGAAAACAACAGAAAAAACAGATTTAGATAATAAAAAATCACTTAACACAATGAAAAAGAGAAGCGAACGTATAACACCGCACCTGGACAACATAGTGGTGAAAACCAGTTCCGCCACTAGGACCAGGATCCGTGTATGCAGTGTAGGAGGCAACAGGGGACGGACAGGTAGGAGAACAGCATCACTCCATTGACAAATATCATTAAATCGATAAATCTATCAAAAGTTGCATTTAGAATCAACCGTAGAGAACGAAGGCACACCCTCAAATAACAAAGAAACCCAACTATGTTCCAATTAAATATTCAAAAAAGATATGTAGGAAAACATACTAACATAGGAACAATATAGCAAAGAACAGCCCCATGTACAATTTAAAGTAACAAGTTCTATTGAACTCTATATATCATTCGGATAGTAACTAGATCAAATTATATTTTAGCTCAAGTAACACTGGTCTCTCTTTATTCACATGACCCCTTTCTAAGGTTTTTATCAGCACACAACAGGCCTTTAAATGAGGACTTTGGCACTGGTATATCTCTCATAGCTAAATAAGCCAATCATAAAGCAGAGTCCCAAAGTGTCTGTTTCAGCCGTCCAATAGAAAGTAATACAAAGGACCACAACTTCATAGACCAACAGCCTGGGACGTCATAGAGGTGGGCGAAGTAGAGTGCGGTCTTCTCCAAGAACTGGGGGAGGATCTCACATTTTGAAAGGGCATCATACTAGAAGGCGTCTGAGGTGGAAGGAGGTTATCATGAGAAGAACTCCAATCTGGGACTCAAATTGGATCAATGTCCAGAGCAGAACAGAAAGGACCGATGTCCTAAAAGAGGTGTAGAATCACCGTTTTCCCTCCATTGGTAGTTGTGAGACTAAAAGGGAAGCCCCATCTGTATCTAATATTGCGGGAACGTAGAGCATCCATTAAGGGTTTGAGTTGACGTCTCAGCTGCAGGGTTTGCCAAGAAAGGTCCTGGAACACCTGAATTGGATGATCATCAAACTTTAAGTTGTCTAAGGGGGTCATTCAGACCCGCTCGCGAGTGAAGGTCACTCGCTAGCGGGTCGATGTTGGGCGAATGCGCAAACGCACGACGGAGGGAGCTCTGTCGTGCGCATGCACGAGACCCGGCGAGCGACGAGGAATACATCGCTCGGGGTCTCGCACCAAAGGGCGCGTGCTGTCGATGGTGAGTGACAGCATGCCCCCTTTGGTGGGCGTTCCAGGGGCGTGGCTGCCTGATGGAGGGGTTCCCATGGGAACGCCTACCGTCTGAGTCCGGCCCCACTGACATCACTAGTGATGTCAGTGGGAGTGATTTTGGCTCTGATAGAGCCAAAATCACTCCTGGGCTTGCGGCAGCGAGACCCTACCGCAGGGTCTCATCGCAAGCACGATGGTCGCGATAGTCTTGACCATCGCGACCATCATCATGGACGCTCGCATAAGCTGTGGGTGGTAACCCACAGCTATGTGAGCGTCCAAAAGGCCGCTCCACATTTAAATAGGACAGCCCTGATTCAGAGCGAGCGCTCTGGTCAGAGCGTTCAGCTCTGAATCAGGCCCTAAGTCCCGTATTTTCTGCAAGATGTCATCTTTCTGAGTGAAATAATGTAAACGGCAAATCACATCCCTCGGCCGCTCAGACTGTAAACCTCTAGGGCGTAAGGCTCTATGCGCCCTATCAATAACAATTGGATCATTAGGGTCACATCCTAGGATTTCATTGAATAGTTCTGTAAATACATCTTGCAGCCCTTGGTGGGAAATGTCCTCCGGGAAATACCTCGGATCCTCAGATTATTACGACGTCCTCTGTTATCAAGGTCGTCTAGATGGGCTTTCAAGTTTTGTATTTCCACCACTTGCGATTTAACAGTGTAGACAAGAGCATGTTGGAACTCATCCATAGTCTCACCATGTTCCCCCAGCGTCACAATTCGTGATCCCAGATGTGATAACTCAGACTTAAGTGAGGCAACTTCAGAATGCACCACTTCCCGCAATTTCTTTTCCAAAGAGGCAAAGTCAGCTTTAGAGGGAATATCCATTTTAGTGGGAAAGGTTTTAAGTAGTTGCAGGACTTTCTTGAAATCCTGACGCTCGTCTTGACCAGACATGCTAAAGATATCTTCAGTCCCTGTCAGGGTGTCTGAAGTCGCAGAGATGGCTGGTGAAGAGGGGCATGGGGAAGCACACATTGTGGAGTCTTTTTGAGAGTAGAGAAAGTGACGGAGATCAGCTCTAGAGGAGTCCCTCGAAGACTTGGGCGTACTTTTTGACCCCCGATCTCTTCTTCAACTACTTGAGTGACAAAAGATGGGTGCGTAGAGTAATGACAGCAGCTTGGTCCCTAGCAAAATAGAGCTAGAAGGCAAGACAGTCTGCGTAGTAGGTAAATTACATCTGGGGAGAGGATCATCAGTTTCCAAAGACACGGGAGTGTTTAGAGGAGATACGGTATCTTCATTCTCAGGGACTAGTGATCTGTATAATTTGATTCATCAAATAAATTACAGTAACATCAAGGATCAGGAGCAGCAGTTATCCCCACCCGTCAGACCCCATGGAGGTATATGGCAGCCATCAGATAGACCAACATTATTGGCAAGAACTTATACAGCAATAAGTCTGGGTACTTGCATTAGCAGCATCTGTCCACTAGATGGAGACAGTCACTCGCTTATGAATTCACATAGAGCCCAAGAACAGGTTTTCTGCTGAGATGTAACTCTGAATTGAGATATTAATATGAAATCAAAATAATCTCTGTTTGTGGCATCCAAGGGGGCATCAGGGCAAGTATCAACTCTTCTCTCCAGTTGGGGTAGGAGGTGCTGGCAGTATATATATATATATATATATTATATATATATATTAACTGCATTAGGTATAGAGGGGCATAATGGATAGATCTCAATAAGTACACCCCCACCTCACAGGGTAAGAGGGGGTTTGAATGCAGGGACCCAGCTTTAGTTCAAGAGCACCCCTGGAGCCGATTCCCTCTCTCTGGCAGTACCTTCAGGTGCTGAGAGAATCCAAGATGGCAGGCGTCTCCGGAGGTCAGTCGCTGGATATGGACAGAAGCAGCAGGCTGTGGGGAGAAAGTCCCAAACGGAGGATGTACGGAGCTCCTGCAGCCACACAGCACCCGGCAGCAGGTGAAGGGAGGGGTGCTTCCGCTGCGATGTCCAACCCGGCCACGTGTAGCGTCACCGCTCAGAAATTTAGTCCCTGGCTTGGCCGGCGGCCATGGGCCTTGAACCGCGAACAGGCAGGGGGTCACTTCGAGAAGCGCCGGCTCCTCAAATCAGGACACCGCAGGTGCGTGAGGTGTGTGGGAACACCAGGAGCGACCACAGTCTGGATTTAAGAGCTGGGGAAGTAGGAATTTGGGGCTAAGAGTGCGGAGCTCCAGTTCAGTCACGATGGCTGCCAGGCCACGCCCCCTTATTTATTTAATTGTTTCCATTTTCTTATATATTTTTATTGAAGAGAGAGATTTCTGTAATGAATAGATTCTATTCTCTCACTACCATGTGCATCCCGCCTTCTTGTATGTCACCTCCGGCCGGAACTTCCGGTTTTTAATCCTATCCCAATAAAGTTATCCCTATATAAGGACGGCTACAGGAAACCTCCTTTATCCTTGACAGAGCGCCCACAGTGGCGCAAAACGCATTGGTAACACAAGGGAGAGAGGAAGAGTGGCATCACATTATCAGCCCTCCATGGTTGCTAGTCATGGTCCGGGCGTCTGATGGTAATCGCGGCGCCCGGAAGTGACTTTACAACTGGCTGACGGAGGGTGAATCTCTGATCTACAAGCGGATTACAGCTCCTAGAGGTGGGAATAATAGGGTGAGCAATAGCCTTGTTATAACTAGGGGTGAGCGGGTTCGGATTTCTGAAATCCGAACCCCCCCGAGCCCCCCCGATCCGAGGCAGATCCGAGTCAGGCTCGACTTTTCCCGCCTCACTCAGATCTGAAATCGAGGCAAAACATCATCATCCCGCCTTCCGAGTCTCGCGGGTTTTGGAACCTATATAAGGTACCCGCGTCGGCGCCATTTTCTCACTCGACTGTGGACAGTGAAGAGGGAGGGTGGGAGTTAGGGCTGGCTGGGCTGTGTAGTGTAGTGTAGTGTAGTGCAGAGTAGTGTTGTGCTGTGCTGTGCTGCGCTGTGCTGCTGTTGTCCACTACTTCAAAGTCCATAGGGGCTGGCTGTGTTGTGCTGTGCTGCTGTTGTTAATAGGGGCTGTGTCCACTACTACAAAGTCCATAGGGGCTGGCTGGACTGTGTTGCGCAGTCAGTTCTCCATAGGGGCTGTGTCCACTCCAAAGTCCTGTGCAGTGTCCCAGTCCTAAAGGGGTGCTGTAGTGTTGTCCAGGGGGTGCTCTGTCCATCAGGGGTGCTCCCCCCAAGTGCTAAAAAAATAATATTTTTTCTGTGTTTGTGAATTGTGTGCGCAGTAGCCGCACGTGCATCAACAAAGTAGTGCCAAGCGTGCGCCTGTGTCATAAGTAAAGGGCCGGCTGGCTTGACCGTTAAAGGGTGCTGTAACCCCCGAAAGTACACTCCAGTCCAAACCAAAAAAAAATTTATTTTCTGTGTTTGTGAATTGTGTGCGCAGTAGCCGCACGTGCATCAACAAAGTAGTGCCAAGCGTGCGCCTGTGTCATAAGTAAAGGGCCGGCTGGCTTGACCGTTAAAGGGTGCTGTAACCCCCAAAGTACACTCCAGTCCAAACCAAAAAAAAAATTATTTTCTGTGTTTGTGAATTTTGTGCGCAGTAGCCGCACGAGCATCAACAAAGGAGCAGCGCCAAGCGTGCGCCTGTGTCCCATAAGTAAAGAGCCAGCTGGCTCATTTCTTAAAGGCTGGTGTAACCCACAAAGTGCACTACTCTCCAGCAAAAATAAAAAAATATTTTCTGTGTTTAGTCGCACGTATATATCAAATCGATATAACATAAATGGAGGACCAAACTTTATCCGATAAAAATAAAATAGAGAAAGATCAAGAACCACTTCCTCCTAGTGCTGAAGCTGCTGCCACTAGTCATGACATAGACGATAACATGCCATCAACGTCGTCTGCCAAGGCCGATGCCCAATGTCATAGTAGAGGGCACATACAATCCCAAATGGCAAAGTTCAGGAAAATGACCTTGAGAAAAACATTTAAATCAGCTGAAGAGAAACGTAAACTTGCCAATATGCCATTTACGACACGGAGTGGCAAGGAACGGCTAAGGTCGATCCCTAGTATGTTCATGACTAGTGGTTCAGCTTCACATGACGATGGAAGCCCTCCTCCCACTAAAAAAATCAAAAGAGTTAAGCTGGCAAAAGCACAGCGAAGAACTGTGCTTTCTAAGAAGATATCACAAATCCCCAAGGAGAGTCCAAGTGTGGTGGTGGTTGCGATGCCTGACCTTCCCAGCACTGGACGGGAAGAGGTGGCTCTTTCCACCATTTGCACGCCCCCTGCAAGTGCTGAAAGGAGCATCCACAGTCCACTTGCTGATATGCAAATTGAAGATGTCACTGTTGAAGTACAACAGGATGAGGATACTGGTGTAGCTGGCGCTGAGGAGGAAGTTGGCGAGGAGGATTCTGATGGTGATGTGGTTTGTTTAAATCAGGCTCCGGGGGAGACAGTTGTTGTCCGTGGGATGAAAAAGCCCATCACGGTCATGCCTGGGCAGAAGACCAAACATTCCACCTCTTTGGTCTGGCAATATTTCTATCCAAATCCGGACAACAACTGTCTTGCCATATGTACCATATGTAAAGGTGAAATAAGTAGGGGTAGGGACGTCAACCACCTAGGAACATCCTCCCTTATACGGCACCTGCAGCGCGTTCATAAAAAGTTACTGTCAAGTTCAGAAACTTTGGCTAAGACCGTAAGCAGTCCAGGGACACCTAAATCCCGTTGTCCTGTTGTATCCAAGCGCCTGCAAACCACACCGTCAACTCCCTCCTCGTCAATTTCCTCCTTAGTCAGGATCGGAAGTAGTCCTGCAGGCCATGTCACTGGCATGACTGACTCTCCTATCCGGGATTCCTCTGGAGGATCCTGCATTGCTGTGCCTCCTGCTGCCGCTGCTGCTGTTGCTGCTGCTGGGAGTCGTTAATCATCCCAGAGAGGAAGTAGGAACACCACTACTTTTACTAAACAATTGACCCTCCAACAGTCCTTAGCGAGGAGGATGAAGTATGACAGCAGTCATCCTGAAGCAAAACGTATAACTGAGGCCTTGACTGCTATGTTGGTGTTAGACGTGCGTCCGGTATCCGCCATTAGTGCAGTGGCATTTAGACAATTGATGGAGGTAGTGTGTCCCCGGTTCCAAATCCCATCTAGATTCCACTTCACTAGGCAGGCGATACCAAGACTGTACAGAAACGTCAGAAAAAGTGTCCTCAGTGTCCTGAAAAATGCCGTTGTACCCAGTGTCCACTTAACCACGGACATGTGGACAAGTGGAACAGGGCAGACTAAGGACTATATGACTGTGACAGCCCACTGGGTAGATGTATCACCTTACGCAGCAACAGCAGCAGCGTCACCAGTAGCAGCATCTCAGAAATGCCAGCTCGTTACAAGGCAGGCTACGCTGTGTATCACCGGTTTCAATAAGAGGCACACCGCCGACAACCTCTTAGAGAAACTGAGGGAAATCATCGCCCAGTGGCTTACCCCACTTAGACTCTCCTGGGGATTTGTGATATCTGACAACGCCACCAATATTGTGCGGGCATTACATCTGGGCAAATTCCAGCACGTCCCATGTTTTGCTCACACAATAAACTTGGTGGTGCAGAATTTTCTGAAAAGTGACAGGGGCGTGCAGGAGACGCTTTGGGTGGCCCGAAAAATTTCTGGCCACTTTCGCCATTCAGCGACTGCGTGCCGAAGACTGGAGCGCCAGCAAACACTCTTGAACCTGCCCCGCCATCACCTGAAGCAAGAGGTTGTGATGCGGTGGAACTCAACCCTCTATATGCTTCAGAGGATGGAGGAGCAGCAAAAGGCCATTCAAGCCTATACATCCACCTATGACATAGGCAAATGAGGGGGTATGCACCTGACTCAAGCATAGTGGAGAATGATTTCCGTGTTGTGCAAGGTTCTCCAGCCCTTCGAACTTGCCACACGTGAAGTCAGTTCAGACACTGCCAGCTTGAGTCAGGTCATTCCCCTCATCAGGCTTTTGCAGAAGCAGCTGGAGAAAGTGAAGGAGGAGTTAAGACGGAGCGATTCCGCTCGGCATGTGGGACTTGTGGATGAAGCCCTTCATTCGCTTTGCCAGGATTCCAGGGTGGTCAATCTGTTGAAATCAGACCACTACATTTTGGCCACCGTGCTCGATCCTAGGTTTAAAGCCTATGTGGTGTCTCTCTTTCCGGCCGACACAAGCCTGCAGAGGTGCAAAGACCTGCTGGTGAACACACTGTCAGCTGAAGCGGAACGTGACACGTCAACAGCTCCTTCTTCATTTTCTCCCGCAACTGGGGCTGCCAGGAAAAAACTTAGGTAACCTAAGCAACCCGCTGGCGGTGATGCAGGGCAGGCAGGACCAAGTTTGGACATCTGATCCGGACTGAAGGACCTGGCAACAATTTCTGACATGTCTACTGTCACTG
Source organism: Taudactylus pleione (assembly GCA_031769625.1). Lineage (NCBI taxonomy): Eukaryota > Metazoa > Chordata > Amphibia > Anura > Myobatrachidae > Taudactylus > Taudactylus pleione. The sequence goes on along the minus strand of JAUIMM010000254.1, from coordinate 64,692 downwards.
CATATGATACTGTCACCATTGACAGAATGGTGGAGGATTACATCGGTGACAGCATCCAAGTAGGCATGGCAGACAGTCCATACCTGTACTGGCAGGAAAAAGAGGCAATTTGGAGGCCCCTGTACAAACTGGCTCTATTTTACCTGAGTTGCCCCCCCTCCAGTGTGTTCTCCGAAAGAGTGTTTAGTGCAGCCGGGAACCTTGTCAGCGAAAGGCGTAGGAGGTTGCATCTGTTCATCAAAATGAATTATCAGCTCTTCCAGGGAGACCAGCCTCCAGAAGGTACAGAGGGACCTGTGGTGGTGGATTCAAGTGGGGACGAGTTAATACTTTGTGAGGATGAGGATGTACACACTGAAGAGGGTGAGGAATCGGTGGATGAGGAGGATGAGGATGACATCTTGCCTCCGTAGAGCCAGTTTGTGCAGGGACACATTAATTGCCAGCTTGTTTTGTGGGGGCCCAAACGAACCAATCATTTCAGCCACAGTTGTGTGGCAGACCCTGGCGCTGAAATGATTGGTTTGTTAAAGTGTGCATGTCCTGTTTATACAACATAAGGGTGGGTGGGAGGGCCCAAGGACAATTCCATCTTGCACCTCTTTTTTTTCTTTGCATTATGTACAGTTTGGGGCCTAGTTTTTCAAACTGCCATCCTGTCTGCCACTGCAGTGCCACTCCTAGATGGGCCATGTGTTTGTGCCGCCCACTCGTGTCGCTTAGCATAGTCATCCAGCTACCTCGGTGCAACCTTTTGGACATGAAAACACTATTGTGAGGTGTGAGGTGTTCAGAATAGACTGGAAATGAGTGGAAATTAAGGTTATTGAGGTTAATAATAGCATAGGAGCAGAAAAACCCACAAATTCTGTGATTTTGGCTGTTTTTATGCTTTTTTAAAAAAAAATACAGATCCAAAACACAAAACCCAGAACCCAAAACACGGAAGGGTGGTTTTGGCAAAACCAATCCAGATCCAAAACACGAAGAAAGATCCAGATCCAAAACTCAAAACACGAAAAGTGGCACGGTGCACACCCCTAGTTATAACCCAGCCTAACGGACCACTGTGTAGTTCTTTCTGTAAGCAGACTTTCCCATCGCTCTCCACCTACTCCCAATTATTTCCCTAAAAAGGGTTATAAACATATCTACCTTCAATTGTTTATTTATTTTGTAAATTACGCTCTCTTCATAATTTTGTTTTATCCTTATTTATTTCTATATTTTTTTCACATCTTTTTTATTTTTAGATTTTTATTTGTTGCATTATTTACTCTTTATTTAGCATGTTTTTATTTCTAGCGCTCATATATTGTAATTATGTTATCCTTTGTTAATTTGCGCTGCTTATAAATCAACACATAGAGCGCAGATAACTCTACATAAACATTTCTCTACTTTACATTTTTTATAGTTTATTACTAACACTAATCAATCAATTAATCAATCTCATTTGAATTCTTGTTTTTTAATGGTTTGTTCCTTTTATATTTTTTTGTATATATTGCTATATTCTAAAATTGATCAATCATTTAGTCAATCAATCAACCTCAATGGGATTTTTGATGCTCGTTTTGTAACATTGCTTTCCATTTGTTTGATTTACTTTTTTATAGTATAATTATTAACACTAATTAACAATTAATCAATCAATCTCATTTGGATTCTTGTCTCTTGCTCCCATCACCCCCGGTGGCTGGCGTCCTTCTGCGCATGTGCAAAGGATGGCTCTTATCGGGAGAGCTATTATCGGGAGAGCTGTCCTTTGCGATGTAAATTGATTACCGCAGTATGTACCTAGAAATGCAACCACATTATGTACCTGATGAGAGGCGGGATGTACCGAATCGTGGAAGCGATGCTTAGTACATCCCACCATCAATCAATCCTTTATCTGGCTTCCACTAAATAGTTCTCCACCTCCATTTACCTGTACTGGCCTCAGGCCTCTGATCTTGTTCCTGATTAATGAAAACATTGTATAGCTCCATATAGTTGATATTAATCTGCCATTCTGTCTGTCACTGCAGTGTTACTATGTTACCTAGATGTGCTATATTCTTTTTTTTATACTGCCATATGTTTATGCCGCTGCTCTGTCGCTTAGTGTAGTCATTCAGCTCACTGCAACCTTTGGCCAATATGGGTGAAAACTATGGGCCAAATGTAATAGGGTGAGAGTTTAGAAAGTAACCTCTGAAACTTTTTAAACTCCCCCAATGTAATAGAGTCTGAGAACATGAAAACTCACCCAATGTAATAGAGTCTGAGAATATGGAAACTCACCCAATGTTCTAGAGCCTGAGAACATGGAAACTCACCCAATGTACAGTAATAGAGCCCGAGAACATGGAAACTCACCCAATGTAATAGAGTCTGAGAACATGGAAACTCGCCCAGTGTAATAGAGTCTGAGAACATGGAAACTCGCCCAGTGTAATAGATTCTGAGAACATGGAAACTCGCCCAATGTAATAGTCTGAGAACATGTAAACTCGCCCAATGTACAGTAATAGAGCCCGAGAACATGGAAACTCAACCAATGTTCTAGAGCCTGAGAACATGGAAACTCGTCCAATGTACAGTAATAGAGCCCGAGAACATGGAAACTCACCCAATGTACAGTAATAGAGCCCAAGAACATGGAAACTCAACCAATGTTCTAGAGCCTGAGAACATGGAAACTCATCCAATGTACAGTAATAGAGCCCGAGAACATGGAAACTCACCCAATGTAATAGAGTCTGAGAACATGGAAACTCGCCCAGTGTAATGGACTCTGAGAACATGGAAACTCACCTGTTTTTAGACAAAAGAAACCTCTCATGAGTTACACTCTCATCCAGATGTTTTTCCATTTTGAAGATAAATCTCGACCAATGTGACATTTTTCCACATGTATATGTATTTTGAGCTGTGAGGTGGTCAAAATTGGCTGGAAATGACTGGAAATTAATGTTATTGAGGTTAATAATACTGTAGGTACCCCTGGTGACAGTTCCAGGTACCCCCGATGTGGTGTCCAATGATTTTCTGTGTCTCGCTGCAGTGTTTCGCTGTGGTAGGTCTTGCTACAGGTGACGTGATTGTTGCCCATGATGTTGCTGTGCCTGCGGCTGTCGGTGACGGGATGTCGGGGCCGGCTGGTGGTGAGTCTGCTGTCCCTCTTTGGCTGCGTAAAATAGCTAAGCTTGTTGCGCGGCATTTAGTTAGGAAGGCGGTTATGCGTCAGTTAGCTCCTGTTGCTATTGTGGTGCCTGTTGAGGATTCTACTTTGGTTCACGGTGCCAATACGGCATTGGAGAGGGATTTGCATGGGTAAGTTTGTGGATGTTTTTCTCTAACCAACGACATGAAGAAAGCTTTAGATGAAGCCAGGAAACCTGGGGGGCCTGGGGAGGATTCTTGCTGTAGCTATCACCATTGTCTTAGCGGCATACTGTTTTTTTCGGCCTGCTACCTTGAAACGTGCCCACTGGAGCACCGTAATGTCATTAAGTATATTCATTTGGTGCACAATAATTTCATCAAATCCAAAGGTTTTGTTTGGAGATATTATGATGAACAGTTTTGTGGGAGGCAGGTTGGTCTTTCATGGGAGGCAGGACGGTCAGCTGGTTATGCCTCTGGGCCATAAGGATGTTGGGGTCTGGTTAGCAGTTAACGATGAAGCTAAGGTGCCTGCGGAAGGGGTGCAGGATGGGAAGGCTACCCTCCTTTCACGGGCTGGTGTGAATGTGCTTGCCAAGGGGAAATATTTTGCCTTTAAGGATTCCTGGGGGGCTGGGTGTCATTTTAGTCACTGCTGCCACATCTACAATGTCAGTCACCCTGCCAAGGACTGTAAGTCAGGATCGGAGGGTGGTTCAAAGGGTAGGACTGATGTTTCCAGAGGTGGCATTATATGATTTGGCTAAATGATTGGGCTAGTGTCCTTTGCAGGAAGATTCCTAATTTTTGCTGGACAGTTTTAGTTTAGTTTTCCAGTTATCCTTAGGTGGCGCATTGCATGTGGCCTCCTCCCGGAATTTGCATTCGGCCAGAGAGCTTCCCCATGTGGTGTGACAGAAAGTGTTTGCTGAAGTGGCTTTGGGCCGTAAGTCCAGGCCTTTTTCCTGCCCCTCCTTTGCCAGACCTGTGCAATTCCCCTTTCGGTGTTGTGCCATAAAAGGTCCAGGGGAAATACCATTTTTAACAGCATTTGTTGTACCCTCATTGGGGTTCTGTGAACGATGCAATTCCTCACTCGCTTTGCCAGGTTCGGTACCAGTTATTTGATGAGGCGCTCGCGATGGTACAGGATTTTGGTCCTGGGGCTTTGATGGCGAAATTGGATGTGGAATCCGTTTTTTGCTTACTACCATTACACCCTGAGATGACAGGTGTCTCCCCCTGGGCTGCGCTATCTCGTGTGGACATTTTGAAAAGTTTAGCACTTTCTTGCACTGGTGTATCCAGGCCGATACAGGCCATGCGGGCATTGCACATTATCTGGATGACTTATTGTTCATCAGCCCATCGGATAGCGCAGATTGAGGGGAGGTTTTGGGGTTTTTTTGCACAGGCCCTTTTCTGGGTGCTCGGCGTGCCGGTCGCCTTGGACAAGACGTTAGGCATGACTTCTTTCTTGTCTTACCTTGGTACCGAAGAGGACACAGTTGCTGGCAGATAAGGTGCAGCGATTGCTAGGTCAGATTCCGTGTTGCTTGGATTCATGGCAGGTTAACCACTTGCCTGGCATGGTCGTATCAGATACGACCAGTCAGAAAAGCCCTGTGGGCCTCCTGGTCCCTCTGCACACTTTGTCCCTCCCGGTGGGCCGATCACTGCAGTGATCGGCCAGCCCAGCGCCGATGCACCCACCCCCTCCCCCGGCGGCTGCCGTGAGGACAGAGCAGAGAAGGCAGCACTGATAGCGCTGTCCTTCTCTCCCTCCTTGCCGGCTAGCCACAGCCCGGTGACCAGGGCAGAGAAGGCAGCGCTAACAGTGCTGTCCTTCTCTCCCTCCAAATCCGGCTAGCAGCAGCCTCTCCCCCCATTGTGGAAAGCCCCACCCCATGAGTAAATCAGAGCCCTGGCCATAATAAATAAATAAATATATATATATATATATATAATATATATATATATATATATGTGTGTGTGTGTGTGTATAGATGGCAGCTCCCAACCGATGTTAAGGAAACATCGGCAGCTGTGGTCACAATCGATGTTTCTATCGATGGCCATCAGTACTAGTATATACCATAAAAATTGCCATTTTTATGGTATACAGCATTTTTTTTTACAAAATTATGTTGGGCAAGTTTTAATAAGCTGTTCCTGACCTAATTCAATCATAAAATAAACCGACAATTTCGGAGCGGTTTTTGGAGAAAGAATTCATCAGTTAAGTGGTTAAATTGCACCAAATAGAGCCGGTCCTCGGTTCATTTCATTGTGCATTCCAGATCACTCTGATGGGGCGGGTGTTTTGCCGCAAGCTGGAGCGTGCCATTGTAGGGGTCTCCCACCCACATTTCAGTGCCCACATTTCCAGGGAAATCCAGGATGACCTCCGGGTGTCGGCTTCGTTTTGGAGTTGATTTGGCCCTTGCAGCCGGTTGACAATGCCGTGTTGCAGTTGTTCACAGAAGCTGCAGGTTCAAATGGCTTTAGAGCATTGTTCAGGGGGCTGGTGCACTGCTCCATGGCCGGCATCATGGATATCTCGTGGCTTCCAGTCCAACCTGCTGTTATTGGAACTTTCTCCAATAATAGCCGCTGTGGATTTTGTGCGCTGACAGGCTGTCTAGCCGGAACATAATTTTTATTGTGCAACCTGGGCGCGGTGCACACTATTAATAATCAGCGTTCTTCTTCTCCTATGGCGCTGCGTCTGTTAAGGCTCTTAGTATTGAAATGTTTGCAGGCGAATTTTATCTTCAGGGCGCGATATGCCCGGGCATTGGGAACCAGATAGCGAATTCCCTATCACGTTTTTAATTTCATAGGTTTCGGATGTTGGCCCCTGAGGCTAATCTGATTGGGATGACTTGTCCATCTTCTATCTGGCAGATTGTCGAGTCAAACTAATTGCTCTGGCCCGGAGGTCGCTGGCTCCATCAACATTGTGGGTTTACGGGGCAGGTTGGAGCGATTGGGAGACTTATCAGGTAGGTATCCTTCTGTGGGTAAGCCTTTGGGTCAGAACTTGATTGAGTTTGAGTGGGGCCATTATCAGAGGGGCCGATCTAAGGCGGCCATGGCTTCCGCCCTAGTGGGTATTGCTTTTTTTTCTCACCTTCATGGCGGTCACGACCCCACAAGGTAATTTAGTGCTGTCTAAACCCCCCTTAAGTGTTGGTCTATAGCAAGGCCCATTGTAAGCGATTTTCGTGTTTTCGTGATTTGTTGTGGCACTGCGGCAGCGTCTGGTAGGGGGTTTCACTGATCGCTTCTTCTGAATTTGAATCTGTTTTGTTCCCATTAGTGCGCGCTGGCTTTCTTTGGCACGTTTTGGATTAGCGAGTTTGTGGCGTCTAGTAGGAGGTCTACTGACTCTGGTCTATTACTTAAGGTTGTGGTACTTCAGGCTGGGGCTGTCCTGTGCAATATTCCCCCTTCTAAAACTGATCAGTTGGGGCGCGGGCATTGGGTTACCATCAAACTTCATTCTAATACTGAGATTTGCCCTTTGCACTTGGCTGGTTTATAGCAGGACTGCGCCCGTTAGTCGACCCGCAATGGTTATTGCAAGCTAACTCCTCCCTCTTGATTAATATCTAGTTTGCTGCTGTGTGTAAGCGATGTTTGGGTCAGTTGGGTTTGGATGTTGCACAATACGGTACTCGCGCTTCTTGCGCAGCGAGCAGTGGGTAGCCTCCATCTGCTATTCAAGCTGTTGGTAGATGGAGGTTGTCCGCCTTTAAATCATGTGTTATATGCGATAAGCTTTAAGTTGTGTTTTTACACCCAGAAACGTTGTTTACCCGCCACTGTTTGAATGGCTGGCATTCAAAAATTGAGGGTGTGAAGAGATTTTAAAATTTTTCCTCCAAAAGGGCCGCAATTCAATTGGCTTATTATTCACGGCTCCCGGGAGGTTTTTTAGGTTTTCTCCTTCGCTTGGGTATAGCTACTAAAATTCTCCTTCTAGGTTACCACTATATTCTTTTTATTATATATGTTCTATTACTGCAACGTTTTAGTTCTGTTTGTTCTTTTACAGCTTTGTCCGTGTCTTCTGAGCAAGTGTGGCTTGTGGGCCACTCATTTATTTATTGGGCTGGGGAGCATGGGATAGCAAGAATGGCAGCCCTGTTAGGTGACCGTCAGGTTCGGGGGTCTTGGGGTCCGAGGTATGCATTGGTCGGCTCTTTGTACCTTCTGTTTTATGATGAGAAGTGCTGTGGTCACCCGTCATGATTGGCGATTCACCTTGGAGGCAATGATATTGGACAGTCGGGGGTATTGATCTGATCTTGTGGATGAGGGCTGACTTGGGCGCCATGCGGTTGCGGTAACCGGAGGTGTGCTTGGTGTGGTTGGATATTGTCCTTCACCATGTATGGATGGTTTCTAGAGACCTTTCGGCCTTGGATACAGCTCACAGGAAGATTAATAAGGCTGTTTCTCATTTTGTCTCCAGGTCTGGTGGTTTGTTGATGTGGTCCCCAAGTTTGCGGCTGGAACAAGCTCAAGTTTTCCGCTCTGATGGGGTGCATTTGTCAGAGTTATGGTAGGTGTGTTTTTGGGTGCTGTTTTTTCTTTTTGGATGCGGGCTAGTGTTTTGGTTGGGGTGGCAGGCTGCGGTTCTTTGAACCTGGCGTTGGCAGGAAGGTGCCGCAAACCAGCGGCCACATAAGGTGTAAGAAAAAGCTGTGGAGCACATTTCCTTTGAAGGGTCATAGTATGGCCTACCTCTGCGGGAGGACTTTGGGTGTCCGTCTCTGCGGACATGCTCATACTATGCAGTATTATAGGGGGGTGTGAGTCTTCACAGCTCAGCTTACAATGGCCACAGGGGGGCGTATCAGTCACTCCCTAATATTGGTTAAGTAACGCTCAGCTTACAATGACCACAGGGGGGCATATCAGTCGCTCCCTAATATTGGTTATGTAACGCTCAGCTTACAATGACCACAGGGGGGCGTATCAGTCACTCCCTAATATTGGTTATGTAACGCTCAGCTTACAATGACCACAGGGGGGCATATCAGTCACTCTCTAATATTGGTTATGTAACGCTCAGCTTACAATGACCACAGGGGGGCATATCAGTCGCTCCCTAATATTGGTTATGTAACGCTCAGCTTACAATGACCACAGGGGGGCATATCAGTCACTCTCTAATATTGGTTATGTAACGCTCAGCTTACAATGACCACAGGGGGGCGTATCAGTCACTCCCTAATATTGCTTATGTAACGCTCAGCTTACAATGACCACAGGGGGGCATATCAGTCACTCTCTAATATTGGTTATGTAACGCTCAGCTTACAATGACCACAGGGGGGCGTATCAGTCACTCCCTAATATTGGTTATGTAACGCTCAGCTTACAATGACCACAGGGGGCGTATCAGTCGCTCCCTAATATTGGTTATGTAACGCTCAGCTTACAATGACCACAGGGGGCGTTTCAGTGTCTCCCTAATATTGGTTATGTAACGCTCAGCTTACAATGACCACAGGGGGCGTTTCAGTCACTCCCTAATATTGGTTATGTAACGCTCAGCTTACAATGACCACAGGGGGGCGTATCAGTCGCTCCCTAATATTGGTTATGTAACGCTCAGCTTACAATGACCACAGGGGGGGCGTATCAGTCGCTCCCTAATATTGCTTATGTAACGCTCAGCTTACAATGACCACAGGGGGGGCGTATCAGTCACTCCCTAATATTGGTTATGTAACGCTCAGCTAACAATGACCACAGGGGGGCGTATCAGTCACTCCCTAATATTGCTTATGTAACGCTCAGCTTACAATGACCACAGGGGGGCATATCAGTCACTCTCTAATATTGGTTATGTAACGCTCAGCTTACAATGACCACAGGGGGGCGTATCAGTCACTCCCTAATATTGCTTATGTAACGCTCAGCTTACAATGACCACAGGGGGGCATATCAGTCACTCTCTAATATTGGTTATGTAACGCTCAGCTTACAATGACCACAGGGGGGCGTATCAGTCACTCCCTAATATTGCTTATGTAACGCTCAGCTTACAATGACCACAGGGGGGCGTATCAGTCACTCCCTAATATTGCTTATGTAACGCTCAGCTTACAATGACCACAGGGGGGCGTATCAGTCACTCCCTAATATTGGTTATGTAACGCTCAGCTTACAATGACCACAGGGGGGCGTTTCAGTGTCTCCCTAATATTGGTTATGTAACGCTCAGCTTACAATGACCACAGGGGGGCGTATCAGTCACTCCCTAATATTGGTTATGTAACGCTCAGCTTACAATGACCACAGGGGGGCATATCAGTCACTCCCTAATATTGGTTATGTAACGCTCAGCTTACAATGACCACAGGGGGAACGTATCAGTCGCTCCCTAATATTGGTTATGTAACGCTCAGCTTACAATGACCACAGGGGGGCATATCAGTCACTCCCTAATATTGGTTATGTAACGCTCAGCTTACAATGACCACAGGGGGAACGTATCAGTCGCTCCCTAATATTGGTTATGTAACGCTCAGCTTACAATGACCACAGGGGGGACGTATCAGTCGCTCGCTAATATTGGTTATGTAACACTCAGCTTACAATGACCACAGGGGGGCGTATTAGTCACTCCCTAATATTGGTTATGTAACGCTCAGCTAACAATGACCACAGGGGGGCGTATCAGTCACTCCCTAATATTGGTTATGTAACGCTCAGCTTACAATGACCACAGGGGGGCATATCAGTCACTCCCTAATATTGGTTATGTAACGCTCAGCTTACAATGACCACAGGGGGAACGTATCAGTCGCTCCCTAATATTGGTTATGTAACGCTCAGCTTACAATGACCACAGGGGGGACGTATCAGTCGCTCGCTAATATTGGTTATGTAACACTCAGCTTACAATGACCACAGGGGGGCGTATTAGTCACTCCCTAATATTGGTTATGTAACGCTCAGCTAACAATGACCACAGGGGGGCGTATCAGTCACTCCCTAATATTGGTTATGTAACATATGGCTGGAGCTGAGTGCTTGTAGCATCCTTCTTTGCCTCCCAAAAGTAAATTAAAAGCTCAGGGTTATACCTTTAATAAAAGAAAGTTATGACTATTTAACCAAAGCAGTCCGTGTCTTTATTTATTATAAGTTAGTTGTAAGTTGTTATATTGTCTTTACTTGCAATAAAGTTATGGACGCCTTATGTGTGTTATTTTCCCTGTAGGAGAGTGTGGGGGGGCATTTTGTATTTTTTATTCTTGTGGGAGGCAATTGGGGAGATTCAGTTACCCACGGTGCTTACTACGCAGCTGCAGCTCTACCCTGGGCTATGCAATCACTGCCGCTACCCCTGAGAGGTAAACGCCATTGGGTGCACTTAATGCCGATTTCTCCTCACAGCCTCAGGAGCTCAGTGCGTGGGGTAATCCATAGCTCCTGGCACTTACCCCAGCAGCTATGGGTTAATGCACTTTAGCCACGGGCTTACCATCCATAATATAGACCATCACTATAGACTTCACCTTCCTTTTCTATTCATATCATTTTTATTACACCATCACTACATTATTCAAACAAGCAATCCAGCTTTGCCATCTGACCATCCGGCAACTTAATTTCAGCATAAAAACGGATTCATTCCAAAGTCATTTTCAATCATTGCAAACGGCAATTGGAATACGGACACTGACCCAGGGAATGACAGAAGTGGATTTGCTCCCCCTTATACCAGAGCCTTATCGCTTGTCAAAGGTCTGCTCAGAAGGTTTACACATCGTGATTCAATGAACATTTTACTTATATGCTAATAACTATTCTGTTATACATATTTTTTCTTATGTTATATGATGTCCTATTTGTCTTATTGTACATTGTTTTATTAAATATTTACCTTTTACTCATATATATGCTATATCCATTAATCCATTTTATACCTATATCCTCTTAAACACATAACATTACATTCATCTATCACACAGATTCAAGGTTTAAGTATACAGAGATTTATTAGGTGCACCCTACAAGTTCATATCTTTACATCAGCATGTCATGGGTGCTTTGTCTCCAGTATCACATGATGCACCCACGTTTCATCGCCTGTAACAATACGCTGCAGTAACTGCACTCCATCCTGATGGTACCACGTCAAGTGCACAAGTAACATTCCCATCCTTTCGGTTATGTGAACTTCTGTGAGTTGCTTCGGTACTCAGTGTGATTACTTTTTCCTGTACTCCAGTTACTCAATTAGTCTTCCAGGCTAAAACAGCCTGGAAGACCAATTGCCTTCTACCTACACCCCAATCTGAGAGTGCCAACCATCCAATACCTATAACTGAAAGCTGAGGTGATGTAGGCAGTATTTATTTTTCAGTTATGGAGAAGCCAGAAGGTCTAGGTGTCATGGAGAAGCCAGAAGGTCTGGGTGTCATGGAGAAGCCAGAAGGCCTGGGTGTCATGGAGAAGCCAGAAGGCCTGGGTGTCATGGAGAAGCCAGAAGGCCTGGGTGTCATGGAGAAGCCAGAAGGCCTGGGTGTCATGGAGAAGCCAGAAGGCCTGGGTGTCATGGAGAAGCCAGAAGGCCTGGGTGTCATGGAGAAGCCAGAAGGCCTGGGTGTTATGGAGAAGCCAGAAGGCCTGGGTATCATGGAGAAGCCAGAAGGCCTGGGTGTCATGGAGAAGCCAGAAGGCCTGGGTGTCATGGAGAAGCCAGAAGGTCTGGGTGTCATGGAGAAGCCAGAAGGTCTGGGCGTTATGTAGAAGCCAGAAGGTCTAGGCCTAGGTGTCATGGAGAAGCCAGAAGGTCTAGGTGTCATGGAGAAGCCAGAAGGTCTAGGTGTTATGTAGAAGCCAGAAGGTCTAGGTGTTATGTAGAAGCCAGAAGGCCTAGGTGTTATGTAGAAGCCAGAAGGCCTAGGCCTAGGTGTTATGTAGAAGCCAGAAAATCTAAGTGAATTGGCCTCAACTCTCAGAGACTTGACTTGTAAGAGTCTTACTTGATTGTCCACTTCACTTTAGTCCATAGTCATCTACATCTGCTTTATATCCATTTGGTGTCTGTGGTGATTTTTCAGCCAACTGTATAACTGCAGAGATATTGGTCCGACCAGTTTATCAGCATCACAGAAGCCTCCGGAATACAGATTGTGCTGTACTGGGTGAGCTAGAGGCAGAAACTCCATGATTTAACCTTAGATACAGTCATTTATCAGCCATCTGTAGGCCTGAACTTCTGCTAGGAGAACGGAGAGTTTCAACTGGAATATCAAACAGGCAAATACACTGATGACCTTCAGGCTCGGGGCTGCTCGGGCGAGTCTCCATATGTCACACCTGTAATGCCATCTGTATCTGTAAAGTCACCTCTTCTCAATGACTTTACAGTTATTGGGTCTGATTCAGGGTTGGGCGCAGATGACCCCCCGTGGTGTATGTCCATGCGTATGAGGTTGCAAGGACTGAGACTTCCACTGTCAGCATTCGCAGACTCTGAACTACCCCTTGGTGCATCATCAGACGCCACCATTGGATCCTGCACCAGCTCTATTGTAGGGATGCAGTCAGCATCCCGATAGTCAGGATCCCTATGATCACAATACTGAGATTGCAAAGGCAACTATAAGGGATAAGGGGAGGTTTAGGGTTAGGCTGCGGGAGGGCAAGGTTAGGCTGCGGGAGGGGAAGGCTAGGCTGCGGGAGGGGAAGGCTAGGCTGCGGGAGGGGAAGGCTAGGCTGCATGAGGGCAAGGTTAGGCTGCGGGATGGGAAGGTTAGGCTGCGGGATGGGAAGGTTAGGCTGCGGGATGGGAAGGCTAGGCTGCGGGAGGGGAAGGCTAGGCTGCGGGAGGGGAAGGCTAGGCTGCATGAGGGCAAGGTTAGGCTGCGGGATGGGAAGGTTAGGCTGCGGGATGGGAAGGTTAGGCTGCGGGAGGGGAAGGTTAGGCTGCGGGAGAGGAAGGTTAGGCTGCGGGAGGGGTGAGTTAGGGTTATGATATTTACAAAAACCTGTCGGCAGAACACAAACACTTACAGCTAAATGCCTGAGACATAAGATGCAAAATCTCTGTATCGGGACCCAGACGCGGTGTGACTCAGATGCGGTGTGACTCAGATGCACAGAAAACGCATAAACAAAAGCCATTTGCATCAAGATCAGCAAAGCGGCCACCTCAGAACCAGGCATGAGAGGTTACAACCATTTGTAAAGTCCTTTAGTAAAGAATATGTACTGAATATTGATTATATTGAATTCCTGTCATGGAGGCCATTTGATTATTGGTCTTTTTTATACTGGACTTTTTTTTCCCAAACAAATAAAGTATCACAATAGAGCCCTAATAGAGAGGTAACTGCAGCCTGATAACTGGATATTAAGTATGAAATGTTGGCAGGAATAATTCTGCGTCACTTCCCCTGATGAAATGGATTATGACCATGGAGAAACGCGTAAGGCTGTATGAATGCTACACTGGATACACAGTACATTCATTCACCCCTTTCTGCTGGAGCTCGGCCAGGTGACCTCCTCTCGGTAACTGAGTGCATACAGCATGCGGGAGCTCTCTCCATGGGAATGCTACACTCTCTGTAATTGTGGAGCTGATTCAGACCCGGTTGCTAAGCTGCACTCGCTCTCTGTGAGCGATTTTCGCCCATCTGCGCATGCGTATAATTCTCAGTGCGCGTGCACAAGCCACTCTTTGTGATCTGATTTTGGTTGCCTGTAAGCCACTATCAGGTCGCTGCTTTGAGTGACAGATAGCGCCGTTTGTGGGTGGTAACAGGGGAAGGTGCTTGTGAACAGGGGAGTGGATGTGTGAACGCAGACGTGTCAGGCCACAAAAACGCAGTGTAAAGGGCGTGCATAATTAGCAAAGTAGCGTCATTGTACATGTCACCTGCTTGTATTTCAGCCCGCACTGATCAGAGTGCGTGCAGCGGGTTAAGGCAACCCCAAGGGCTCCGATGGCTCTCGATGTTATGATTAATCCTACAATTCCCGGAGATGACGCGTGTTGCGAGTGACAAGAGGGCATTTTTATACACTTGCGAGCGCTCATTGCCGTAGCTCACTAAGACGTAGGGGGCGTCTTTACACGACGCAGTGCGAGCGCTTAATTACAATATCCTGCCCCTATTTGCCAGCGAGCGACCGCATCTTGCGAGCGGGTCTGAATGAGCTCCTGTGTCCGTTAGTAGCAACTTTTTGGGGGTATAAAGATTACAGGATACACAGTAATACTACCTGGATACTGCTGATCTTTATATCCATATGACAGAGTGGTCAGTAAGGACCTGGAATATTTATTATCCATATTAATGGTTATTATTGGTCCATGTATATTACACCTTGAGGTGCATTTCTTCCTAGCTGCACTATCATGGTTACATGTATTCAAACAAACTAAAATAATTATAACAATCAGGGAGCTGCTCCCCACCAATAAGCAGGATAGGATATGGGAGGATGATTATTATCATGTGTTACATACAACCTGACCGGTCTGTGGGCAATCAGTAACTGTGAGTGCAGGGATCATTATTGCCACTATCAGGTGTTACTGTGGACATGTCTGTGGGCTGTCAGTCACTATGAGTGTAGGGATCATTAATGCCACTATCAGGTGTTACCATGGACATGTCTGTGGGCTGTCCGTCACTATGAGTGTAGGGATCATTATTACCACTATCAGGTGTTACTGTGGACATGTCTGTGGGCTGTCAGTCACTGTGAGTGTAGGGATCGTTATTACCACTATCAGGTGTCACCGTGGACATGTCTGTGGGCTGTCCGTCACTATGAGTGTAGGGATCATTAATGCCACTATCAGGTGTTACTGTGGACATGTCTATGGGCTGTCCGTCACTATGAGTGTAGGGATCATTATTACCACTATCAGGTGTTACCGTGGACATGTCTGTGGGCAGTCAGTCACTGTGAGTGTAGGGATCATTAATGCTTCTTTCAGGTGTTACTGTGGACATGTCTGTGGGATGTCAGTAACTATGAGTGTAGGGATCATTATTACCACTATCAGGTGTTACTGTGGACATGCCTGTGGGCAATCAGTCAGCGTGAGTGTAGGGATCATTAATGCCACTATCAGGTGTTACTGTGGACATGTCTTTTGGCTGTCAGTCACTATGAGTGTAGGGATCATTAATGCCACTATCAGGTGTTACTGTGGACATGTCTGTGGGCTGTCAGTCACTATGAGTGTAGGGATCATTAATGCCACTATCAGTTGTTACCGTGGACATGTCTGTTTTGCTGTCAGTGGCATTAATGATCACTACACTCACAGAGACTGACAGCGGCACAAACATGTCCACGCTAACACTTAATAGTGGCAATAATGATCCCTACACTCAGTGACGGACAGCGGCACAGACATGTCCACGGTAACACCTGATAGTGGCATTAATGATCCCTACACTCATGCTGACTGCGAGTGTAGGGATCATTAATGCGACTATCAGGTATTACTGTGGACATGTCTGTGGGCTGTCCGTCACTATGAGTGTAGGGATCATTATTACCACTATCAGGTGTTACTGTGGACATGTCTGTGGGCTGTCAGTCACTGTGAGTGTAGGGATCGTTATTACCACTATCAGGTGTCACCGTGGACATGTCTGTGGGCTGTCCGTCACTATGAGTGTAGGGATCATTAATGCCACTATCAGGTGTTACTGTGGACATGTCTATGGGCTGTCCGTCACTATGAGTGTAGGGATCATTATTACCACTATCAGGTGTTACCGTGGACATGTCTGTGGGCAGTCAGTCACTGTGAGTGTAGGGATCATTAATGCTTCTTTCAGGTGTTACTGTGGACATGTCTGTGGGATGTCAGTAACTATGAGTGTAGGGATCATTATTACCACTATCAGGTGTTACTGTGGACATGCCTGTGGGCAATCAGTCAGCGTGAGTGTAGGGATCATTAATGCCACTATCAGGTGTTACTGTGGACATGTCTTTTGGCTGTCAGTCACTATGAGTGTAGGGATCATTAATGCCACTATCAGGTGTTACTGTGGACATGTCTGTGGGCTGTCAGTCACTATGAGTGTAGGGATCATTAATGCCACTATCAGTTGTTACCGTGGACATGTCTGTTTTGCTGTCAGTGGCATTAATGATCACTACACTCACAGAGACTGACAGCGGCACAAACATGTCCACGCTAACACTTAATAGTGGCAATAATGATCCCTACACTCAGTGACGGACAGCGGCACAGACATGTCCACGGTAACACCTGATAGTGGCATTAATGATCCCTACACTCATGCTGACTGCGAGTGTAGGGATCATTAATGCGACTATCAGGTATTACTGTGGACATGTCTGTGGGCTGTCAGCCACTGTGAGTGTAGGGATCATTAATGCCACTATCAGGTGTTACTGTGGACATGTCTGTGGGCTGTCAGTCACTGTGAGTGTAGGGATCATTAATGCCACTATCAGGTGTTACTGTGGACATATCTGTGGGCAGTCAGTCACTGTGAGTGTAGGGATCATTAATGCCACTATCAGGTGTTACTGTGGACATGTCTGTGGGCTGTCAGTCACTGTGAGTGTAGGGATCATTAAAGCCACTATCAGGTGTTACTGTGGACATGTCCGTGGGCAGTCAGTCACTATGAGTGTAGGGATCATTAATGCTACTTTCAGGTGTTACTGTGGACATGTCTGTGGGCAATCAGTCACTGTGAGTGTAGGGATCATTAATGCCACTCTCAGGTGTTACTGTGGACATGTCTTTTGGCTGTCAGTCACTATGAGTGTAGGGATCATTAATGCCACTATCAGGTGTCACCATGGAACCGTCTGTTACCATGGACATGTCTGTTTTGCTGTCACAAACATGTCCACGCTAACACTTGATAGTGGCAATAATGATCCCTACACTCAGTGACGGACAGCGGCACAGACATGTCCACGGTAACACCTGATAGTGGCATTAATGATCCCTACACTCATGCTGACTGCGAGTGTAGGGATCATTAATGCGACTATCAGGTATTACTGTGGACATGTCTGTGGGCTGTCAGCCACTGTGAGTGTAGGGATCATTAATGCCACTATCAGGTGTCACCATGGAACCGTCTGTAGATAGATGGCCATTCTGTCTGACACATGACTCCCACCTTCTACATGATTAGGTGACGGAAGACATGACAATGGAATTACTGTAAGAGGCCGACGAATTACAAGATCACCACAACTAAATACAGTAATTTTCCTGCCCGTGTCCCTGTGACTTCCTACCTGCAGCCGGATGTCTCTGGGGCATCTCCACATGGACAATATTTTTGGTTGTGCAAAAGCGATTTATGAGGAGGATGATTTATCTGCTCTTCTGCGTCTTCACCCTCCAGCATTTCTGGAAACCTTGAATAGGCCTCGCGGTGGATATAGCTTTATTCTGCTGATTTGAAACTGCAGCCATTTGCCTGGAGAGGCATTCTGGGATAGCGAGTGAGCCCCAGGGCACCGACCTCT
Organism: Taudactylus pleione; assembly: GCA_031769625.1. Classification (NCBI taxonomy): domain Eukaryota; kingdom Metazoa; phylum Chordata; class Amphibia; order Anura; family Myobatrachidae; genus Taudactylus; species Taudactylus pleione. Next base: position 47,010 of record JAUIMM010000254.1, on the reverse strand, counting down.
GTTATACCCATTTATAACATGTGCACCAGCCTCGGTTGTGTTGTCATCACTCAAAGCAAAGTAACCTTTATTTCAGCTCAGGAACTAATAGACACAATGCCAGTGCTGTTATATAGTTCTATATACAGAGACACCGGGGCAGCAGGTAAATATATAACATTTTATTTATCCACATAAAATAGTTTTATTTTTTATTACTGTACTGTATGTAACCCTTCGCTGCCTGAGCCCTGCAGGGCCCTGATTTTTACCCAGTGTCCTGAAGAACATCGCTTCCTTAGTCCCTCTTGGGACAAAGTCTGCAGAGCATTTCTTTCAAGCTCTTTACCAGAACCCTGCAGAGCATTGCACACTTTACACCCCTCCATGGCTTTGTTTGAGAGCTAAGGAGACATCCATGAATCTACTGCCCCTCACAGGGGGAAGATATTGTTCATACTGCCCCATACTCTAAGGACATGTGTGTTGGGATAGGGAGATAACGGGGTATTTGTCCATTAATCCAGAGTCCCCCCCCCCTTTCAGTATAAGACGCATGCACAAGATAAACGCAGACAGCGAGATAAAAAACCATGACTAAAAGTCTTTTTATACAACAGGCCCTATGCACTGTATGAGGTGTGACTGCGGGATACACACCCAACTGCATACAGCAGGGGCTGGACCCCAAAGAAACCACTCCCACGAGGAGCCAAGCAAGAACAGAAGAGCCGGATTGTGGTCTATATGGAGTTTTGTGCATGTATAAATACACACATAAAAACATATATAAACACAAACATTCTGGTCTCCTGTTATGTGGGAGGATGTGTCAGCCCCTTTTAGAAGTAATAAGGCACTCCAGGGAGGGGTGGCGACATCAGGCCATGGAGGATCCAGAGTGCCTTATTGCCTCCAGACATACAAAGCTCCGAGAGAGAGGAGTCTCCGCTGCTTTACGGTGGGGTTGGAGGAAGAGGCTGGTTTTAAAGTCTTTCACGAGAAGGAACCCAAATGTAGGGCCCTGAGAGGTCCTCAATGATCCCCTTTATTTTATGGTAGACTTCTTCAAAGCTTTCTCCCTCGACCACCGCTGGAGAGAAGAAGACAAAGAGTGGGAAAAATAGGGAGAGAGAGATTATCAAGAATAGGCTTGTAACAGACCTTAATCACATTTCCAAACAGAAACATTTCACAACCTATTGTCTACAAGGGCACTACCCGCCGAGCTCGCCAACACGGTCTTTACAAGAATAGGACACAAACTTGTCAATCACCTAATACTGCGCAAGTGCACCCACAAATAGAAGAGGGACAAGGGGTGCGAAGACTTTGGAGGAGCAGGGGGGCCATGGCACATCACACAAGCTTAACATAACGAAACGTTCTTTGCTACATCGTAACCCCGCAGCGCTGTACTCACCTGAAAAACACTCTGTAAAGTCTTGTTCCAACTTCGTTGACCTTTCGTATGTTTTTCTAGCTTGTTCCTCAGTTAGACGTTTGTTAATTTCTCTGTTGCGCAGGTGAATACGGGTCGGGAGACAGACAGGAGAGAAATGCGTACAATCAGCACAAGTGTTACACAGCTGGAAAGTCACAATTTTGGCAAAACAAAAAAAAACTTTCAGAAAACTAAATGAATGGAAAACTAACAAATAAAAGAAAAATAAATTGCTTTATCCGTGATGGAACTGAGGGACTGATTCACTACTGCGATTATGCACGATTGTTACCTACTACGCATGCTAATGGATCACAGTGCGCAAACTAGCGATAGTGTTCGGGACTGTAATCGCAGTGACTACACAGACCCATTGCAGAGTGATTGACAGGAAGTGCCATTTGTGGGTGGTGACGGGGGGTGTGGTTGGCTGAACGCAGGCGTGCCAGTGCGTTGGGACGCCGTTGCAGGGGCGTGCATAAATTATTCACTGCGATGCCATGCGCAGCCTGAGGCCTCATACCGTGCGCTGAAGTTAGCAATTTCTGAGTAAGGTCAGAGCTTCGCAGTCTTGTTACATATTACGGATGTGTGTAAGGTAAAGTGGGCGACTCTATGTAGTGCTGCGAGGGGATCACATGGATTAATATACTATCACAGAACTATGTGCGTAATCACAATTGCATTCGCCATTGTATACAGTAGAGAATCAGCCCCAGAACCCCAGATGCAGACAGATTAGACAATGTAATATATATATATATGAGAAGAAGAAATCGTGTAATGGTGATCTGGTCACACTAATATATTAAAATATAACTTTTATTCTCTTATTAAAGACATAACACCAAATATTTAGATAATCTTCACATAACCATATACCCCACATATAATGCATCATATTCACAGGAGAAAAGATTTCTAAAACCTGTGACTGGAATTCATGAAAAAACACAAATGACAGCTGGAAAAATCCAAATAGACAAAGTTATCAGTTCTGTACTTTTCTCCAGAAACTCTATAACAGTTGTATCTAATATCCATCTCTAGAGCAGTTGTATCTAATATCCACCTCTATAACAGCTGTATCTAATATCCACCTCTATAACAGTTGTATCTAATATCCACCTCTATAACAGTTGTATCTAATATCCACCTCTATAACAGTTGTATCTAATATCCATCTCTATAACAGTTGTATCTAATATCCATCTCTAGAGAAATTGTAACTAATATCCATCTCTATAACAGTTGTATCTAATATCCATCTCAATAACAGTTGTATCTAAAATCCATCTCTAGAGCAGTTGTATCTAATATCCATCTCTAGAGCAGTTGTATCTAATATCCATCTCTAGAGCAGTTGTATCTAATATCCATCTCTATAACAGTTGTATCTAATATCCATCTCTAGAGCAGCTGTATCTAAAATCCATCTCTAGAGCAGTTGTATCTAATATCCATCTCTATAACAGTTGTATCTAATATCCATCTCTATAACAGTTGTATCTAATATCCATCTCTATAACAGTTGTATCTAATATCCATCTCTATAACAGCTGTATCTAATATCCATCTCTATAACAGTTGTATCTAATATCCATCTCTATAACAGCTGTATCTAATATCCATCTCTATAACAGTTGTATCTAATATCCACCTCTATAACAGTTGTATCTAATATCCATCTCTATAACAGTTGTATCTAATATCCATCTCTATAACAGTTGTATCTAATATCCATCTCTAGAGCAGTTGTATCTAATATCCACCTCTATAACAGCTGTATCTAATATCCATCTCTATAACAGCTGTATCTAATATCCATCTCTATAACAGTTGTATCTAATATCCACCTCTATAACAGTTGTATCTAATATCCACCTCTATAACAGTTGTATCTAATATCCATCTCTATAACAGTTGTATCTAATATCCACCTCTATAACAGTTGTATCTAATATCCACCTCTATAACAGTTGTATCTAATATCCATCTCTATAACAGTTGTATCTAATATCCATCTCTATAACAGTTGTATCTAATATCCATCTCTAGAGCAGTTGTATCTAATATCCACCTCTATAACAGCTGTATCTAATATCCATCTCTATAACAGCTGTATCTAATATCCATCTCTAGAGCAGTTGTATCTAATATCCACCTCTATAACAGCTGTATCTAATATCCATCTCTATAACAGTTGTATCTAATATCCACCTCTATAACAGTTGTATCTAATATCCACCTCTATAACAGTTGTATCTAATATCCACCTCTATAACAGTTGTATCTAATATCCATCTCTATAACAGTTGTATCTAATATCCATCTCTATAACAGTTGTATCTAATATCCATCTCTAGAGAAATTGTAACTAATATCCATCTCTATAACAGTTGTATCTAATATCCATCTCAATAACAGTTGTATCTAAAATCCATCTCTAGAGCAGTTGTATCTAATATCCATCTCTAGAGCAGTTGTATCTAATATCCATCTCTAGAGCAGTTGTATCTAATATCCATCTCTATAACAGTTGTATCTAATATCCATCTCTAGAGCAGCTGTATCTAAAATCCATCTCTAGAGCAGTTGTATCTAATATCCATCTCTATAACAGTTGTATCTAATATCCATCTCTATAACAGCTGTATCTAATATCCATCTCTATAACAGTTGTATCTAATATCCATCTCTATAACAGCTGTATCTAATATCCATCTCTATAACAGCTGTATCTAATATCCATCTCTAGATCAGTTGTATCTAATATCCATCTCTATAACAGCTGTATCTAATATCCATCTCTAGAGCAGTTGTATCTAATATCCATCTCTAGAGCAGTTGTATCTAATATCCATCTCTATAACAGCTGTATCTAATATCCATCTCTAGATCAGTTGTATCTAATATCCATCTCTATAACAGCTGTGTCTAATATCCATCTCTAGAGCAGTTGTATCTAATATCCATCTCTATAACAGTTGTATCTAATATCCATCTCTAGAGCAGTTGTATCTAATATCCATCTATAGAGCAGTTGTATCTAATATCCATCTCTAGAGTAGTTTTATCTACAGTAATATCCAGCTGTCCTTGCAACATTACAAATATACAATGTTATTAATCTCTCAGTACAAGCCTCCAATAAACGAGACTGTATGGAGGTCAGGATTAAATAAAATGAATTATTTTCTGTGTCATAGCAGAACGTTCATTATATTGCACTTTATTTCCTCAACCGGGTCTAGTGTTACATTTAAAAAATGTGCTCTAGAAACTTGAGCGTAAATGTCTGTCTATTAAGATGGGTACACACCTGACACATATATCTGCAGATGATGGTCGTTCATACTATTATGTACAGTAAGCTTGTACCTAATATATCCTGCACACTAATAGTAAGTATGACAGTCTTATAGATACCTCAGTATCAGAGTTATTATGTGGCTGGTTACAGCGCTGTGTTATGTAACCTTGTACCTAATATATCCTGCACACTAATAGTAAGTATGACAGTCTTATAGATACCTCAGTATCAGAGTTATTATGTGACTGGTTACAGTGCTGTGTTATGTAACCTTGTACCTAATATATCCTGTACACTAATAGTAAGTATGACATTCTTATAGATACCTCAGTATCAGGGTTATTATGTGACTGGTTACAGCGCTGTGTTATGTAACCTTGTACCTAATATATCCTGTACACTAATAGTAAGTATGACAGTCTTATAGATACCTCAGTATCAGAGTTATTATGTGACTGGTTACAGTGCTGTGTTATGTAACCTTGTACCTAATATATCCTGTACACTAATAGTAAGTATGACATTCTTATAGATACCTCAGTATCAGAGTTATTATGTGGCTGGTTACAGTGCTGTGTTATGTAACCTTGTACCTAATATATCCTGCACACTAATAGTAAGTATGACAGTCTTATAGATACCTCAGTATCAGAGTTATTATGTGGCTGGTTACAGCGCTGTGTTATGTAACCTTGTACCTAATATATCCTGTACACTAATAGTAAGTATGACATTCTTATAGATACCTCAGTATCAGAGTTATTATGTGACTGGTTACAGTGCTGTGTTATGTAACCTTGTACCTAATATATCCTGTACACTAATAGTAAGTATGACAGTCTTATAGATACCTCAGTATCAGAGTTATTATGTGGCTGGTTACAGCGCTGTATTATGTAACCTTGTACCTAATATATCCTGCACACTAATAGTAAGTATGACAGTCTTATAGATACCTCAGTATCAGAGTTATTATGTGGCTGGTTACAGCGCTGTGTTATGTAACCTTGTACCTAATATATCCTGTACACTAATAGTAAGTATGACATTCTTATAGATACCTCAGTATCAGAGTTATTATGTGGCTGGTTACAGCGCTGTGTTATGTAACCTTGTACCTAATATATCCTGTACACTAATAGTAAGTATGACATTCTTATAGATACCTCAGTATCAGAGTTATTATGTGGCTGGTTACAGCGCTGTGTTATGTAACCTTGTACCTAATATATCCTGCACACTAATAGTAAGTATGACAGTCTTATAGATACCTCAGTATCAGAGTTATTATGTGGCTGGTTACAGCGCTGTGTTATGTAACCTTGTACCTAATATATCCTGTACACTAATAGTAAGTATGACATTCTTATAGATGCCTCAGTATCAGAGTTATTATGTGACTGGTTACAGTGCTGTGTTATGTAACCTTGTACCTAATATATCCTGTACACTAATAGTAAGTATGACAGTCTTATAGATACCTCAGTATCAGAGTTATTATGTGGCTGGTTACAGCGCTGTATTATGTAACCTTGTACCTAATATATCCTGCACACTAATAGTAAGTATGACAGTCTTATAGATACCTCAGTATCAGAGTTATTATGTGGCTGGTTACAGCGCTGTGTTATGTAACCTTGTACCTAATATATCCTGTACACTAATAGTAAGTATGACATTCTTATAGATACCTCAGTATCAGAGTTATTATGTGGCTGGTTACAGCGCTGTGTTATGTAACCTTGTACCTAATATATCCTGTACACTAATAGTAAGTATGACATTCTTATAGATGCCTCAGTATCAGAGTTATTATGTGACTGGTTACAGTGCTGTGTTATGTAACCTTGTACCTAATATATCCTGTACACTAATAGTAAGTATGACATTCTTATAGATACCTCAGTATCAGAGTTATTATGTGGCTGGTTACAGCGCTGTGTTATGTAACCTTGTACCTAATATATCCTGTACACTAATAGTAAGTATGACATTCTTATAGATGCCTCAGTATCAGAGTTATTATGTGACTGGTTACAGCGCTGTGTTATGTAACCTTGTACCTAATATATCCTGTACACTAATAGTAAGTATGACAGTCTTATAGATACCTCAGTATCAGAGTTATTATGTGGCTGGTTACAGTGCTGTGTTATGTAACCTTGTACCTAATATATCCTGCACACTAATAGTAAGTATGACATTCTTATAGATACCTCAGTATCAGAGTTATTATGTGGCTGGTTACAGTGCTGTGTTATGTAACCTTGTACCTAATATATCCTGTACACTAATAGTAAGTATGACATTCTTATAGATACCTCAGTATCAGAGGTTGAATACTGTATCTCAGTCTTACTCAGCAGCTGCTAGAACATACGGTGTCACCAATTCAGTTATTGCTGCTTATACGGTTCCGCCGCTGTTCGGCACAGCGCTACTGAGGAGACGGCTATCACTTTGCCTTAGTAGCAGCTGTAGAGGGAATGAATCCGATCCTGTACAGCTGCTACTGAAGCTGGGGACACACGTAAAGATTTTCTGTCCAACATCCAACTAGGTGATTGGTTGGAGTGAGAATCTGGTAACGTATGGGAGTAACTGGTGATCAGCAATTTGCTCCTAAATGCCAGAAAACAGATGAAAATGGCGTCAGACAAGTTTGTTAAATGTTTGATCTAAACAATTTGTTCAAAGAACAGTTTTTGTCCGTTTTCCAGCGTTTGGAAGCAAATTGCTGATCACCAGTTACTCCCATACGTTACCAGATTCTCATTCCAACCAATCAGCTAGTTGGATGTTGGACAGAAAATCTTTACGTGTATTTGCAGCTTTATTGTAGGCACAGAGCTATTCATCTCCTGTTATTCGCTGCAAACTGCCTATTGAAATCATTGCTTATTTTCTATAATTTTTCAAACACAGCCTGTAACATGACAGTTAGGAGCTGATTGATTGGTCATTTATCACTCTGCAGTTTATCACTTCTCAGCGCTTCATACATACGTCTGCCCCACTGTGCGGCGCTGTTTGAGAGATTGAACAGCTCCCAGGTGAATCACTCACGAGGGGATTGCGCTGTCCAGCGGGCTGACTATCGTGGTCTTGTGTGCGGCTCTATGTGAATCTGCAGGTCTGTACCCGGCGGCTCCAGTGCCGGAGGAAAGTGGCTGCTGTGTGCGTCAGTCACCACAATCACCAGCTCAAAGAACCGTGATCCCGGTTTGGACGCTATCTATCTGACCTGGAGGTAATACACCTGGCACCAGAAATACATTGACTGCACGCAGGCTATATATCTATGATGTATACACACAGGCTATAGAAAGTGGTGTGCAGCGCTCCATAGAGTACCCACGTAGTGCCCTTCTAGTCGCGCTATGCTGTGGCATATGGAGTCTCATAGTACTGCACATGCCCCGTGGAGCTGGTCGGGAGTGACACACAGTGCATCAGGACTAGGCTGATACACTGTGTGCTGTACACAACAGGTGCGGCTTTCTACACAACTGGCGTGTATGGGCTAGAGGTTTGGGTGAGCGCCTTGTCGAGTGGGCGTCCCAGGTTTGAGACCTGGTAAGGGACATTTTATTTTTTTAAATCTTCACTACAGGACTTGGTGGTGTGCGAGTTCCGTCATTAATACAGGTTCCTCTGTTGACCAAAAAGACGCACTCCCAGCATTGTACAAAGACCAAGCATTAAAAAAAAAGATTGGTTGTGCGAATATGCAAATACACTGCATGAATGTGATTGGCCCGCTCGTCCGGGATATCCATCCAATTTACAGTATGGTATTCAGTAGTACAAATTTCATCAGTGGAGCACTCGCCACCCAGTGGTCAAGTGGTGTATTACATACCGTGGCTTATCTTTCGTTGTACTATACCACGGTACGCCACAGTACAGCCGTCACGTAACGTTCCATGGCGGGACACAGAGGCCGGAATGGCGCACTATGAGCAACAAACTAGCTGGGCCCATCTGTAGGTCTGATATTTTTTAGTGACTATCAGCCATTTACAAATATTGTAACTCGTATTGATATGACGGCAGTCCGTGTTTTTTGTATCCATTATGTGAATAAATGTAACTTTTTATAACAGCTCAAAGGATATTTACTAATATACCGTATATACTCGAGTATAAGCCGAGTTTTTCAGCACAAAAAATGTGCAGAAAAAGTACCCCCTCGGCTTATACTCGAGTCAAGTGTAGCGCTGACCGGACGGAGTTCGGTCAGCGCTACACACTGCCAAACACACAGCTGCTGGAGCCGGCAGCTGCGTGTTTGGTGTAATCAGCAGCCGCTGAGAGTCTGTCAGACTCTCAGCGGCTGCTGCTGCTCCCACTGCGGGAGCCATCTTCCGGCTCCCGCAGTGGGTGATGGGAGACACGTCGTCATGACGACGTCTCTCCCATGCAAAGCGGCCGGAGGAGCGGACAGCGGCGGGACCAGGAGCGGGAGTTTCAGGTAAGTGATTTTTTTTTTTAATCTTTTCACGTCTCTCTCTACTAGGGGGGGGGGGGTCTACAGGGGGCACTACCAGGGGGCATTATCAGGGGGCACTACCAGGGGGCGATTACTACAGGGGGCACTACCAAGGGGCATTATCAGGGGGCGATTACTACAGGGGGCACTAAAAGGGGGGATTACTACTGGGGGTACTACCAGGGGGTATTACTACTGGAGGCACTGAAAGGGGGGATTACCACTGGGGGCAGTACCAGGAGCGATTACTACTGGGGTCACAACCAGGGGGAATTACTACTGGGGGCACTACCAGCTGCTGGCATTTCCCACACTAGGCTTATACTTGAGTCAGTAAGTTTTCCCAGTTTTTTGGGGTAAAAGTAGGTACCTCGGCTTATATTCGGGTCGACTTATACTCGAGTATATACGGTATACGGTAATCCCTTTTCCCCCTTTTCCATTTATAGCGCAGACTAATTTCTATCATGCTGTGCATCATTTTACTCAGCAGAAGCTGCTCGTGTGTCCTATCTGCATCGGCACGAAAAGACGCCCGACGCTACCGTGTCACCCAGATCACTACATCACCAGACAGATAACAAGGTCTATCACCGGTGTACCCCAGTATTAGGATACTAACTGCACCCGACCATTAGTCTGGAGACAGTAACACCCAGATCCTTTGCCCCGAGCCGTACAGATCAGCGCACATGAAATACTTACAGGATATTCTCCAATGTCTTAGGCCGTATAAAAATGGCGATGGGTTGGAGCTGGGCGGCCTGCAGGCGTCTGACAGCATTGGCTGAGACGTCCAGGATACAATGCTTCCCCTGTGAGGAGGAGAACGGGAGGTTAGGCCTGGCTGGTGACAGGAGCTATAGAATAAGACGTTCCGGACGGAGAACACCGATACCTGTTCTGCGACCTCCCTGACGCTCTGCACGCTGGTCCCGTACAAGTGTCCGTTGTACTGTCCGGCCTCAATAAACTTGTGTCCCTGAATATCCTTCTCCATCTTTTCCCGAGATGATACAAAGTGGTAATCTCTCCCGTCCACCTCGTAGTCCCGTTTGGGGCGCGTCGTATCTGCGGGTTATAATAGGAGAATGTCAGGAAGAGCAGCGAAAGCGAAAACAGACATATAACTCATTATATACAGTAAAGAAAGAAAGTGAGTGGATAGATGTACTACAGACACTCACACCAGAAGGCCTAAAGGATAATATCATCTATAGTGCATTCCTTTACGTGATATAAGTCATACTAAGAGCGTAATATGAGTCCTCCTACGCACCCATCAGTTAATTCATTAGTTTCAGTTTGAATATCAGGATTTGTTATTTTGTAATATGCTCCTAAGTTCCTATAATTACTTTACAATTCTTTTTCCTCTTTTCTTCTTCCCATGTTCATATGTCTATACATTTAGGATACACGAGAGAAATATATGTATAGGCATAGATCATGGGGAGATATCACACATATACAGTCGTCTGATTATATATTCTCTTTCTTAATTAATCTGCTAAATTTGCAGGTAGATGAAATAACTAGGGTACAGTAGGTAGGAACATGTTATTACATACCTTGATAATACGACGTAATTGGTGATGTGGATAAGTTGATAACTGCACGAGTGGTCTGTGTATTATTATGTATGTGTATGCATGTGCAGGTTTGCACACATATGTGCATTAAAAGAAGCTTATATTTATGCATGCAGGGAAGCATATGTGTATATATATATTTTTATACCATTGTAATGAGAAATGTTAGAGTATAGGACATCATCACCCCCTTGCAGAGCATAAATATACTGACAGGGATGTAGGGTCCTAAAGACCTACAGTGAGCCGCACATCTGAACACTATCATATGAGACAGTGGAGAAGTTACAGATCGCGTTTACCACCCAGGACGGAGTCCCGTCTTTATAAACATATAATCTGATTAAACATGACAATGCAGCTTTTTATCTGCGCTTGTACACTATACCCAATCCCTCTCACTGGCGATTAGGTAAACAAACAGAGGGATTGGGTGCTGTCTCTCTACTACGGAGAGGATGGTGAGATTTAGCCCCGCCCACATATGACGGATGCAGGGAATTCCTAACAGCTGACGGAAATACATGGTCACATGATGCTCTATTATCCCTCCCCCTCTCTGTGATCATTGGAGGAACATCCTGTCCCTCTAAACATTGAATCAGTTGTCTCCTTATAATACGAGCAATCTAGACTGTGAAACATACGGATCTATGACGAAACCCACAGGGTGAAACGCGCGTCGGTGATGTGAGGGGGTTTCCTGGAGTGTGCCCACCAGGTCCTCTCTCACCTTGCAGCTGATCATCTGACTTCACATACTGCTGATTACACATGAAGGTACTATCAATCTATTTCTATCTTTCTTGGGTACAATACTTTCAGATAGTGAGTGCTATTCTCACCAAGGGAATCCTTCCCCCATATCTGTATATACGTATTGTACCTCTGAGCCTCCTAGTAGGGCGTCTGCTTCTGACTGCGGAGAATTCACTGCAATTTGCACATACTCAATGCAGTCTGACAGATTTGAATAGAGCAGAGGCTTTCTATATCTATCTCTATCTTCTCCTACAGCACAAACTTAATTATGATACTACTCATGTATTGATGTTAATATGTATATCTGGAAATAAATAGTCCTACACCAGATTTAATATTTATGGAAGTCTAAGAGCCCAATCTGCTTTTTATAAGTGTATTAACACTGTCTGGCCTGCCGATAAATTAGCAGTTATATATAATTAATATTCATTCACCCGCTTTTGGACATAGATAACAACAATTTGTGAATTTCTATAGATAAGCGATACCACACTGACAGGTGATTAATCATTTTATCGAATACATTCTCTTTTCTCTGCAACCCCTTTTCTTTCTGTACTCTCATCAGTTCCGTGTCTGGGAGCTGACAGTAGACGCAGGGGAATCTATGAACGCATGTTACGAGGTGAGCGACTCTCATTGACGTTCTCTGCCGACGGGCAAATGGTCAAAAGCAGATCTTTCCCTCAGTCAGATACAGGCGCTTTTCACTGACCTTTTCTATATCAGATTTGGACACAAACAGTACATTTGATTTGTATTATTTTCTCTAGAAAAACCATAAACTTGATTCAGAAGAAAAATGTTGTCAAGAACTGTTTGCAAATTGGACAATTCTGAACAATTCTGTTTTTAAAATATCGTCTCATTGCCGCCGTACAACGGTTATTTTATGCATCTGACACAAGTTTCATGTGTTACGGTGTAAAATCCTGATTATTTAACGCACTTTGGTCGCTGTACAACTATAACTGTACTATATACATACAAAACTTTCAAAATATATCTTGTTGCATAACAGCTGTTTATAATCATTTTTGCTGATGTCTTGAGACATAAGATTAGGGAACTCATCTCAGCACAAAGATATACATACGGAGAACAATCATTTGCACAGTGCAATACAATTATTTAAGTGGTCCAAATAACTAGTTGGGTATAACTGGATAACAGTAATATCATTTAATATATTTTCAATACTGTGTTAGTCCTGGTGCCAGTTTGGAATAATGATACCAAGGCACTATTTGTCCTTTATTTCTTTGTGTAGTACGTTTGATCAATAATAGATCCAATAAAAGTTACGTTTGAAATGACAGCGTGCCCCCACAAAGAGTCTTCTCTTTCTCTTTCTTTACAATTATTCCCATTGACTGTAGGGGAGCACCACTGGCAACAGATAAAACTGTTTTTTCATCTATAGAAATATTTATCGGGGTAGACTAATAATTACCGGGTTTTAATTTTATACTAAAATCGCACAGATTTAACATGTAAATACTTGTGCCCAGACCACCCCCAAAAATACTGCCTACCCCATAAGCCCACTCAGGGTAACTAAGACTTGAAAGGCACGGGATTCCAGTGGCCTTTGATACCTCCTCATAAACTTTTACATTAAAGGGACACTGAAGTAGGAAGTGGTCCATCGTCTCCTCCCCCCATGGACATTCCTCCCGTGGACAACCACGATCACTGGCACTCCTCCACTTAAGGTTCCCTCCAACATAAAGCTTTCCATGAAAAGAGAGCCAGGCAATATCCTTAAACTTTGGCGGTATCCTCTGTGAATTTAGCAGAGCTAACCCGTCCAAAGTGGCATTACCCGGGCGGTCCCTCAGTGACAGCAGGACATGAAAGTGAGTCTGCAAAATGCTCTTCCCCAAATTCCTCCTGGAGCAGTTTTTGACTTCACTCACTTCCACACCGTATCGCCTTATCACTTACAAGCTCTGGATGACATAGGTAACCATGCCAAATCTGAAAATTCTGCACTTGGCCACCATCTATCCATAGACTGAGGAAGGGAGACACCCATGGTTTGAATCCCTCTACCCACCGAGGGAGAGTATCCAAAACATACTCCCAACACTGAATTTTATAAAAGCTGTTACAAAAAAGATCACAGGAGTTCATTCTAGCCCACATAGATTGAGGCAGAAAGCACACGTAATTGACATACAAAAAACAGGGACCAGGTAAGTTTTGCACAGGTCAACCTTTTCCATAAAAGAGAACTTCCATCTTTTCCAACACTCTACTTTCTTGGTAGCATCTTCCAGCCTTTTAACCCAGTTTAGAGAGGCATAATCACCATGATCAAATTTGATGCCTAGGATTTTAATCTGATCGCTGACCTGGGGGAAGCTGTCCAGAAGGGAAAATTCATCACCTTCCTCCCCCATCCAAAAACTTCACACTTTTCCCAATTTACCCTGGAGCACAAGGCTTTAGAATACTCACAGATAAGATGCTTCATGTCACAGTCCTCTGCCTGAGAAGACAGAATCACTGTGACATCTGCGTAGGCTACTACCATCAAGGGACACTCGGGACTCAGCTGCACCCCTCCTACAGTTCCACTCTCTACCCTTCTGCTAAAGGAATCGATCACAAAAACATATAAAAGGGGGCTCAGGGGGCAACCCTGACGAACCCCAGAGCATACTTCAAAGGTAGGACCCACCCAACCGTTCACAAGCGGGAAGCTTTCAGTCAGTCGATATAGTCTGCAACCAATTAACCACCCACCCTGGAAGACCATACCATTCCAGTAAAGCCCAAAGGCACTTGTGGTTAACCCAGTCAAAAGACTTAGACCAGGCTTGGCCAACCCGTGGCTCTCCAGCTGTTGTGAAACTACAAGTCCCAGCATGCCCTGCCACTGTTTTGTTATTAGGGAATGCTTAAAGAGTGTCAGGGCATGCTGGGATTTCTAGTTTTACAACAACTGGAGAGCCACGGGTTGGCCAGGCCTGCCTTAGACTGATCCAATGCCATTAGGTAGTTGTCCCACTTCTCAGCCCTGCACCTCCCAATGGCCTCCCGGACACCAAGGACAGCACTAAATGTGCTTCGGCCCTTCATAGTACAGTGCTGGGAAGATGAAGCAAAAGCTCAGAAAATACTGAAAGCCGGTTAAAAAGTACTTTCGCCAAAATCTTTCTGTCTGTATTAAGAAGGGCTATGAGGCACCAACTCTCAATACGAGACGGGTCTTTCCCTTTGGATGGCAAAATAAGTGCAGATAACCTCATGGAAGGAGAGAGAATTCAGGCTCTCATTAAAGACTTCCACCAGGCGGGGAATTAGGAGGTCTGAAAAGGTCTTATACAACTCAGATGTCAGACCATCTAGTCCTGGTGATTTCTTGGAGTTCAACCCCACTATCGCTTTCCTAACTTCCTCTGCAGTTATATCACAGGCCAAAGAGTCAAGAGATGTATCCTTAGGAATCAGACCAGGAGTCGTCCTCAGAAATGTTTCCATCCTCTCTCTAATATGTGGCTGCTCAGACAACAGATCAGAATCGTACGTCCAGAATGCCTTCTTTATCCTTACCAAGAGCACTCTGCTCGTCAACCAACCCTCTTACATGTTTGGCATCAACTGATGCCTGACAGCTCTGGTAAGGATCTGGCGAGTGGTATGAACCATAATCCCTTTCCAAAACCAAAGACCAATCGGTTATATTGAAACTCTCAACTGAGCCTTCACTCTGAAGATTTCCCCACAATCTCCCTCCTTAGAGATCAAGAAATCCAATTTCCTTCTCAGTGTATGGTAGACATTTTTCTTTATTAAGTTTCTCTTAGCTACAAGACCGTGGAAAAACGTACAGATTCTCTTTTTAAATTACCTCCCACCACTCCGACCTACTCCAACCAGCCTCCAGAAGAGTCTCCTGAGATTGAAAGAAGACCCTAAAGGACTGCCTAAGTCTTTCTTCTTCCCGAAGCTCCAAGTGCAAACACCAGTGGCCCCGCCCTTTCTGAGGGGTTTCTGAGGTATTCAAAGTTACTGAGAGAAAGCCGTGATCGGAGAACTCCACCAACTTCACCCCAAGGGCTGAAGCTTTAGAAGTCTCCTTAACAAAAAACCTATCTATCCTAGACCTATGGCTACCACTAAAAAAAGTGAAACCATTGAGGTCTGGGGAGTGACGAATATGTACATCCACCAGACCCGCCTGTCTAACCATACTATACCATAAAATTGGAGTCATAGCCCAGAGGTCTCCTTGTGCCCCCTCTGTCCTTTGGCCTAATTATGGTATTAAAATCACCACCAATGATCACCTGCTGGGCTGTAAAAAGATAAGGTTTTATCTCCATGAAGAGACATTTCCTCTCCCATTGTAACTAAGGACCATAAATATTGATTAACCTAAAGGTCCTGTCCCTTCATGCTAACATCCAAAATCATACATCTGCCTGCGCGCAATTCTATAATCTTGCATATAGTTACCAGGCCAGTAACATAGTACTGTCACCCCACTGTACGGCTCATCCGCAAGGACCCCTCCTCCACTCGCACTTTGTTTTGTGAAGGAGATCCAATTTAGTAATCCTAGTCTCTTGCAAAAACAAAAAATCAACCTCAACCGAGTTGAAAAAAATCAAAGGCCATCATATGAGCTTGTTCAGAAACTACGCATCATATAGGGTGAGGATCCATATTTATAGATTATAAAAGAAACATGACCTTGCTTACTTTTACGTCTCCTCGTGAAACTTTTAACCAAGAAAAACACAACCAGGAAAAACTTAACCCTGCATACTTGCCTCCAATGGGTCAGCAACCTCCACACTTACAGTCAAGGTCACCTCCTGCATACCCCCTCCTCCTCCCTCTTGGGACAACTTCCTCCCACCATCAGAAGGACCAGGAACTGGGGAATTTGACACAAGATTCAGGCCTACAACCTCACCACCCGCTACCTGACTAGACTCCACTATTGATCCCAAAGAGAAATCAATCACCTCCTCCTCCATTTCTAAACCCCGAGTTTCTTCTACAACTTCCACCACCCCATCAATTATTGAACTATCCTCAATATGTTCCAACCGGGTCACACGCCAAACCATCTTGATTCTCTTTTTCCCCTTCCCTTTACCACCATACATCTCTTCTCTTGCTTGGCCATCCTCCTCGCTTTCCTTTTACAAACCCCAGATACCAAAAACAGTTCACCCCTCTCCCTCACTACCTCCCCATCCTCGTCAGAAGTAAAAACATCAAACTTATTTGATAGTACTAGGGTCATATCCTCCTCTTTCCTCTTCTTCTTACCTTTAACTTTTTAAAAAGGCTCTTCCTTCACCCCTTCCCTTCTCACCTCCTCCACCCTCCTGCTCTGCTCTTCTCTTACCACCTCTACCACCATATTCCTTTCATTTTCCTTATCCTTCCTTCCCCCTCTTTCTTGTCGAGGCTGCCTAGACTCTACATTGTGACTTGCTTCCAGGCACCTACTATAAGGGTGTCCACCTTCCCCACATAATTACATTTCACAACGTGACATTGCTTTGAGATGTGACCAATATTCCCACAAAGAACATTTAATCCCAGTATAGTCACCACTCAGATGCCTAAAATAACCAGTGGGGTAGGGGGGCTGGTGTAGGTGGGTAAAATGATCATACCAATTGCTCCCCCTGAATTTGCTCCTGGCTGAGGGGCTCACAGTGACGCCCTGTTCAGCGCCCGGCGCTGTAAATACTTTTCAATTATAGATTTTTCCTAATAGGGCATGGCCACGCCTACCATAAAGTACCCAGACCCTTCCCCTAATAGGGCCTGGCTACGCCTACCATAAAGTACCCAGCCCCTGCCCCTAATAGGGCCTGGCCACGCCTACCATAAAGCACCCAGACCCTTCCCCTAATAGGGCCTGGCTACGCCTACCATAAAGCACCCAGACCCTGCCCCTAATAGGGCCTGGCCACGCCTACCATAAAGCACCCAGACCCTGCCCCTAATAGGGCCTGGCCACGCCTACCATAAAGTACCCAGCCCCTGCCCCTAATAGGGCCTGGCCACGCCTACCATAAAGCACCCAGACCCTTCCCCTAATAGGGCCTGGCCACGCCTACCATAAAGTACCCAGCCCCTGCCCCTAATAGGGCCTGGCCACGCCTACCATAAAGCACCCAGACCCTTCCCCTAATAGGGCCTGGCTACGCCTACCATAAAGCACCCAGACCCTGCCCCTAATAGGGCCTGGCCACGCCTACCATAAAGCACCCAGACCCTGCCCCTAATAGGGCCTGGCCACGCCTACCATAAAGTACCCAGCCCCTGCCCCTAATAGGGCCTGGCCACGCCTACCATAAAGCACCCAGACCCTTCCCCTAATAGGGCCTGGCCACGCCTACCATAAAGTACCCAGCCCCTGCCCCTAATAGGGCCTGGCCACGCCTACCATAAAGCACCCAGACCCTTCCCCTAATAGGGCCTGGCCACGCCTACCATAAAGTACCCAGCCCCTGCCCCTAATAGGGCCTGGCCACGCCTACCATAAAGCACCCAGACCCTTCCCCTAATAGGGCCTGGCTACGCCTACCATAAAGCACCCAGACCCTTCCCCTAATAGGGCCTGGCTACGCCTACCATAAAGCACCCAGACCCTGCCCAGTTTCCTGCGGCCCTGTATGTCAGCTGCCGGATTGGGGGCTGCTGTGTCTGACTTCCTGGCCGGCCTCACTCTGCATGCAGATCTCACACGCAGCTTCCCTGCCGCAGGTTAGCGCACATACCAGCAAGTAACCCTGGCGATATGTGGAAAAACAAACCAAAGAAAAAAAAAAAGTGTACGTATCACTGCTTAATAACATTGCATGATTTTCTGTTGCCGTAACAGTACATACAGTACACACAACAGTACATACAGTACACACAGTACATGCATTACACACAACAGATTACATACAACAGTACATACAGTACACACAACAGTACATGCATTACATACAACAGTACATACAGTCCATACATTACATACAATAGTACATGCATTACACACAACAGATTACATACAACAGTAGATACATCAGTACATACAGTCCATACTTTACATACAACAGTACATACAGTGCATACATTACATACAACAGTACATACATTACATACAACAGTACATGCATTACATACAACAGTACATACAGTGCATACATTACATACAACAGTACATGCATTACATACAACAGTACATACAGTGCATACATTACATACAACAGTACATACATTACATACAACAGTACATGCATTACATACAACAGTACATACAGTGCATACATTACATACAACAGTACATACATTACATACAACAGTACATGCATTACATACAACAGTACATACAGTGCATACATTACCTACAACAGTACAAATAATAGTACGTTAAAAACAGTCCATACATTAGATACGATAGTCCATACATTACATACAATACTACATACAGTCCATACAATAGTACATAGTCCATACATTACATACGATAGTCCATACATTACATACAATACTACATGCAGTCCATACAATAGTACATAGTCCATACATTACATACAATAGTACATAGTCCATACATTACATACAATACTACATACAGTCCATACAATAGTACATAGTCCATACATTACATACGATAGTCCATACATTACATACAATACTACATGCAGTCCATACAATAGTACATAGTCCATACATTACATACAGTCCATACAACAGTCCGGTGATGGCAATATCGCTAGATGTTTGCAGATAACACAGAAAAGTTCACGCGCGGCGCCCAGGCATAGACTGAATCAGAGATGGCCTGAACGGGAGAGGGAGGTGTCAGACTCCTCATTGCTGCATCTGCGTGATGTCATCGATGCGAATGAGATCACCGCAGTCTGGGATCACCATCGGAACAATTGTGACCGATGGCCACGAATCTTGTCCTTTTGGTCAGGCTGCAGGAGATAAAGCCGGTGCCTGGTCATACAAGACAGCAGGAATCTGCATCCGCTGACGCAGACCCCGGCAACACGCCTCAGTTTCCAGGCTCCGCCCCCAAAAGCCCGCAGCATGTCAATCATACTGCGGCTGGGGGGGTATGTGAGCGAGATCGCAGGACCAGTTCTGCGTGGATCCTGCACAGACGAACACGTGCGTTTATCCTCGGATAACCGTACATCTATGAATCAGGCCCAGAGGTTTTTTCTATGCATTAAATGTGCGCAAGAAAACAATAAACGTATTCAGTATGGGCCGCAGCGCTGTACTGGCCGCTGATTACGTTTTCTTATCTAGGACACATTTTACATTTGTGCTTGAACTCTGCATAAGCCTGATGTGAGCGGGATGTTATATAACGGGAGAACCAGGGGTAGATCTCTCAACGCGATAAACATTCACTCTCACACCAGTCCCCTATAGGAGAATAACGGCCACTCTCACACCAGTCCCCTATAGGAGAATAACGGCCACTCTCACACCAGTCCCCTATAGGAGAAAAACGGCCACTCTCACACCAGTCCCCTATACGAGAATAACGGTCACTCTCACACCGGTCACCGATAGGAGATTGGCGGCCACTCTCACACCAGTCCCCTATAGGAGAATAACGGCCACTCTCACACCGGTCACCGATAGGAGATTGGCGGCCACTCTCACACCAGTCCCCTATAGGAGAATAACGGCCACTCTCACACCGGTCCCCTATAGGAGAGTGGCGGCCACTCTCGCGTCTGTCACCTATAGGAGAGTGGCGCCCACTCTCGCGTCTGTCACCTATAGGAAAGTGGCGCCCACTCTCGCGTCTGTCACCTATAGGAGAGTGGTGCCCACTCTCGCGTCTGTCACCTATAGGAGAGTGGCGCCAACTCTCGCGTCTGTCACCTATAGGAGAACATTCATTCTTAGCACCATATATAGAGTTACTGCTAAATATCATATATAAAACATTATGCAAACTGCAAATTAAAAATTCCACAATGTATAGGTACTAAGTATATAGGGTGTATAATGCAGAGACAGGTACAAGGTGTAGGTACTAAGTATATAGGTGTATAATGCAGAGACAGGTACAAGGTGTAGGTACTAAGTATATAGGGTGTATAATGCAGAGACAGGTACAAGGTGTAGGTACTAAGTATATAGGGTGTATAATGCAGAGACAGGTACAAGGTGTAGGTACTAAGTATATAGGTGTATAATGCAGAGACAGGTACAAGGTGTAGGTACTAAGTATATAGGGTGTATAATGCATAGACAGGTACAAGGTGTAGGTACTAAGT
Source organism: Taudactylus pleione (assembly GCA_031769625.1). Taxonomy (NCBI): domain Eukaryota; kingdom Metazoa; phylum Chordata; class Amphibia; order Anura; family Myobatrachidae; genus Taudactylus; species Taudactylus pleione. Next base: position 26,147 of record JAUIMM010000254.1, on the reverse strand, counting down.
ATATAGGTGTATAATGCATAGACAGGTACAAGGTGTAGGTACTAAGTATATAGGGTGTATAATGCAGAGACAGGTACAAGGTGTAGGTACTAAGTATATAGGTGTATAATGCAGAGACAGGTACAAGGTGTAGGTACTAAGTATATAGGTGTATAATGCAGAGACAGGTACAAGGTGTAGGTACTAAGTATATAGGTGTATAATGCAGAGACAGGTACAAGGTGTAGGTACTAAGTATATAGGTGTATAATGCAGAGACAGGTACAAGGTGTAGGTACTAAGTATATAGGGTGTATAATGCAGAGACAGGTACAAGGTGTAGGTACTAAGTATATAGGGTGTATAATGCAGAGACAGGTACAAGGTGTAGGTACTAAGTATATAGGTGTATAATGCAGAGACAGGTACAAGGTGTAGGTACTAAGTATATAGGGTGTATAATGCAGAGACAGGTACAAGGTGTAGGTACTAAGTATATAGGTGTATAATGCAGAGACAGGTACAAGGTGTAGGTACTAAGTATATAGGTGTATAATGCAGAGACAGGTACAAGGTGTAGGTAATAAGTATATAGGTGTATAATGCAGAGACAGGTACAAGGTGTAGGTACTAAGTATATAGGTGTATAATGCAGAGACAGGTACAAGGTGTAGGTAATAAGTATATAGGTGTATAATGCAGAGACAGGTACAAGGTGTAGGTAATAAGTATATAGGTGTATAATGCAGAGACAGGTACAAGGTGTAGGTAATAAGTATATAGGTGTATAATGCAGAGATATATACATTATATGCTAAATACTTACGGGGGACACAGGAGCCAAACTTGTCAGGAAACTCAGATAGAAGATCGTCATTTACTCTGTCCTTCCCGGGGCCCAGTATAATGATGGGACGGGCGTAGTGTACTGGGCACAGGAGATAGGAGGCCATTAGTAATCAGGGAAAATAAATGCAGCAATTCTCCTATACACACAGACTGAGACCCACCTTCCATATGTACAACAGTCTCATAGCTGAGGACCATCTCTTCCCGACCTACACAAAGGCAATCAGAGCGTTACTGGGGGGATAGCGGCAGGGAGAGAGAGCTAGCGCACTACTACACAACAACATGCATACAGGAACAGCAGAGTGAGCTGCGGACAGGATGGAGGTGTAGTGACAGAGCTGTGTATATGAGGTCAGTAGAGGAATAGTAGAGAGATACAGGATGGAGGTGTAGTGACAGAGCTGTGTGTGTGTGTGGTCTGTACAGGAATAGTAGAGAGATACAGGACAGGATGGAGGTGTAGTGACAGAGCTGTGTGTGTGTGTGTGTGTGTGTGGTCAGTACAGGAATAGTAGAGAGATACAGGACAGGATGGAGGTGGAGTGACAGAGCTGTGTGTGTGTGGGGTCAGTACAGGAATAGTAGAGAGATACAGGACAGGATGGAGGTGTAGTGACAGAGTTGTGTGTGTGAGGTCAGTACAGGAATAGTAGAGAGATACAGGTCAGGATGGAGGTGTAGTGACAGAGCTGTGTGTGTGTGGTCTGTACAGGAATAGTAGAGAGATACAGGACAGAATGGAGGTGTAGTGACAGAGCAGTGTATGTGTGTGGTCTGTACAGGAATAGTAGAGAGATACAGGACAGGATGGAGGTGTAGTGACAGAGCTGTGTGTGTATATGGGGTCAGTACAGGAATAGTAGAGAGATACAGGACAGGATGGAGGTGTAGTGACAGAGCTGTGTGTGTGTAAGGTCAGTACAGGAATAGTAGAGAGATACAGGACAGGATGGAGGTGTAGTGACAGAGCTGTGTGTGTGGGGTCAGTACAGGAATAGGAGAGAGATACAGGACAGGATGGAGGTGTAGTGACAGAGCTGTGTGTGTGTGGTCAGTACAGGAATAGTAGAGAGATACTGGACAGGATGGAGGTGGAGTGACAGAGCTGTGTGTGTGTGAGGTCAGTACAGGAATAGTAGAGAGATACATGACAGGATGGAGGTGTAGTGACAGAGCTGTGTGTATATGGGGTCAGTACAGGAATAGTAGAGAGATACAGGACAGGATGGAGGTGTAGTGACAGAGCTGTGTGTGTGTGTGGTCAGTACAGGAATAGTAGAGAGATACAGGACAGGATGGAGGTGTAGTGACAGAGCTGTGTGTGTGTGGGGTCAGTACAGGAATAGTAGAGAGATACAGGACAGGATGGAGGTGTAGTGACAGAGCTGTGTGTGTGTGAGATCAGTACAGGAATAGTAGAGAGATACAGGACAGGATGGAGGTGTAGTGACAGAGTTGTGTGTGTGGGGTCAGTACAGGAATAGTAGAGGAATACAGGACAGGATGGAGGTGTAGTGACAGATGTGTGTGTGTGGGGTCAGTACAGGAATAGTAGAGAGATACAGGACAGGATGGAGGTGTAGTGACAGAGCTGTGTGTGTGGGGTCAGTACAGGAATAGTAGAGAGATACAGGACAGGATGGAGGTGTAGTGACAGAGCTGTGTGTGAGGTCAGTACAGGAATAGTAGAGAGATACAGGACAGGATGGAGGTGTAGTGACAGAGCTGTGTGTGTGTGTGGTCAGTACAGGAATAGTAGAGAGATACAGGACAGGATGGAGGTGTAGTGACAGAGCTGTGTGTGTGTGGGGTCAGTACAGGAATAGTAGAGAGATACAGGACAGGATGGAGGTGTAGTGACAAGGCTGTGTGTGTGTAAGGTCAGTACAGGAATAGTAGAGAGATACAGGACAGGATGGAGGTGTAGTGACAGAGCTGTGTGTGTGTGTTAGGTCAGTACAGGAATAGTAGAGAGATACAGGATAGGATGGAGGTGTAGTGACAGAGCTGTGTGTGTGTGTGGTCAGTACAGGAATAGTAGAGAGATACAGGACAGGATGGAGGCGTAGTGGCAGAGCTGTGTGTGTGTGGGGTCAGTACAGGAATAGTAGAGATATACAGGACAGGATGGAGGTGTAGTGACAGAGCTGTGTGTGTGTGTGGTCAGTACAGGAATAGTAGAGAGATACAGGACAGGATGGAGGCGTAGTGGCAGAGCTGTGTGTGTGTGGGGTCAGTACAGGAATAGTAGAGAGATACAGGACAGGATGGAGGAGTAGTGACAGATGTGTGTGTGTGGGGTCAGTACAGGAATAGTAGAGAGATACAGGACAGAATGGAGGTGTAGTGACAGAGCTGTGTGTGTGTGGGGTCAGTACAGGAATAGTAGAGATATACAGGACAGGATGGAGGTGTAGTGACAGAGCTGTGTGTGTGTGTGGTCAGTACAGGAATAGTAGAGAGATACAGGACAGGATGGAGGTGTAGTGGCAGAGCTGTGTGTGTGAGGTCAGTACAGGAATAGTAGAGAGATACAGGACAGGATGGAGGTGTAGTTACAGATATAACTGAACACAATACAGGTCTAGCATAGAGAGAGTTACTGTATGTGGGGTGTGAGATGTAGTGGGAATAAAGGAATAGCAGAGAGTTGCAGTCTGTCGGGTGATAGATACATACTCTGAGACCCAGTGGTGCTGCTTCGATCCTGCGCAGCAGAGGAGAGAAGTGGAAAGGCAGAGAGACAGACAATCTCAGAGTCAGACACCAGACACAACAACTACACAATGATTACACAACTATCACTGGATCAGAGCTGGGTGTGTTGTCAGCAGCGACAGAACCTTCCATGGGAAACTGCTCTGAAAGCTCTCACCCTAACCCACCGCTCTATGCTCCTCATTCACTGTCTCTCCCCTGTGTCACCCCTGTCTGTCTGTCCCTCCCCTATAGTGTAACCTCTCACCCTAACCCACCGCTCTATGCTCCTCATTCACTGTCTCTCCCCTCTGTGTCACCCCTGTCTGTCTGTCCCTCCCCTATAGTGTAACCTCTCACCCTAACCCACCGCTCTATGCTCCTCACTCACTGTCTCTCCCCTCTGTGTCACCCCTGTCTGTCTGCCCCTCCCCTATAGAGTGTAAGCTCTCATCCTAACCCACAGCTCTATGCTCCTCACTCACTGTCTCTCCCCTCTGTGTCACCCCTGTCTGTCTGCCCCTCCCCTATAGTGTAAGCTCTCATCCTAACCCACAGCTCTATACTCCTCACTCACTGTCTCTCCCCTCTGTGTCACCTCTGTCTGTCTGCCCCTCCCCTATAGAGTGTAACCTCTCACCCTAACCCACCGCTCTATGCTCCTCACTCACTGTCTCTCCCCTCTGTGTCACCCCGTGTCTGCCCCTCCCCTATATAGTGTAACCTCTCACCCTAACCCACCGCTCTATGCTCCTCACTCACTGTCTCTCCCCTCTGTGTCACCCCTGTGTCTGCCCCTCCCCTATAGAGTGTAACCTCTCATCCTAACCCACCGCTCTATGCTCCTCACTCACTGTCTCTCCCCTCTGTGTCACCCCTGTCTGTCTGTCCCTCCCCTATAGTGTAACCTCTCACCCTAACCCACCGCTCTATGCTCCTCACTCACTGTCTCTCCCCTGTGTCACCCCTGTCTGTCTGTCCCTCCCCTATAGTGTAACCTCTCACCCTAACCCACCGCTCTATGCTCCTCATTCACTGTCTCTCCCCTCTGTGTCACCCCTGTCTGTCTGTCCCTCCCCTATAGTGTAACCTCTCACCCTAACCCACCGCTCTATGCTCCTCACTCACTGTCTCTCCCCTCTGTGTCACCCCTGTGTCTGCCCCTCCCCTATATAGTGTAACCTCTCACCCTAACCCACCGCTCTATGCTCCTCACTCACTGTCTCTCCCCTCTGTGTCACCCCTGTGTCTGCCCCTCCCCTATAGAGTGTAACCTCTCATCCTAACCCACCGCTCTATGCTCCTCACTCACTGTCTCTCCCCTCTGTGTCACCCCTGTCTGTCTGTCCCTCCCCTATAGTGTAACCTCTCACCCTAACCCACCGCTCTATGCTCCTCACTCACTGTCTCTCCCCTGTGTCACCCCTGTCTGTCTGTCCCTCCCCTATAGTGTAACCTCTCACCCTAACCCACCGCTCTATGCTCTTCACTCACTGTCTCTCCCCTCTGTGTCACCCCTGTCTGTCTGCCCCTCCCCTATGGTGTAACCTCTCATCCTAACCCACCGCTCTATGCTCCTCACTCACTGTCTCTCCCCTCTGTGTCACCTCTGTCTGTCTGCCCCTCCCCTATATAGTGTAACCTCTCATCCTAACCCACCTCTCTATGCTCCTCACTCACTGTCTCTCCCCTCTGTGTCACCCCTGTCTGTCTGTCCCTCCCCTATAGAGTGTAACCTCTCACCCTAACCCACCTCTCTATGCTCCTCACTCACTGTCTCTCCCCTCTGTGTCACCCCTGTCTGTCTGCCCCTTCCCCTATAGTGTAACCTCTCATCCTAACCCACCGCTCTATGCTCCTCACTCACTGTCTCTCCCCTCTGTGTCACCTCTGTCTGTCTGCCCCTCCCCTATATAGTGTAACCTCTCATCCTAACCCACCGCCCTATGCTCCTCACTCACTGTCTCTCCCCTCTGTGTCACCTCTGTCTGTCTGCCCCTCCCCTATATAGTGTAACCTCTCATCCTAACCCACCTCTCTATGCTCCTCACTCACTGTCTCTCCCCTCTGTGTCACCCCTGTCTGTCTGTCCCTCCAGTATAGAGTGTAACCTCTCACCCTAACCCACCTCTCTATGCTCCTCACTCACTGTCTCTCCCCTCTGTGTCACCCCTGTCTGTCTGCCCCTCCCCTATATAGTGTAACCTCTCATCCTAACCCACCGCTCTATGCTACTCACTCACTGTCTCTCCCCTCTGTGTCAACCCTGTCTGTCTGCCCCTCCCCTATAGAGTGTAACCTCTCATCCTAACCCACCGCTCTATGCTCCTCACTCACTGTCTCTCCTCTCTGAGCACCCCTGTCTGTCTGCCCCTCCCCTATATAGTGTAACCTCTCACCCTAACCCACCGCTCTATGCTCCTCACTCACTGTCTCTCCCCTCTGTGTCACCCCTGTGTCTGCCCCTCCCCTATAGAGTGTAACCTCTCATCCTAACCCACTGCTCTATGCTCCTCACTCACTGTCTCTCCCCTCTGTGTCACCCCTGTCTGTCTCTCCCCTATAGAGTGTAACCTCTCATCCTAACCCACCGCTCTATGCTCCTCATTCACTGTCTCTCCCCTCTGTGTCACCCCTGTCTGTCTGCCCCTCCCCTATAGTGCAACCGCTCATCCTAACCCACCGCTCTATGCTCCTCACTCACTGTCTCTCCCCTCTGTGTCACCCGTCTGTCTGTCCCTCCCCTATAGAGTGTAACCTCTCACCCTAACCCACCGCTCTATGCTCCTCACTCACTTTCTCATCCCTCTGTGTCACCCCTGTGTCTGCCTTTCTCCTATAGAGTGTAAGCTCTCATCCTAACCCAACGCTCTATGCTCCTCACTCACTGTTTCTCCCTTCTGTGTCACCCCTGTCTGTCTGTCTCTCCCCTACAGAGTGTACTCTCTCATCCTAACCCACCGCTCTATGCTCCTCACTCACTGTCTCTCCCCTCTGTGTCACCCCTGTCTGTCTGCCCCTCCCCTATAGTGTGTAAGCTCTCATCCTAACCCACTGCTCTATCCTCCTCACTGTCTCTTCCCTCTGTGTCACTCCTGTCTGTCTGTCCCTCCCCTATAGAGTGTAACCTCTCATCCTAACCCACCGCTCTATGCTCCTCACTCACTGTCTCTCCCCTCTGTGTCACCCCTGTCTGTCTGCCCCTCCCCTATAGTGCAACCTCTCATCCTAGCCCACCGCTCTATGCTCCTCACTCACTGTCTCTCCCCTCTGTGTCTCCCCTGTCTGTCTGCCCCTCCCCTATAGTGTATAAGCTCTCATCCTAACCCACCGATCTATCCTCCTCACTGTCTCTCCCCTCTGTGTCACCCCTGTCTGTCTGTCCCTCCCCTATAGAGTGTACTCTCTCATCCTAACCCACCACTCTATGCTCCTCACTCACTGTATCTCCCCTCTGTGTCACCCCTATCTGTCTGCCCCTCCCCTATAGAGTGTAACCTCTCATCCTAACCCACCGCTCTATGCTCCTCACTCACTGTCTCTCGCCCTCTGAGTCACCCCTGTCTGTCTGTCCCTCCCCTATAGAGTGCACTCTCTCATCCTAACCCACCGCACTATGCTCCTCACTCACAGTCTCTCCCCTCTGTGTCACCCCTGTGTCTGCCCCTCCCCTATAGAGTGTAAGCTGTCATCCTAACCCACCTCTCTCTGCTCTTCACTCACTGTCTCTCCCCTCTGTGTCACCCCTGTCTGTCTGCCTCTCTCCTATAGCGTGTAAGCTCTCACCCTAACCTACCGCTCTATGCTCCTCACTCACTATCTCTCCCCTCTGTGTCACCCCTGTCTGTCTGCCCCTCCCCTATAGTGCAACCTCTCATCCTAACCCACCGCTCTATTCTCCTCACTCACTGTCTCTCCTCTCTGTGTCAACCCTGTCTGTCTGCCCCTCCCCTATGGAGTGTAAGCTCTCATCCTAACCCAACGCTCTATGCTCCTCACTCACTGTCTCTCCCCTCTGTGTCACCCCTCTGTCTGCATTTCTCCTATAGAGTGTAAGCTCTCATCCTAACCCAATGCTCTATGCTCCTCACTCACTGTCTCTCCCCTCTGTGTCACCCGTGTGTCTGCCTTTCTCCTACAGAGTGTACTATCTCATCCTAACCCACCGATCTATACTCCTCACTCACTGTCTCTCCCCTCTGTGTCACCCCTGTCTGTCTGCCCCTCCCCTATAATGTGTAAGCTCTCATCCTAACTCACTGCTCTATCCTCCTCACTATCTCTCCCTTCTGTGTCATCCCTGTCTGTCTGCCCCTCCCCTATAGAGTGTACTCTCTCATCCTAATCCACCGCTCTATGCTCCTCACTCACTCTCTCCCCTCTGTGTCACCCCTGTCTGTCTGCTCCTCCCCTATAGAGTGTAACCTCTCATCCTAACCCACCGCTCTATGCTCCTCACTCACTGTCTCTCCCCTCTGTGTCACCCCTGTCTGTCTGCTCCTCCCCTATAGAGTGTAACATCTCATCCTAACCCACCACTCTATGCTCCTCACTCACTGTCTCTCCCCTCTGTGTCACCCCTGTCTGTCTGCCCCTCCCCTATAGAGTGTAACCTCTCATCCTAACCCACCGCTCTATGCTCCTCACTCACTGTCTCTCCCCTCTGTGTCACCCCTGTCTGTCTGCCCCTCCCCTATAGAGTGTAACCTCTCATCCTAACCCACCGCTCTATGCTCCTCACTCACTGTCTCTCCCCTCTGTGTCACCCCTGTCTGTCTGCCCCTCCCCTATAGTGCAACCTCTCATCCTAACCCACCGCTCTATGCTCCTCACTCACTGTCTCTCCCCTCTGTGTCACCCCTGTATGTCTGCCCCTCCCTTATAGAGTGTAAGCTCTCATCCTAACCCACTGCTCTATCCTCCTCACTGTCTCTTCCCTCTGTGTCACTCCTGTCTGTCTGTCCCTCCCCTATAGAGTGTAAGCTCTCATCCTAACCCAACGCTCTATGCTCCTCACTCACTGTTTCTCCCTTCTGTGTCACCCCTGTCTGTCTGCTCCTCCCCTATAGAGTGTAAGCTCTCATCCTAACCCACCGCTCTATGCTCCTCACTCACTGTCTCTCCCCTCTGTGTCACCCCTGTCTGTCTGTCTCTCCCCTACAGAGTGTACTCTCTCATCCTAACCCACCGATCTATACTCCTCACTCACTGTCTCTCCCCTCTGTGTCACCCCTGTCTGTCTGCCCCTCCCCTATAGTGTGTAAGCTCTCATCCTAACCCACTGCTCTATCCTCCTCACTGTCTCTTCCCTCTGTGTCACTCCTGTCTGTCTGTCCCTCCCCTATAGAGTGCACTCTCTCATCCTAACCCACCGCTCTATGCTCCTCACTCACAGTCTCTCCCCTCTGTGTCACCCCTGTCTGTCTGTCCCTCCCCAATAGAGTGTACTCTCTCATCCTAACCCACCACTCTATGCTCCTCACTCACTGCCTCTCCCCTCTGTGTCACCCCTGTCTGTCTGTCTCTCCCCTATAGAGTGTACTCTCTCATCCTAACCCACCGATCTATCCTCCTCACTCACTGTCTCTCCCCTCTGTGTCACCCCTGTCTGTCTGTCCCTCCCCTATAGAGTGTACTCTCTCATCCTAACCCACCACTCTATGCTCCTCACTCACTGTATCTCCCCTCTGTGTCACCCCTATCTGTCTGCCCCTCCCCTATAGAGTGTAACCTCTCATCCTAACCCACCGCTCTATGCTCCTCACTCACTGTCTCTCCCCCTCTGAGTCACCCCTGTCTGTCTGTCCCTCCCCTATAGAGTGCACTCTCTCATCCTAACCCACCGATCTATCCTCCTCACTCACTGTCTCTCCCCTCTGTGTCACCCCTGTCTGTCTGTCCCACCCCTATAGAGTGTACTCTCTCATCCTAACCCACCACTCTATGCTCCTCACTCACTGTATCTCCCCTCTGTGTCACCCCTATCTGTCTGCCCCTCCCCTATAAAGTGTAACCTCTCATCCTAACCCACCGCTCTAAGCTCCTGACTCACTGTCTCTCCCCTCTGTGTCACCCCTGTGTCTGCCCCTCCCCTATAGAGTGTAAGCTGTCATCCTAACCCACCTCTCTCTGCTCTTCACTCACTGTCTCTCCCCTCTGTGTCACCCCTGTCTGTCTGCCTCTCTCCTATAGCGTGTAAGCTCTCACCCTAACCTACCGCTCTATGCTCCTCACTCACTATCTCTCCCCTCTGTGTCACCCCTGTCTGTCTGCCCCTCCCCTATGGAGTGTAAGCTCTCATCCTAACCCAACGCTCTATGCTCCTCACTCACTGTCTCTCCCCTCTGTGTCACCCCTGTATGTCTGCCCCTCCCCTATAGAGTGTAAGCTCTCATCCTAACCCACCGCTCTATGCTCCTCACTCACTGTCTCTCCCCTCTGTGTCACCCCTGTGTCTGCCTTTCTCCTACAGAGTGTACTCTCTCATCCTAACCCACCGATCTATACTCCTCACACACTGTCTCTCCCCTCTGTGTCACCCCTGTCTGTCTGTCCCTCCCCTATAGAGTGTACTCTCTCATCCTAACCCACCACTCTATGCTCCTCACTCACTGTATCTCCCCTCTGTGTCACCCCTATCTGTCTGCCCCTCCCCTATAGAGTGTAACCTCTCATCCTAACCCACCGCTCTATGCTCCTCACTCACTGTCTCTCCCCCTCTGAGTCACCCCTGTCTGTCTGCCTCTCTCCTATAGCGTGTAAGCTCTCACCCTAACCTACCGCTCTATGCTCCTCACTCACTATCTCTCCCCTCTGTGTCACCCCTGTCTGTCTGCCCCTCCCCTATAGTGCAACCTCTCATCCTAACCCACCGCTCTATTCTCCTCACTCACTGTCTCTCCTCTCTGTGTCAACCCTGTCTGTCTGCCCCTCCCCTATAATGTGTAAGCTCTCATCCTAACCCACTGCTCTATCCTCCTCACTATCTCTCCCCTCTGTGTCACCCTTGTCTGTCTGCCTCTCCCCTATAGAGTGCAAGCTCTCATGAGCAGGGTCCTCTTCCCTAATGTGCTTCTCCTTCCCTCACCTATGCATGTCTGCAATGGCGTATTGGAATACTAGGACCACTGATGTAGCACTGTGTATACTATGTCCTGCAATGCTCTGTTCTGTACAATAGTTACTGGAGGTCATTTACAAAGCAGTTACTGACCATACATACACTAAATCCACCTTGTTGGGACCTCCGTTTGCTCAGACAAGCCTATATGTGTGTATGTGTGTATCATTATACAGTCTATATGTGTGTATGTGTGTATCATTATACAGCCTGTATGTGTGTATGGTGTATCATTATACAGCCTGTATGTGTGTATGGTGTATCATTATACAGCCTGTATGTGTGTATGGTGTATCATTATACAGCCTGTATGTGTGTATGGTGTATCATTATACAGCCTGTATGTGTGTATGGTGTATCATTATACAGCCTGTATGTGTGTATGGTGTATCATTATACAGCCTGTATGTGTGTATGGTGTATCATTATACAGCCTGTATGTGTGTATGTATGTATCATTATACAGCCTGTATGTGTGTATGGTGTATCATTATACAGCCTGTATGTGTGTATGGTGTATCATTATACAGCCTGTATGTGTGTATGGTGTATCATTATACAGCCTGTATGTGTGTATGGTGTATCATTATACAGCCTGTATGTGTGTATGGTGTATCATTATACAGCCTGTATGTGTGTATGGTGTATCATTATACAGCCTGTATGTGTGTATGTATGTATCATTATACAGCCTGTATGTGTGTATCATTATACAGCCTGTATGTGTGTATGTGTGTATCATTATACAGCCTGTATGTGTGTATGGTGTATCATTATACAGCCTATATGTGTGTATGGTGTATCATTATACAGCCTGTATTTGTGTATGGTGTATCATTATACAGCCTGTATGTGTGTATGGTGTATCATTATACAGCCTGTATGTGTGTATGTATGTATCATTATACAGCCTATATGTGTGTATGTATGTATCATTATACAGCCTATATGTGTGTATGGTGTATCATTATACAGCCTGTATGTGTGTATGGTGTATCATTATACAGCCTGTATGTGTGTATGGTGTATCATTATACAGCCTATATGTGTGTATGGTGTATCATTATACAGCCTATATGTGTGTATGGTGTATCATTATACAGCCTATATGTGTGTATGGTGTATCATTATACAGCCTATATGTGTGTATGTGTGTATCATTATACAGCCTGTATGTGTGTATCATTATACAGCCTATATGTGTGTATGGTGTATCATTATACAGCCTATATGTGTGTATGCTGTATCATTATACAGCCTGTATGTGTGTATGCTGTATCATTATACAGCCTGTATGTGTGTATGGTGTATCATTATACAGCCTGTATGTGTGTATCATTATACAGCCTGTATGTGTGTATGGTGTATCATTATACAGCCTGTATGTGTGTATGTGTGTATCATTATACAGCCTGTATGTGTGTATGGTGTATCATTATACAGCTTGTATGTGTGTATGGTGTATCATTATACAGCCTGTATGTGTGTATGGTGTATCATTATACAGCCTATATGTGTGTATGGTGTATCATTATACAGCCTGTATGTGTGTATGTGTGTATCATTATACAGCCTATATGTGTGTATGGTGTATCATTATACAGCCTATATGTGTGTATGGTGTATCATTATACAGCCTATATGTGTGTATGGTGTATCATTATACAGCCTATATGTGTGTATGGTGTATCATTATACAGCCTATATGTGTGTATGGTGTATCATTATACAGCCTGTATGTGTGTATGGTGTATCATTATACAGCCTGTATGTGTGTATGGTGTGTCATTATACAGCTTGTATGTGTGTATGGTGTATCATTATACAGCCTGTATGTGTGTATGTGTGTATCATTATACAGCCTGTATGTGTGTATCATTATACAGCCTGTATGTGTGTATCATTATACAGCCTGTATGTGTGTATCATTATACAGCCTGTATGTGTGTATCATTATACAGCCTGTATGTGTGTATGTGTGTATCATTATACAGCCTATATGTGTGTATGGTGTATCATTATACAGCCTATATGTGTGTATGGTGTATCATTATACAGCCTGTATGTGTGTATCATTATACAGCCTGTATGTGTGTATGGTGTATCATTATACAGCCTGTATGTGTGTATGTGTGTATCATTATACAGCCTGTATGTGTGTATGGTGTATCATTATACAGCTTGTATGTGTGTATGGTGTATCATTATACAGCCTGTATGTGTGTATGGTGTATCATTATACAGCCTATATGTGTGTATGGTGTATCATTATACAGCCTGTATGTGTGTATGTGTGTATCATTATACAGCCTATATGTGTGTATGGTGTATCATTATACAGCCTATATGTGTGTATGGTGTATCATTATACAGCCTATATGTGTGTATGGTGTATCATTATACAGCCTATATGTGTGTATGGTGTATCATTATACAGCCTATATGTGTGTATGGTGTATCATTATACAGCCTGTATGTGTGTATGGTGTATCATTATACAGCCTGTATGTGTGTATGGTGTATCATTATACAGCTTGTATGTGTGTATGGTGTATCATTATACAGCCTGTATGTGTGTATGTGTGTATCATTATACAGCCTGTATGTGTGTATCATTATACAGCCTGTATGTGTGTATCATTATACAGCCTGTATGTGTGTATCATTATACAGCCTGTATGTGTGTATCATTATACAGCCTGTATGTGTGTATCATTATACAGCCTGTATGTGTGTATCATTATACAGCCTGTATGTGTGTATGGTGTATCATTATACAGCCTGTATGTGTGTATCATTATACAGCCTGTATGTGTGTATGGTGTATCATTATACAGCCTATATGTGTGTATGGTGTATCATTATACAGCCTATATGTGTGTATGGTGTATCATTATACAGCCTATATGTGTGTATGGTGTATCATTATACAGCCTGTATGTGTGTATCATTATACAGCCTGTATGTGTGTATGGTGTATCATTATACAGCCTGTATGTGTGTATGGTGTATCATTATACAGCCTGTATGTGTGTATGGTGTATCATTATACAGCCTGTATGTGTGTATGGTGTATCATTATACAGCCTGTATGTGTGTATGGTGTATCATTATACAGCCTATATGTGTGTATGGTGTATCATTATACAGCCTGTATGTGTGTATGTGTGTATCATTATACAGCCTGTATGTGTGTATGTGTGTATCATTATACAGCCTGTATGTGTGTATGTGTGTATCATTATACAGCCTGTATGTGTGTATGATGTATCATTATACAGCCTATATGTGTGTATGGTGTATCATTATACAGCCTGTATGTGTGTATGGTGTATCATTATACAGCCTGTATGTGTGTATGGTGTATCATTATACAGCCTGTATTTGTGTATGGTGTATCATTATACAGCCTGTATGTGTGTATGCTGTATCATTATACAGCCTGTATGTGTGTATGCTGTATCATTATACAGCCTGTATGTGTGTATCATTATACAGCCTATATGTGTGTATGGTGTATCATTATACAGCCTGTATGTGTGTATGGTGTATCATTATACAGCCTATATGTGTGTATGGTGTATCATTATACAGCCTATATGTGTGTATGGTGTATCATTATACAGCCTATATGTGTGTATGGTGTATCATTATACAGCCTGTATGTGTGTATGGTGTATCATTATACAGCCTGTATTTGTGTATGGTGTATCATTATACAGCCTGTATGTGTGTATGCTGTATCATTATACAGCCTGTATGTGTGTATCATTATACAGCCTATATGTGTGTATGGTGTATCATTATACAGCCTGTATGTGTGTATGGTGTATCATTATACAGCCTGTATGTGTGTATGGTGTATCATTATACAGCCTGTATGTGTGTATGGTGTATCATTATACAGCCTGTATGTGTGTATGGGTGTATCATTATACAGCCTGTATGTGTGTATGGTGTATCATTATACAGCCTGTATGTGTGTATGGTGTATCATTATACAGCCTGTATGTGTGTATGGTGTATCATTATACAGCCTGTATGTGTGTATGGTGTATCATTATACAGCCTGTATGTGTGTATGGTGTATCATTATACAGCCTATATGTGTGTATGGTGTATCATTATACAGCCTATATGTGTGTATGTGTGTATCATTATACAGCCTGTATGTGTGTATCATTATACAGCCTGTATGTGTGTATCATTATACAGCCTGTATGTGTGTATCATTATACAGCCTGTATGTGTTTATGTGTGTATCATTATACAGCCTGTATGTGTGTATGGTGTATCATTATACAGCCTGTATGTGTGTATCATTATACAGCCTGTATGTGTGTATCATTATACAGCCTGTATGTGTGTATCATTATACAGCCTGTATGTGTGTATGGTGTATCATTATACAGCCTGTATGTGTGTATGTGTGTATCATTATTACAGCCTGTATGTGTGTATCATTATACAGCCTGTATGTGTGTATCATTATACAGCCTGTATGTGTGTATGGTGTATCATTATACAGCCTATATGTGTGTATGGTGTATCATTATACAGCCTATATCGCACATGCAGATGGGAGTAGTGGGGTGGGGGTCCTACGCTAAGTACGCCGGAGTTGCACCAATGCAAACATGAGGTTGTACGGTGCTGAGTGAGCGTCCTGTAATGATAAAAGGTGGAAGGGAGGGCGCATTGTGCCAGCAGATCAGATTGTCGCTAAGTAATGCATTTCGCACCCTTCAGTGCATTTCGCCCACAAGAGCAGCCACAGAATATAGTCAGCGCCAATGTTCCTCAGTCATAGGATACAGACATGGATCAGGGTATTAATGAATGGGGGTAGATATAAATTTGCAGGAGGGTGGACAAAGTGACATTTACCCTTTAGTACCCCCTATGATTTTGGTGCCTTCTTACAAACACGACGACGCCTGGAAACTTAGATGCAGAAGGTATCCCATGGGCAGGAGCGTACCATGAGGCACGTGGGCAGGAGAGTACCATGAGGCATGTGGGCAGGAGCGTACCATGAGGCTCGTGGGCAGGAGCGTACCATGAGGCTCGTGGGTAGACCATGGAGGCTCTCTAGGGCTACATGAAGGTGTCCTGGATTCTGCTGCCTTACACTGACCACACACTGGCAGCTCTATGTGCAGAGACAGCCGGTCAGTCCGCCGGCCGCTGATGGCATAAGTCTGTTCTGCCCTCCCAGGGAGCTATTAATAGGTCCAGGTGATGACTACACAGGTGCATTATGGACGACACCTGGCCATATTTACCAACATGTTCTATAAATCTGGTTATTATCAAGCTGAAATATTGGACCTATACTGTGGGGGAGGGACGTAATATTGGACCTATACTGTGGGGGAGGGGATGTAATATTGGACCTATACTGTGGGGGAGGGACGTAATATTGGACCTATACTGTGGGGGAGGGATGTAATATTGGACCTATACTGTAGGGGAGGAATGTAAAATTGGACCTATACTGTGGGGGGGTGATGTAATATTGGACCTATTACTGTGGGGGTGATGTAATATTGGACCTATACTGTGGGGGGTGATGTAATATTGGATCTATACTTTGGGGGAGGGATGTAAAATAGGACCTATACTGTGGGGGGGGATGTAATATTGGACCTATACTGTGGGGGGGTGGATGTAATATTGGACCTATACTGTGGGGGAGGGATGTAATATTGGACCTATACTGTGGGAGGAAGATGTAATATTGGACCTATACTGTGGGGGAGGGATGTAATATTGGACCTATACTGTGGGGGAGGAATGTAATATAGGACCTATACTGTGGGGGGAGATGTAATATTGGACCTATACTGTGGGGGGGGAGATGTAATATTGGACCTATACTGTGGGAGGAAGATGTAATATTGGACCTATACTGTGGGAGGAAGATGTAATATTGGACCTATACAGTGGGGGAGGGATGTAATATTGGACCTACACTGTGGGGGGTGATGTCATATTGGACCTATACTGTGGGGGGGTGATGTAATATTGGACCTACACTGTGGGGGGTGATGTAATATTGGACCTATACTGTGGGGGAGGGATGTAATATTGGACCTATACTGTGGGGGGGATGTAATATTGGACCCATACTGTGGGGGAGGGTTGTAATATTGGACCTATACTGTGGGGGGGGAATGTAATATTGGGACCTATACTGTGGGGGAGGGGATGTAATATTGGACCTATACTGTGGGGGTGGGATGTAATATTGGACCTATACTGTGGGGGGAGATGTAATATTGGACCTATACTGTGGGGGAGGGGATGTAATATTGGACCTATACTGTGGGGGTGGGATGTAATATTGGACCTATACTGTGGGGGGAGATGTAATATTGGACCTATACTGTGGGGGGGGGGGAGATGTAATATTGGACCTATACTGTGGGGGGGGAGATGTAATATTGGACCTATACTGTGGGGGAGGGATGTAATATTGGACCTATACTGTGGGGGATCGATGTAATATAGGACCTATACTGTGGGAGAGGGTTGTAATATTGGACCTATACTGTGGGAGAGGGATGTAATATTGGACCTATACTGTAGGGGGTGATGTAATATTGGACCTATACTGTAGGGGAGGGATGTAATATTGGACCTATACTGTAGGGGGGGGTGATGTAATATAGGACCTATACTGTGGGGGGGGTGATGTAATATAGGACCTATACTGTGGGGGGGGATGTAATATTGGACCTATCCTTTGGTGGGGTGATGTAATATTGGACCTATACTGTGGGGGGATGTAATATAGGACCTATACTGTGGGGGGGGGTGGATGTAATATTGGACCTATACTGTGGGGGGGATGTAATATTGGACCTCTACTGTGGGGGGGGGATGTAATATTGGACCTATACAGTGGGGGGGGGTGATGTAATATAGGACCTATACTGTGGGGGGGGGTAATGTAATATAGGACCTATACTATAGTTGAGAGATGTAATATTGGACCTATACTGTGGGGGGGATGTAATATTGGACGTATACTGTAGGGGGGGTGATGTAATATTGCACCTATACTGTGGGGGGGGATGTAATATAGGACCTATACTGTGGGGGAGTGATGTAATATTGGACCTGTACTGTGGGGGGAGGGATGAATATTGGTCCTATACTATACTGTGGGGGGGGGATGTAATATTGGACCTATACTGTGGGGGGGGGGGGGAGATGTAATATTGGACCTATACTGTGGGGGGGAGATGTAATATTGACCTATACTGTGGGGGAGGGATGTAATATTGGATCTATACTGTGGAGGGGGATGTAATATAGGACCTATACTGTGGGGGGGGGATGTAATATTGGACCTATACTGTGGGGGGGGGGGGAGATGTAATATTGGACCTATACTGTGTGGGGGAGATGTATATTGGACCTATACTGTGGGGGAGGGATGTAATATTGGATCTATACTGTGGAGGGGGATGTAATATTGGACCTATACTGAGGGGGGGATGTAATATTGGACCTATACTGTGGGGGAGGGATGTAATATTGGACCTATACTGTGGGGGGGTGATGTAAATATTGGACATATTGGACCTATATTGTGGGGGGATGATGTAATATTGGACCTATATTGTGGGGGGATGTAATATTGGACCTCTACTGTGGGGGGGATGTAAATTGGACCTCTACTGTGGGGGAGGGATGTAATATTGGACCTATAGTGTAGGGGAGAGATGTAATATTGGATCTATACTGTGGGGGAGGGATGTAATATAGGACCTATACTGTGGGGGATGGATGTAATATTGGACCTATACTGTGGGGGAGGGATGTAATATTGGACCTATACTTTGGGGGGGATGTAATATAGGACCTATTGTGGGGGGGTGATGTAATATTGGACCTATATTGTGGGGGGGTGATGTAATATTGGACCTATACTGTGGGGGGGATGTAATATTGGACCCTATACAGTGGGGGAGGGATGTAATATTGGGATCTATACAGTGGGGAGGGATGTAATATTGGACCTATACTGTGGGGGGAGGGATGTAATATTGGACCTATACAATGGGGGAGGGATGTAATATTGGACCTATACAATGGGGGAGGGATGTAATATTGGACCTATACAATGGGGGAGGGATGTAATATTGGATCTATACAATGGGGGAGGGATGTAATATTGGATCTATACAATGGGGGGAGGGATGTAATATTGGACCTATACTGTGGGGGAGGGATGTAATATTGGACCTATACTGTGGGGGGGGATATAATATTTGACCTATACTGTGGGGGAGGGATGTAAATATTGGACCTATACAGTGGGGGGAGGGATGTAATATTGGACCTATACAGTGGGGGAGGGATGTAATATTGGACCTATACAGTGGGGGGGATGTAATATTGGACCTACTACAGTGGGGGAGGGATGTAATATTGGATCTATACAGTGGGGGAGGGGGAAGTAATATTGGATCTATACAGTGGGGGAGGGATGTAATATTGGACCTATACAGTGGGGGAGGGATGTAATATTGGACCTATACAGTGGGGAGGGATGTAATATTGGACCTATACTGTGGGGGGGATATAATATTGGACCTATACTGTGGGGGAGGGATGTAATATTGGACCTATACTGTGGGGGAGGGATGTAATATTGGGACCTATACTGTGGGGGGAGGAATGTAATATAGGACCTATACTGTGGGGGGAGATGTAATATTGGACCTATACTGTGGGGGGGAGATGTAATATTGGACCTATACTGTGGGAGGAAGATGTAATATTGGACCTATACTGTGGGAGGAAGATGTAATATTGGACCTATACTGTGGGGGGGAGATGTAATATTGGACCTATACTGTGGGGAGGGATGTAATATTGGACCTATACTGTGGGGGGGAGATGGTAATATTGGACCTATACTGTGGGGGAGGGATGTAATATTGGACCTATACTGTGGGGGAGGGATGTAATATTGGACCTATACTGTGGGGGAGGGATGTAATATTGGACCTATACTGTGGAGGGGTGATGTTATATTGGACCTATACTGTGGGGGAGGGATGTAATATTGGGACCTATACTGTGGGGGAGGGATGTAATATTGGACCTATACTGTGGGGGAGGATGTAATATTGGACCTATACTGTGGGGGAGGGATGTAATATTGGACCTATACTGTGGGGGAGGGATGTAATATTGGAACTATACTGTGGGGGAGGGATGTAATATTGGACCTATACTGTGGGGGGGAGATGTAATATTGGACCTATACTGTGGGGGGGAGATGTTAATATTGGACCTATACTGTGGGGGGGAGATGTAATATTGGACCTATACTGTGGGGGAGGGATGTAATATTGGATCTATGCTGAGGGGGAGGGATGTAATATTGGATCTATGCTGTGGGGGGGGATGTAATATTGGACCTATACAGTGGGGGAGGGATGTAATATTGGGACCTACACTGTGGGGGGTGATGTCATATTGGACCTATACTGTGGGGGGGTGATGTAATATTGGACCTACACTGTGGGGGGTGATGTAATATTGGACCTATACTGTGGGGGAGGGATGTAATATTGGACCTATACTGTGGGGGGGATGTAATATTGGACCCCATACTGTGGGGGAGGGTTGTAATATTGGACCTATACTGTGGGGGGGAATGTAATATTGGACCTATACTTTGGGGGAGGGGATGTAATATTGGACCTATACTGTGGGGAGGTGATGTAATATTGGACCTATACTGTGGGGGTGGGATGGTAATATTGGACCTATACTGTGGGGGGAGATGTAATATTGGACCTATACTGTGGGGGGGGGGGAGATGTAATATTGGACCTATACTGTGGGGGGGAGATGTAATATTGGACCTATACTGTGGGGGAGGGATGTAATATTGGACCTATACTGTGGGGGATCGATGTAATATAGGACCTATACTGTGGAGAGGGATGTAATATTGGACCTATACTGTTTGAGAGGGATGTAATATTGGACCTATACTGTAGGGGGGTGATGTAATATTGGACCTATACTGTAGGGGAGGGATGTAATATTGGACCTATACTGTTGGGGGGGTGATGTAATATAGGACCTATACTGTGGGGGGGGGTGATGTAATATAGGACCTATACTGGGGGGGGGATGTAATATTGGACCTATCCTTTGGTGGGGGTGATGTAATATTGGACCTATACTGTGGGGGGGGGGATGTAATATAGGAACCTATACTGGTGGGGGGGGGGTGATGTAATATTGGACCTATACTGTGGGGGGGGATGTAATATTGGACCTCTACTGTGGGGGGGGGGATGTAATATTGGACCTATACTGTGGGGGGGGGTAATGTAATATAGGACCTATACTATAGTTGAGAGATGTAATATTGGACCTATACTGTGGGGGGGATGTAATATTGGGACGTATACTGTAGGGGGGGTGATGTAATATTGCACCTATACTGTGGGGGGGGGATGTAATATAGGACCTATACTGTGGGGGAGTGATGTAATATTGGACCTGTACTGTGGGGGGGGAGGGATGAATATTGGTCCTATACTATACTGTGGGGGGGGGGATGTAATATAGGACCTATACTGTGGGGGGGATGTAATATTGGACCTATACTGTGGGGGGGGGGGAGATGTAATATTGTGGACCTATACTGTGGGGGAGGGATGTAATATTGGATCTATACTGTGGAGGGGGATGTAATATTGGACCTATACTGAGGGGGGGATGTAATATTGGACCTATACTGTGGGGGAGGGATGTAATATTGGACCTATACTGTGGGGGGGTGATGTAATATTGGACCTATATTGTGGGGGGATGATGTAATATTGGACCTATATTGTGGGGGGATGTAATATTGGACCTCTACTGTGGGGGAGGGATGTAATATTGGACCTATAGTGTAGGGGAGAGATGTAATATTGGATCTATACTGTGGGGGAGGGATGTAATATAGGACCTATACTGTGGGGGATGGATGTAATATTGGACCTATACTGTGGGGGAGGAATGTAATATTTGACCTATACTTTGGGGGGGATGTAATATAGGACCTATATTGTGGGGGGGGTGATGTAATATTGGACCTATATTGTGGGGGGGGTGATGTAATATTGGACCTATACTGTGGGGGGATGTAATATTGGACCTATACAGTGGGGGAGGGATGTAATATTGGATCTATACAGTGGGGGAGGGATGTAATATTGGACCTATACTGTGGGGGAGGGATGTAATATTGGACCTATACAATGGGGGAGGGATGTAATATTGGACCTATACAATGGGGGAGGGATGTAATATTGGACCTATACAATGGGGGAGGGATGTAATATTGGATCTATACAATGGGGGAGGGATGTAATATTGGATCTATACAATGGGGGAGGGATGTAATATTGGACCTATACTGTGGGGGAGGGATGTAATATTGGACCTATACTGTGGGGGGGGATATAATATTTGACCTATACTGTGGGGGAGGGATGTAATATTGGACCTATACAGTGGGGGAGGGATGTAATATTGGACCTATACAGTGGGGGAGGGATGTAATATTGGACCTATACAGTGGGGGGATGTAATATTGGACCTATACAGTGGGGGAGGGATGTAATATTGGATCTATACAGTGGGGGAGGGAAGTAATATTGGATCTATACAGTGGGGGAGGGATGTAATATTGGACCTATACAGTGGGGGAGGGATGTAATATTGGACCTATACAGTGGGGGAGGGATGTAATATTGGACCTATACTGTGGGGGGGATATAATATTGGACCTATACTGTGGGGGAGGGATGTAATATTGGACCTATACTGTGGGGGAGGGATGTAATATTGGACCTATACTGTGGGGGAGGAATGTAATATAGGACCTATACTGTGGGGGGAGATGTAATATTGGACCTATACTGTGGGGGGGGAGATGTAATATTGGACCTATACTGTGGGAGGAAGATGTAATATTGGACCTATACTGTGGGAGGAAGATGTAATATTGGACCTATACTGTGGGAGGAAGATGTAATATTGGACCTATACTGTGGGGGGGAGATGTAATATTGGACCTATACTGTGGGGGAGGGATGTAATATTGGACCTATACTGTGGGGGGGAGATGTAATATTGGACCTATACTGTGGGGGAGGGATGTAATATTGGACCTATACTGTGGGGGAGGGATGTAATATTGGACCTATACTGTGGGGGAGGGATGTAATATTGGACCTATACTGTGGAGGGGTGATGTTATATTGGACCTATACTGTGGGGGAGGGATGTAATATTGTACCTATACTGTGGGGGAGGGATGTAATATTGGACCTATACTGTGGGGGAGGGATGTAATATTGGACCTATACTGTGGGGGAGGGATGTAATATTGGACCTATACTGTGGGGGAGGGATGTAATATTGGACCTATACTGTGGGGGAGGGATGTAATATTGGACCTATACTGTGGGGGGGAGATGTAATATTGGACCTATACTGTGGGGGGGAGATGTAATATTGGACCTATACTGTGGGGGGGAGATGTAATATTGGACCTATACTGTGGGGGAGGGATGTAATATTGGATCTATGCTGAGGGGGAGGGATGTAATATTGGATCTATGCTGTGGGGGGGGGATGTAATATTGGACCTATACAGTGGGGGAGGGATGTAATATTGGACCTACACTGTGGGGGGTGATGTCATATTGGACCTATACTGTGGGGGGGTGATGTAATATTGGACCTACACTGTGGGGGGTGATGTAATATTGGACCTATACTGTGGGGGAGGGATGTAATATTGGACCTATACTGTGGGGGGGATGTAATATTGGACCCATACTGTGGGGGAGGGTTGTAATATTGGACCTATACTGTGGGGGGGAATGTAATATTGGACCTATACTGTGGGGGAGGGGATGTAATATTGGACCTATACTGTGGGGAGGTGATGTAATATTGGACCTATACTGTGGGGGTGGGATGTAATATTGGACCTATACTGTGGGGGGAGATGTAATATTGGACCTATACTGTGGGGGGGGGGGGGGGAGATGTAATATTGGACCTATACTGTGGGGGGGAGATGTAATATTGGACCTATACTGTGGGGGAGGGATGTAATATTGGACCTATACTGTGGGGGATCGATGTAATATAGGACCTATACTGTGGGAGAGGGATGTAATATTGGACCTATACTGTGGGAGAGGGATGTAATATTGGACCTATACTGTGGGAGAGGGATGTAATATTGGACCTATACTGTAGGGGAGGGATGTAATATTGGACCTATACTGTTGGGGGGGTGATGTAATATAGGACCTATACTGTGGGGGGGGTGATGTAATATAGGACCTATACTGTGGGGGGGATGTAATATTGGACCTATCCTTTGGTGGGGTGATGTAATATTGGACCTATACTGTGGGGGGATGTAATATAGGACCTATACTGTGGGGGGGGTGATGTAATATTGGACCTATACTGTGGGGGGGGATGTAATATTGGACCTCTACTGTGGGGGGGGGATGTAATATTGGACCTATACAGTGGGGGGGTGATGTAATATAGGACCTATACTGTGGGGGGGGTAATGTAATATAGGACCTATACTATAGTTGAGAGATGTAATATTGGACCTATACTGTGGGGGGGATGTAATATTGGACGTATACTGTAGGGGGGGTGATGTAATATTGCACCTATACTGTGGGGGAGGGATGTAATATTGGACCTATAGTGTAGGGGAGAGATGTAATATTGGATCTATACTGTGGGGGAGGGATGTAATATAGGACCTATACTGTGGGGGATGGATGTAATATTGGACCTATACTGTGGGGGAGGGATGTAATATTGGACCTATACTTTGGGGGGGATGTAATATAGGACCTATATTGTGGGGGGGTGATGTAATATTGGACCTATATTGTGGGGGGGGTGATGTAATATTGGACCTATACTGTGGGGGGATGTAATATTGGACCTATACAGTGGGGGAGGGATGTAATATTGGATCTATACAGTGGGGGAGGGATGTAATATTGGACCTATACTGTGGGGGAGGGATGTAATATTGGACCTATACAATGGGGGAGGGATGTAATATTGGACCTATACAATGGGGGAGGGATGTAATATTGGACCTATACAATGGGGGAGGGATGTAATATTGGATCTATACAATGGGGGAGGGATGTAATATTGGATCTATACAATGGGGGAGGGATGTAATATTGGACCTATACTGTGGGGGAGGGATGTAATATTGGACCTATACTGTGGGGGGGGATATAATATTTGACCTATACTGTGGGGGAGGGATGTAATATTGGACCTATACAGTGGGGGAGGGATGTAATATTGGACCTATACAGTGGGGGAGGGATGTAATATTGGACCTATACAGTGGGGGGATGTAATATTGGACCTATACAGTGGGGGAGGGATGTAATATTGGATCTATACAGTGGGGGAGGGAAGTAATATTGGATCTATACAGTGGGGGAGGGATGTAATATTGGACCTATACAGTGGGGGAGGGATGTAATATTGGACCTATACAGTGGGGGAGGGATGTAATATTGGACCTATACTGTGGGGGGGATATAATATTGGACCTATACTGTGGGGGAGGGATGTAATATTGGACCTATACTGTGGGGGAGGGATGTAATATTGGACCTATACTGTGGGGGAGGAATGTAATATAGGACCTATACTGTGGGGGGAGATGTAATATTGGACCTATACTGTGGGGGGGGAGATGTAATATTGGACCTATACTGTGGGAGGAAGATGTAATATTGGACCTATACTGTGGGAGGAAGATGTAATATTGGACCTATACTGTGGGGGGGAGATGTAATATTGGACCTATACTGTGGGGAGGGATGTAATATTGGACCTATACTGTGGGGGGAGATGTAATATTGGACCTATACTGTGGGGGAGGGATGTAATATTGGACCTATACTGTGGGGGAGGGATGTAATATTGGACCTATACTGTGGGGGAGGGATGTAATATTGGACCTATACTGTGGAGGGGTGATGTTATATTGGACCTATACTGTGGGGGAGGGATGTAATATTGGACCTATACTGTGGGGGAGGGATGTAATATTGGACCTATACTGTGGGGGAGGGATGTAATATTGGACCTATACTGTGGGGGAGGGATGTAATATTGGACCTATACTGTGGGGGAGGGATGTAATATTGGACCTATACTGTGGGGGAGGGATGTAATATTGGACCTATACTGTGGGGGGGAGATGTAATATTGGACCTATACTGTGGGGGGGAGATGTAATATTGGACCTATACTGTGGGGGGGAGATGTAATATTGGACCTATACTGTGGGGGAGGGATGTAATATTGGATCTATGCTGAGGGGGAGGGATGTAATATTGGATCTATGCTGTGGGGGGGGATGTAATATTGGACCTATACAGTGGGGGAG
>JAUIMM010000253.1:782500-797997 GCA_031769625.1 Taudactylus pleione | reverse complement strand
CACACAATACACATATATATATATATATATATATACTGTCACACACATACACATACTGTCACACACATACACATATATATATATATATATATACTGTCACATACATACTGTCACACACATACATCATATATATATACTGTCACACACATACACATACTGTCACACACATACACATATATATATATATATATATATATATATATATATATATACTGTCACATACATACTGTCACACACATACACATATATACTGTCACACACATACACATACTGCCACACACATACACATACACATATATATATATATATACTGTCACATACATACTGTCACACACATACACATATATACATAACTGTCACACACATACACATATATATATATACTGTCACACACATACACATATATACATACTGTCACACACGTACACATATATATATACTGTCACACACATACTGTCACACACATACACATATATATATACTGTCACACACATACACATACACATATACTGTCACACACATACCCATACTGCCACACACATACACATATATATATATATATATATATATATATATATATATGCTGTCACACACATACACATACACATATATACTGTCACACACATACACATACTGTCACACACATATATATATATACTGTCACACACATACACATATATATATATATACTGTCACACACATACTCTCACACACATACACATATATATATACTGTCACACACATACACATATATATATATACTGTCACACACATACACATATATATATATATATATACTGTCACAACACATACACATATATATATATACTGTCACACACATACACATATATATATATATATATACTGTCACACACATACACATACTGCCACACACATACTGTCACACACATACACATATATACATACTGTCACACACATACACATATACTGTCACACACATACACATATATACATACTGTCACACACATACACATACTGCCACACACATACTGTCCACACATACACATATATATATACTGCACACACATACACATATATATATACTGTCACACACATACACATATATACCATACTGTCACACACATACACATATATACATACTGTCAAACACATACACATATATATATACTGTCACACACCATACACATATATACATACTGTCACACACATACACATACTGCCACACACATACTGGTCACACACATACACATATATATATACTGTCACACACATACACATACTGCCACACACATACTGTCACACACATACACATATATATATATATACTGTCACACACATACACATATATATATATACTGTCACACACATACACATATATATATATATATATATGTATACTGTCACACACATACACATACTGTCACACACATACACATATATATATATATATATATATATATATACTGTCACATACACATACTGCCACACACATACACATATATATATATATTATATATACTGTCACATACATACTGTCACACAACATACAACATATATACATACTGTCACACACATACACATATATATATATACTGTCACACACATACACATACTGTCACACAACATACACATATATACATATATATATATATATATACTGTCACACACATACACATACTGTCACACACATACACATATATATATATGTCACACACCATACACATATATACATACTGTCACACACATACACATATATATATACTGTCACACACATACACATACTGCCACACACATACACATATATATACTGTCACACACATACACATATATATAATATATACTGTCACACACATACACATACTGTCACACACATACACATATATATATACTGTCACACACACATATATATATATATACTGTCACACACATACACATATATATATATATATACTGTCACACACATACACATATATAAATATATATATACTGTCACACACATACACAATATATTATATATATACTGTCACATACATACTGTCACACACATATATATATATACTGTCACATATATACTGTCACACACATACACATACTGCCACACACATACACATATATATATATATATATATATATATATATATACTGTCACATACATACTGTCACACACATACACATATATATATACTGTCACACACATACACATATATATATATACTGTCACACACATACACACATATATATATATATATAATATATATATACTGTCACACACATACACATACTGTCACACACATACACATATATATATATACTGTCACACACATACACATACTGCCACACACATACACATATATATATATATATATATATATATATTACTGTCACATACATACTGTCACACACATACACATATATACATACTGTCACACACATACACATATATATATTATATACTGTCACACACATACACATACTGTCACACACATACACATATATACATACTGTCACACCACATACACATATATATATGTCACACACATACACATATATACATACTGTCACACACATACACATATATATATATATATATATATATATATATACTGTCACACACATACACATACTGTCACACACATACACATATATATATACTGTCACACACATACACATATATATATATATACTGTCACACACATACACATATATATATATACTGTCACACACATACATATATATATATATATATACTGTCACACACATACATACATATATATATATATATATATATACTGTCACATACATACTGTCACACACATACACATATATATATATACTGTCACATATATACTGTCACACACATACACATATATATATATATATATATACTGTCACATACATACTGTCACACACATACACATATATATATACTGTCACACACATACACATATATATATATATACTGTCACACACATACACACATATATATATATATATATATATACTGTCACACACATACACATACTGTCACCACACATACACATATATACTGTCACACACATACACATACTGCCACACACATACACATATATATATATACTGTCACACCACATTACTGTCACACACATACACATCATATATATACTGTCACACACATACACATACACATATATACTGCCACACAGATACACATATATATATATATATACTGTCACACACATACACATACACATATATACTGTCACACACATACACATACTGCCACACACATACACATATATACTGTCACACACATACACATACTGCCACACACATACACATATATATATATATATATATATACTGTCACATACATACTGTCACACACATACACATATATACATACTGTCACACACATACACATACTGCCACACACATACACATATATATATATACTGTCACACCACATACACATATATACATACTGTCACACACATACACCATATATATATACTGTCACACACATACACATACTGCCACACACATACTGTCACACACATACACATATATATATATATACTGTCACATACATACTGTCACACACATACACATATATATATACTGTCACACACATACACATATATATATATACTGTCACACACATACACATATATATATATATATATACTGTCACACACATACACATACTGTCACACACATACACAACATATATACTGTCACACACACATACACATACTGCCACACACATACACATATATATATATATATACTGTCACACACATACACATATATACATACTGTCACACACATACACATATATATATATACTGTCACACACATACTGTCACACACATATATATATACTGTCACACACATACACATATATACTGTCACACACATACCCATACTGCCACACACATACACATATATATATATATATACTTTCACACACATACACATATATACTGTCACACACATACACATACTGCCACACACATACACATATATACTGTCACACACCTACACATACTGCCACACACACATACACATATATATATACTGTCACATACATACTGTCACACACATACACATATATACATACTGTCACACACATACACATACTGCCACACACATACTGTCACACACATACACATACTGCACACACATACACATATATATATACTGTCACACACATACACATATATATATATACTGTCACACACATACACATATATACATACTGTCACACACATACACATATATATATACTGTCACACACATACACATATATAACATACTGTCACACACAACACATTACACATATATATATATATATATATACTGTCACACACATACACATACTGCCACACACATACTGTCACACACATACACATACTGCCACACACATACACATATATATATACTGTCACACACATACACATATATATATATACTGTCACACACATACACATATATACATACTGTCACACACACATACACACATATATATATATACTGTCACACACATACACATATATACATACTGTCACCACACATACACCATATATATATACTGCCACACACATACACATATATACATACTGTCACACACATACACATATACTGTCACACACATACCCCATACTGCCACACACATACACATATATATATATATACTGTCACATACATACTGTCACACACATACACATATATATATATACTGTCACACACATACACATATATATATATATATATACTGTCACACACATACACATACTGTCACACACATACACATATATACTGTCACACACATACACATACTGCCACACACATACACATATATATATATATATATATATATATATATACTGTCACATACATACTGTCACACACATACACATATATACATACTGTCACACACAGTACACATATATACATACTATCAACACACATACACATATAATATATATACTGTCACACACATACTGTCACACACATTACACATATATACATATTGTCACACACATACACATATATACTGTCACACACATACTGTCACACACATACACATATATATATACTGTCACACACATACACATACACATATATACTGTCACACACATACCCATACTGCCACACACATACACATATATATATATATATATACTATATATATACTGTCACACACATACACATACACATATATACTGTCACACACACATACACATACTGCCACACACACATACTGTCACACACATACACATACTGTCACACACATACACATATATATATACCTGTCACACACATACACATATATACATACTGTCACACACATACACATATATATATTATATACTGTCACACACATACACATACTGCCACACACATACTGTCACACACATACACATACTGCCACACACATACACATATATACATACTGTCACACACATACACATATATATATACTGTCACACACATACACATATCTATACATACTGTCACACACATACACATATACTGTCACACACATACCCATACTTGCCACACACATACACATATATATATATATACTGTCACATACATACTGTCACACACATACACATATATATATACTGTCACACACATACACATATATATATATACTGTCACACACATACACATATATATATATATACTGTCACACACATACACATACTGTCACACACATACACATATATACTGTCACAACACATACACATACTGCCACACACATACACATATATATATATATATATATATATATATATATACTGTCACATACATACTGTCACACACATACACATATATACATACTGTCACACACATACACATATATACATACTATCACACACATACACATATATATATATACTGTCACACACATACTGTCACACACATACACATATATACATACTGTCACACACATACACATATATATATATATACTGTCACACCACATACTGTCACACACATACACATATATATATACTGTCACACACATACACATACACATATATACTGTCACACACATACCCATACTGCCACACACATACTGTCACACACATACACATACTGCCACACACATACACATATATATAATATATATAATATATATATATATACTGTCACACACATACACATACACATATATACTGTCACACACATACACATACTGCCACACACATACTGTCACACACATACACATACTGCCACACACATACACATATATATATACTGTCACACACATACACATATATATATATACTGTCACACACATACATATATATATATATATATATATATATATACTGTCACACACATACACATACTGTCACACACATACACATATATACTGTCACACACATACACATACTGCCACACACATACACATATATATATATATATATATATATATATATACTGTCACATACATACTGTCACACACATACACATATATACATACTGTCCACACACATACACATATATACATACTGTCACACACATACACATATATACATACTGTCACACACATACACATATATACATACTGTCACACACATACACATATATACATACTATCACACACATACACATATATATATATACTGTCACACACATACTGTCACACACATACACATATATACATACTGTCACACACATACACATATATATATATACTGTCACACACATACTGTCACACACATACACATATATATATACTGTCACACACATAACACATACACATATATACTGTCACACACATACCCATACTGCCACACACATACTGTCACACACATACACATACTGCCACACACATACACATATATATATATAGTATATATATACTATTATATATATATACTGTCACACACATACACATACACATATATACTGTCACACACATACACATACTGCCACACACATACTGTCACACACATACACATACTGCCACACACATACACATATGTATATACTGTCACACACATACACATATACTATATATACTGTCACACACATACACATATATACATACTGTCACACACACATACACAACATATATATATATATATACTGTCACACACATACACATACTGCCACACACATACTGTCACACACATACACATATATACATACTGTCACACACATACACATAAATATATACTGTCACACACATACACATACTATACATACTGTCACACACATACACATATATATATACTGTCACACACATACCCATACTGCCACACACATACACATATATATATACTATCATATATATATACTGTCACATACATACTGTCACACACATACACATATATATACTGTCACACACACATACACATATATATATATATATATATACTGTCACACACACATACACAATACTGTCACACACATACACATATATACTGTCACACACATACAACATATATATATATATATATATATACTGTCACATACATACTGTCACACACATACACATATATACATACTGTCACACACATACACATATATATATACTGTCACACACAATACTGTCACACACATACACATATATACAATACTGTCACACACCATACACATATATATATATATATACTGTCACACACATACTGTCACACACATACACATATATATATATACTGTCACACACATACACATATAATATAATATATACTGTCACACACATACACATATATATATACTGTCCACACACATACACATATATACATACTGTCACACACATACACATATATATACTTACTGTCACACACATACCCATACTGCCACACACATACACATAATATATATATATATAATATATACTGTCACATACATACTGTCACACACATACACATATATATATACTGTCACACACATACACATATATATATATATACTGTCACACACATACACATATATATATATATATAATATATATATACTGTCACACACAAACACATATATACTGTCACACACATACACATATATATATATACTGTCACACACATACACATATATATATATATACTGTCACACACATACACATATATACTGTCACACACATACACATATATATATATATATACTGTCACACACATACTGTCACACACATACACATATATATATACTGTCACACACATACACATAATATATATATACTGTCACACACATACCCATACTGCCAACACATATACACATATATATATATATATATATATACTGTCACACACATACACATACTGCCACACTAAACATACTGCCACACACATACACATATATATAATACTGTCACACACATACACATATATATATATACTGTCACACACATACACATACTGCCACACACATACACATATATATATATACTGTCACACACATACACCATATATATACTACTGTCACACACATACACATATATATACTGCCACACACATACTGTCACACACATACACATATATACATACTGTCACACACATACACATATATATATATATACTGTCACACACATACACATATATATATACTGTCACACACATACACAAAATATATATACTGTCACACACATACACAATACTGTCACACACATACACATTATATATATACTTCACACACATACACATACTGTCACACACATACACATATATATATACTGTCACACACATACACATACTGTCACACACATACACATATATACTATACTGTCACACACCATACACATATATATATATATACTGTCACACACATACACATATATATATACTGTCACACACATACACATATATATACTGTCAAAACTGTCACACACATACACATATATACATACTGTCACACACATACACATATATATATATATACTGTCACACAACATACACATACTATATATATACTGTCACACACATACACATATATATATATAATACTGTCACACACATACACATCTATATACTGTCACACACATACACATATATATATACTGTCACACACATACACATATATATACTGTCACACACATACACATATATTTATACTGTCACACACATACACATATATATATACTGTCACAACACATACACATATATATATATATACTGTCACACACATACACAATATATATATATATATACTGTCACACACATACACATATATATATAACTGTCACACCACATACACACATATATACTATATAACTGTCACACACATACACAATATATATACTGTCACACACATACACATATATACTGTCACACACATACACATATATATATCATACTGTCACACACATACACATATATATATATATACTGTCACACACATACACATATATATATACTGTCACACACATACACATATATATAATATATATACTGTCACACACATACACATATATATATACTGTCACACACATACACATATATATATACTGTCACACACATACACATATATATATACTGTCACACACATACACATATATACTGTCACACATACTGTCACACTACATACACATATATATATACTGTCACCACATACACATATATATATATATACTGTCACACACATACACATATATATACTGTCACACACATACACATATATATATACTGTCACACACATACACATATATATATACTGTCACACACATACACATATATATATATACTGTCACACACATACACATATATATACTATATATATATACTGTCACACACATACACATATATATATATATATAATACTGTCACACACATACACATATATATATACTGTCACACACATACACATATATATATATACTGTCACACACATACACACATATATATATATACTGTCACACACATACACATATATATATACTGTCACACACATACACATAATATATATATATATATATATAATATATATATACTGTCACACACATACACATTATATATATACTGTACACACATACACATATATATATACTGTCACACACATACACATATATATATACTGTCACACACATACACATATATATATATATACTGTCACACACATACACATATATATAATACTGTCACACACATACACATATATATATATACTGTCACACACATACACAATATATATATACTGTCACACACTACACATATATATACTGTCACACACATACACATATATATATACTACTGTCACACACATACACATATATATATACTGTCACACACATACACATATATATATACTGTCACACACAACTGTCACACACATACACATATATACATACTGTCACACACATACACATATAACTCAATATATATACTGTCACACACATACACATATATATCATATACTGTCACACACATAACACATATATATATACTGTCACACACATACACATATATATATACTGTCACACACATACACATAATATATATACTGTCACACACATACACATATATATATACTGTCACACACATAACACATATATATATATATATATATATATATATATATACTGTCACACACATACACATATATATATATATACACATACTGTCACACACATACACATATATATATACTGTCACAACACATACACACATATATATATATACTGTCACACACATACACACATATATATATATATATATATACTGTCACACACATACACATATATATATACTGTCACACACATACACACATATATATATATATATATATACTGTCACACACATACACATATATATATACTGTCACACACATACACATATATATATATACTGTCACACACATACACATATATACATACTGTCACACACACACACATATATATATATACTGTCACACAACATACACATATATATATATACTGTCACACACATACACATATATATATATACTGTCACACACATACACATATATATATACTGTCACACACATACACATATATATATATATACTGTCACACACATACACACATAATATATATATATATATACTGTCACACACATACACATATATATAATATACTGTCACACACATACACATTATATATATATATATATATATACTGTCACACACATACACATATATATATATACTGTCACACACATACACATATATATATATACTGTCACACACATACACATATATATATACTGTCACACACATACACATATATATATATATACTGTCACACACATACACATATATACATACTGTCACACACATACACATATATATATATACTGTCACACACATACACATATATAATACTGTCACACACATACACATATATATATATACTGTCACACACATACACATATATACATATACTGTCACACACACACACATATATACATATACTGTCACACACATACACATATATACATACTGTCACACACATACACATATATATATATACTGTCACACACATACACATATATATATATACTGTCACACACATACACATATATACATATACTGTCACACACATACACATATATACATATACTGTCACACACATACACATATATACATATACTGTCACACACATACACATATATACATACTGTCACACACATACACATATATATATATATACTGTCACACACATACACATATATATATACTGTCACACACATACACATATATATAAATACTGTCACACACATACACATAATATACATATACTGTCACACACATACACATATATACATACTGTCACACACATACACATATATATATATACTGTCACACACATACACATATATACATACTGTCACACACATACACATATATATATATACTGTCACACACATACACATATATACATACTGTCACACACATACACATATATACATACTGTCACA
The DNA here is from genome assembly GCA_031769625.1 of Taudactylus pleione. Lineage (NCBI taxonomy): Eukaryota > Metazoa > Chordata > Amphibia > Anura > Myobatrachidae > Taudactylus > Taudactylus pleione. The sequence continues at coordinate 786,148 of JAUIMM010000253.1, read as the reverse complement.
CACATACACACATATATATATACTGTCACACACATACACATACTGTCACACACATACACATATATATATATACTGTCACACACATACACATATATACATACTGTCACACACATACACATATATATATACTGTCACACACATACACATATATATACATACTGTCAACACACATACACATATATATATACTGTCACACACATACACATATATACATATACTGTCACACACATACACATATATCATACTGTCACACACATACACATATATACATATACTGTCACACACATACACATATATACATACTGTCACACACATACACATATATACATACTGTCACACACATACACATATATACATATACTGTCACACACATACACATATATACATATACTGTCACACACATACACATATATATATACTGTCACACACATACACATATATACATATACTGTCACACACATACACATATATATATATACTGTCACACACATACACATATATACATAACTGTCACACACATACAAATATATACATATACTGTCACACACATACACATATATACATATACTGTCACACACATACACATATATACATATACTGTCACACACATACACATATATATATATACTGTCCACACACATACACATATTATACATACTGTCACACACAATACACATATATACATACTGTCACACACATACACATATATATATACTGTCACACACATACACATATATACATATACTGTCACACACATACACATATATATAATAACTGTCACACACATACACATATATATATATACTGTCACACACATACACATATATATATATACTGTCACACACATACACATATATATATTACTGTCACACACATACACATATATATATACTGTCACACACATACACATACTGTCACACACATTCACAATATATATATAATACTGTCACACACATACACATATATATATATACTGTCACACACATACACATATATATATACTGTCACACACATACACATATATATATATACTGTCACACACATACACATATATATATATACTGTCACACACATACACATATATATATACTGTCACACACATACACATATATATATACTGTCCCACACACTACACATATATATATATACTGTCACACACAGTACACATATATATATACTGTCACACACATACACATATATATATACTGTCACACACATACACATATATATATACTGTCACACACATACACATATATATATATACTGTCACACACATACACATATATACATATACTGTCACACACATACACATATATATATATACTGTCACACACATACACATATATACATACTGTCACACACATACACATAATATATATACTGTCACACACATACACATATATACATATACTGTCACACACATACACATATATATATACTGTCACACACATACACATATATATATACTGTCACACACATACACATATATATATATACTGTCACACACATACACATATAAATATACTGTCACACCACATACACATATATATATACCTGTCACACACATACACATATATATATATATCTGTCACACACATACACATATATATATATACTGTCACACACATACACATATATATATATACTGTCACACACATACACATATATATATATACTGTCACACACATACACATATATATATATACTGTCCACACACATACACATATATACATATATATATATATACTGTCACATCACATACCACATATATATATATACTGTCACACACATACACATATATACATATACTGTCACCGAGTCACTTACCAATTCTGCCAGCGCTCTCTGTCACATCCTGGTCATACAGGCTGCAGTATTTCCTGGCCTGCTAGGCCTCAGACAACATCAAAGCCTGTGCTAGAGTTCTGTTGATGACAAGTCCCGATCAGCTGACTGCAGCCTCCAATTGAGTGACAGCCTGAGCTCCCTGTACCACCTGACTCGGTTCAGCCTATCCTGGAGAACCCAGGGGTATAAATCCCAGCAGCTGACTCTGCCTAATTGCCAGTACAATGTGTAATGTCAGTAAGTGATGGTATGTTGTGCGCTGGTTACTGGCCTAAAATGGCATTTGTGCAGGTTTGTTCCTGTTTGCTGCACAGATTTCTGCAAGTGCTCTACACCTGTGATAGCTATCCCACTGGATAGCTATCACAGGTGTAGAGCACTTGCAGAAATCTGTGCAGCAAACAGGAACAAACCTGCACAAATGCCATTTTAGGCCAGTAACCAGCGCACAACATACCATCACTTACTGACATTACACATTGTACTGGCAATTAGGCAGAGTCAGCTGCTGGGATTTATACCCTGGTTCTCCAGGATAGGCTGAACCGAGTCAGGTGGTACAGGGAGCTCAGGCTGTCACTCAATTGGAGGCTGCAGTCAGCTGATCGGGACTTGTCATCACAGAACTCTAGCACAGGCTTTGATGTTGTCTGAGGCCTAGCAGGCCAGGAAATACTGCAGCCTGTATGACCAGGATGTGACAGAGAGCGCTGGCAGAATTGGTAAGTGACTCGGTGACAGTATATGCTATATATGTGTATGTGTGTGACAGTATATATATATATGTGTATGTGTGTGACAGTATATATATATATATGTATATATGTGTATGTGTGTGACAGTATATATATATATGTGTATGTGTGTGACAGTATATATATATATGTGTATGTGTGTGACAGTATATATATATATGTGTATGTGTGTGACAGTATATATATATATGTGTATGTGTGTGACAGTATATATATATATGTGTATGTGTGTGACAGTAATATATATATGTGTATGTGTGGTGACAGTATATATATATATGTGTATGTGTGTGACAGTATATATATATATGTGTATGTGTGTGACAGTATATATATATGTGTATGTGTGTGACAGTATATATATATGTGTATGTGTGTGACAGTATGTATATATGTGTATGTGCTTGTGACAGTATATATATATATTGTGTATGTGTGTGACAGTATGTATATATGTGTATGTGTGTGACAGTATCATATATATATGTGTATGTGTGTGACAGTATATGTATATATGTGTATGTGTGTGACAGTATATATATATATGTGTATGTGTGTGACAGTATATATATATGTGTATGTGTGTGACAGTATATATATATGTGTAATGTGTGTGACAGTATATATATATGTGTATGTGTGTGACAGTATATATATATATGTGTATGTGTTGTGACAGATATATATATATGTGTATGTGTGTGACAGTATATATATATGTGTATGTGTGTGACAGTATATATATTATATTGTGTATGTGTGTGACAGTATATATATATATGTGTATGTGTGTGACAGTATATATATATGTGTATGTGTGTGACAGTATATATATATATGTGTATGTGTGTGACAGTATATATATATATGTGTATGTGTGTGACAGTATGTGTATGTGTGTGACAGTATATATATATGTGTATGTGTGTGACAGTATATATATATGTGTATGTGTGTGACAGTATATATATATATGTGTATGTGTGTGACAGTATATGATATATATGTGTATGTGTGTGACAGTATATATATATGTGTATGTGTG
>JAUIMM010000253.1:772500-777500 GCA_031769625.1 Taudactylus pleione | reverse complement strand
CAGTATATATATATATGTGTATGTGTGTGACAGTATGTGTGTGACAGTATATATATATATATATGTGTATGTGTGTGACAGTATGTATATATGTGTATGTGTGTGACAGTATGTGTGTGACAGTATATATATATGTGTATGTGTGTGACAGTATGTATATATGTGTATGTGTGTGACAGTATGTATGTGACAGTATATATATATATATATATATGTGTATGTGTGTGACAGTATATATGTGTATGTGTGTACAGTATTGTGTATGTGTGTGACAGTATATATATATATATATATATGTGTATGTGTGTGACAGTATATATATGTGTATGTGTGTGACAGTATGTATGTGACAGTATATATATATATATATATATATGTGTATGTGTGTGGCAGTATGGGTATGTGTGTGACAGTATATATATATGTGTATGTGTGTGACAGTATGTATATAATGTGTATGTGTGTGACAGTATATATATATGTGTATGTGTGTGACAGTATGTATATATGTGTATGTGTGTGACAGTATGTGTGTGGCAGTATGTGTATGTGTGTGACAGTATATATATATATATATGTGTGTATGTGTGTGTGACAGTATGTATATATGTGTATGTGTGTGACAGTATATATATATATGTGTATGTGTGTGACAGTATATACATATGTGTATGTGTGTGGCAGTATGTGTATGTGTGTGACAGTATGTGTGTGGCAGTATGTGTATGTGTGTGACAGTATATATGTGTATGTGTATGTGTGTGACAGTATATATATTGTATATATATATATACTATATATATATATATATGTGTATGTGATGTGGACAGTATGTAGTATGTGTGTGACAGTATGTGTGTGGCAGTATGGGTATGTGTGTGACAGTATATATGAGTATGTGTATGTGTGTGACAGTATATATATATGTGTATGTGTGTGACAGTATGTGTGTGTGACAGATATATATATATATGTGTATGTGTGTGACAGTATGTATATATGTGTATGTGTGTGACAGTATGTGTGTGACAGTATATATATATATGTGTATGTGTGTGATAGTATGTATATATGTTGTATGTGTGTGACAGTATGTATATATGTGTATGTGTGTGACAGTATGTATATATGTGTATGTGTGTGACAGTATGTATATATGTGTATGTGTGTGACAGTATGTATATATGTGTATGTGTGTGACAGTATGTATGTGACAGTATATATATATATACTATATATATATTATATATGTGTATGTGTGTGGCAGTATGTGTATGTGTGTGACAGTATATATGTGTATGTGTGTGACAGTATGTGTATGTGTGTGACAGTATATATATATATATATATATATATATATGTATGTGTGTGACAGTATATATATATATGTGTATGTGTGTGACAGTATATATATATGTGTATGTGTGTGGCAGTATGTGTATGTGTGTGACAGTATGTGTGTGGCAGTATGTGTATGTGTGTGACAGTATATATGTGTATGTGTATGTGTGTGACAGTATATATATATATATATATATATATATATATATGTGTAATGTGTGTGGCAGTATGTGTATGTGTGTGACAGTATGTGTGTGGCAGTATGGGTATGTGTGTGACAGTATATATGTGTATGTGTATGTGTGTGACAGTATATATATATGTGTATGTGTGTGACAGTATGTGTGTGACAGTATATATATATATATGTGTATGTGTGTGACAGTATGTATATATGTGTATGTGTGTGACAGTATGTGTGTGACAGTATATATATATATGTGTATGTGTGTGATAGTATGTATATATGTGTATGTGTGTGACAGTATGTATATATGTGTATGTGTGTGACAGTATGTATGTGACAGTATATATATATATATATATATATATATATATATGTGTATGTGTGTGGCAGTATGTGTATGTGTGTGACAGTATATATGTGTATGTGTGTGACAGTATGTGTATGTGTGTGACAGTATATATATATATATGTGTATGTGTGTGACAGTATATATATATATGTGTATGTGTGTGACAGTATATATATATGTGTATGTGTGTGACAGTATGTATGTGACAGTATATATATATATATGTGTATGTGTGTGGCAGTATGGGTATGTGTGTGACAGTATATGTGTATGTGTGTGACAGTATGTATATATGTGTATGTGTGTGACAGTATATATATATGTGTATGTGTGTGACAGTATGTATATATGTGTATGTGTGTGGCAGTATGTGTATGTGTGTGACAGTATGTGTGTGGCAGTATGTGTATGTGTGTGACAGTATATATATATATATGTGTATGTGTGTGACAGTATGTATATATGTGTATGTGTGTGACAGTATATATATATGTGTATGTGTGTGACAGTATGTGTATGTGTGTGACAGTATGTGTGTGGCAGTATGTGTATGTGTGTGACAGTATATATGTGTATGTGTATGTGTGTGACAGTATATATATATATATATATATATATATATGTGTATGTGTGTGGCAGTATGGGTATGTGTGTGACAGTATATATGTGTATGTGTATGTGTGTGACAGTATATATATATGTGTATGTGTGTGACAGTATGTGTGTGACAGTATATATGTGTATGTGTGTGACAATATGTATATATGTGTATGTGTGTGACAGTATGTGTGTGACAGTATATATATATATGTGTATGTGTGTGATAGTATGTATATATGTGTATGTGTGTGACAGTATGTATATATGTGTATGTGTGTGACAGTATGTATGTGACAGTATATATATATATATATATATATATATATATGTGTATGTGTGTGGCAGTATGTGTATGTGTGTGACAGTATATATGTGTATGTGTGTGACAGTATGTGTATGTGTGTGACAGTATATATATATATATATATGTGTATGTGTGTGACAGTATATATATATATGTGTATGTGTGTGACAGTATGTATGTGACAGTATATATATATATATGTGTATGTGTGTGGCAGTATGGGTATGTGTGTGACAGTATATGTGTATGTGTGTGACAGTATGTATATATGTGTATGTGTGTGGCAGTATATATATATGTGTATGTGTGTGACAGTATGTATATATGTGTATGTGTGTGACAGTATATATATATATGTGTGTATGTGTGTGTGACAGTATGTATATATGTGTATGTGTGTGACAGTATATATATATATGTGTATGTGTGTGACAGTATATATATATGTGTATGTGTGTGGCAGTATGTGTATGTGTGTGACAGTATGTGTGTGGCAGTATGTGTATGTGTGTGACAGTATATATATATATATATATATGTGTATGTGTGTGACAGTATGTATATATGTGTATGTGTGTGACAGTATATATATATGTGTATGTGTGTGACAGTATGTATATATGTGTATGTGTGTGACAGTATATATATATATGTGTATGTGTGTGACAGTATATATATATGTGTATGTGTGTGGCAGTATGTGTATGTGTGTGACAGTATGTGTGTGGCAGTATGTGTATGTGTGTGACAGTATGTATATATGTGTATGTGTGTGACAGTATGTATGTGACAGTATATATATATGTGTATGTGTGTGGCAGTATGTGTAGGTGTGTGACAGTATATATGTGTATGTGTGTGGCAGTATGTGTATGTGTGTGACAGTATATATGTGTATGTGTGTGAAAGTATATATATATATATATGTGTATGTGTGTGGCAGTATGGGTATGTGTGTGACAGTATATATGTGTATGTGTGTGACAGTATATATATATGTGTGTGACAGTATGTGTGTGACAGTATATATATATATGTGTATGTGTGTGACAGTATGTATATATGTGTATGTGTGTGACAGTATATATATATATATATGTGTATGTGTGTGGCAGTATGTGTATGTGTGTGACAGTATATATGTGTATGTGTGTGACAGTATGTGTATGTGTGTGACAGTATATATATATATATATATGTGTATGTGTGTGACAGTATATATATATATGTGTATGTGTGTGACAGTATATATATATATGTGTATGTGTGTGACAGTATGTATGTGACAGTATATATATATATATGTGTATGTGTGTGACAGTATGTGTGTGGCAGTATGTGTATGTGTGTGACAGTATATATATATGTGTATGTGTGTGACAGTATGTATATATGTGTATGTGTGTGACAGTATATATATATATGTGTATGTGTGTGGCAGTATGTGTATGTGTGTGACAGTATGTATATATGTGTATGTGTGTGACAGTATGTATGTGACAGTATATATATATATATATATATATGTGTATGTGTGTGGCAGTATGTGTATGTGTGTGACAGTATATATGTGTATGTGTGTGGCAGTATGTGTATGTGTGTGACAGTATATATGTGTATGTGTATGTGTGTGACAGTATATATATATATATATGTGTATCTGTGTGGCAGTATATATGTGTATGTGTATGTGTGTGACAGTATATATATATGTGTATGTGTGTGACAGTATGTGTGTGACAGTATATATATATATGTGTATGTGTGTGGCAGTATGTGTATGTGTGTGACAGTATATATGTGTATGTGTGTGACAGTATGTGTATGTGTGTGACAGTATATATATATATATATATATATGTGTGTATGTGTGTGACAGTATATATATATATATGTGTATGTGTGTGACAGTATATATATATGTGTATGTGTGTGACAGTATGTATGTGACAGTATATATATATATATATATATGTGTATGTGTGTGACAGTATATATGTGACAGTATATATATATATGTGTATGTGTGTGACAGTATGTATGTGACAGTATATATATATATATATATATATGTATGTATGTGTGTGACAGTATATATATATATATATATGTATGTGTGTGACAGTATATATATATATGTGTATGTGTGTGACAGTATATATATATATATGTGTATGTGTGTGACAGTATATATATATGTGTATGTGTGTGACAGTATG
>JAUIMM010000253.1:520000-770000 GCA_031769625.1 Taudactylus pleione | reverse complement strand
TATATATATATATATGTGTATGTGTGTGACAGTATGTGTATGTGTGTGACAGTATATATATATATATATATATATGTGTATGTGTGAGTATGTGTGTGACAATATATATATATATATGTGTATGTGTGTGACAGTATGTATATATGTGTATGTGTATGTGTGTGACAGTATGTATATATGTGCATGTGTGTGACAGTATGTGTGTGGCAGTATGTGTATGTGTGTGACAGTATATATATATATGTGTATGTGTGTGACAGTATGTATGTGACAGTATATATATATATATATATATATATATGTGTATGTGTGTGGCAGTATGTGTATGTGTGTGACAGTATATATGTGTATGTGTGTGACAGTATGTATGTGACAGTATATATATATGTGTATGTGTGTGACAGTATGTGTATGTGTGTGACAGTATATATATATATATATATATATATATATATATATATGTGTATGTGTGTGACAGTATATATATATATGTGTATGTGTGTGACAGTATATATATATATGTGTATGTGTGTGACAGTATGTGTGTGGCAGTATGTGTATGTGTGTGACAGTATATATATATGTGTATGTGTGTGACAGTATGTGTGTGGCAGTATGTGTATGTGTGTGACAGTATGTATATATGTGTATGTGTGTGACAGTATATATATATATGTGTATGTGTGTGACAGTATGTATATATGTGTATGTGTGTGACAGTATGTGTGTGGCAGTATGTGTATGTGTGTGACAGTATATATATATATGTGTATGTGTGTGACAGTATGTATATATGTGTATGTGTGTGACAGTATATATGTGTATGTGTGTGACAGTATATATATATATGTGTATGTGTGTGGCAGTATGTGTATGTGTGTGACAGTATATGTGTATGTGTGTGACAATATGTGTGTGGCAGTATGTGTATGTGTGTGACAGTATGTATATATGTGTATGTGTGTGACAGTATGTATATATGTGTATGTGTGTGACAGTATATATATATATGTGTATGTGTGACAGTATGTGTGTGGCAGTATGTGTATGTGTGTGACAGTATATATATATATATATATGTGTATGTGTGTGACAGTATGTATATATGTGTATGTGTGTGACAGTATGTATGTGACAGTATATATATATGTATGTGACAGTATATATATATATGTGTATGTGTGTGGCAGTATGTGTAAGTGTGTGACAGTATATATATATGTGTGTGTGACAGTATGTATGTGACAGTATGTATGTATGTGTATGTGTGTGACAGTATGTATGTATATATGTGACAGTATGTAAGTGTATGTGTGTGACAGTATGTATGTATATATGTGACAGTATGTATGTATATTTGTGACAGTATGTATATATGTGTATGTGTGTGGCAGTATGTATGTGACAGTATATATATATATGTGTATGTGTGTGGCAGTATGTGTATGTGTGTGACAGTATGTATATATGTGTATGTGTGTGACAGTATGTATGTGACAGTATATATATATATATATATATATGTATGTGTGTGTGTGACAGTATGGGTATGTGTGTGACAGTATATATGTGTATGTGTGTGACAGTATGTGTATGTGTGTGACAGTATATATATATATGTGTATGTGTGTGACAGTATATATATATGTGTATGTGTGTGACAGTATGTGTGTGGCAGTATGTGTATGTGTGTGACAGTATATATATATATGTGTATGTGTGTGACAGTATGTATATATGTGTATGTGTGTGACAGTATATATATATGTGTATGTGTGTGACAGTATGTATATATGTGTATGTGTGTGACAGTATGTGTGTGGCAGTATGTGTATGTGTGTGACAGTATATATATATATATATATATATATGTGTATGTGTGTGACAGTATGTATATATGTGTATGTGTGTGTGACAGTATATATATATGTGTATGTGTGTGACAGTATGTATATATGTGTATGTGTGTGACAGTATGTGTGTGGCAGTATGTGTATGTGTGTGACAGTATATATATATATATATATATATATATATGTGTATGTGTGTGACAGTATGTATGTGACAGTATATATATATATATATATATATATATATATGTGTATGTGTGTGGCAGTATATATGTGTATGTGTGTGACAGTATGTGTATGTGTGTGACAGTATATATATATATATATGTGTATGTGTGTGACAGTATATATATATATGTGTATGTGTGTGACAGTATATATATATGTGTATGTGTGTGACAGTATGTGTGTGGCAGTATGTGTATGTGTGTGACAGTATATATATATATACATGTGTATGTGTGTGACAGTATGTATATATGTGTATGTGTGTGGCAGTATATATATATGTGTATGTGTGTGACAGTATGTATATATGTGTATGTGTGTGACAGTATGTGTGTGGCAGTATGTGTATGTGTGTGACAGTATATATATATATATATATGTGTATGTGTGTGACAGTATGTATATATGTGTATGTGTGTGACAGTATGTATGTGACAGTATATATATATATATATATATATATGTGTATGTGTGTGGCAGTATGTGTATGTGTGTGACAGTATATATGTGTATGTGTGTGACAGTATGTATGTGACAGTATATATATATATATATATATATGTGTGTATGTGTGTGGCAGTATGGGTATGTGTGTGACAGTATATATGTGTATGTGTGTGACAGTATGTGTATGTGTGTGACAGTATATATATATATGTGTATGTGTGTGACAGTATATATATATGTGTATGTGTGTGACAGTATGTGTGTGGCAGTATGTGTATGTGTGTGACAGTATATATATATATATATATATATATATGTGTATGTGTGTGACAGTATGTATATATGTGTATGTGTGTGACAGTATATATATATGTGTATGTGTGTGACAGTATGTATATATGTGTATGTGTGTTACAGTATGTGTGTGGCAGTATGTGTATGTGTGTGACAGTATATATATATATATATATATATATATATATGTGTATGTGTGTGACAGTATGTATATATGTGTATGTGTGTGACAGTATATATATATATGTGTATGTGTGTGACAGTATGTATATATGTGTATGTGTGTGACAGTATGTGTGTGGCAGTATGTGTATGTGTGTGACAGTATATATATGTGTATGTGTGTGACAGTATGTATGTGACAGTATATATATATATATATATATATGTGTGTATGTGTGTGGCAGTATGTGTATGTGTGTGACAGTATATATGTGTATGTGTGTGACAGTATGTGTATGTGTGTGACAGTATATATATATATATATATATGTGTATGTGTGTGACAGTATATATATATATATATGTGTATGTGTGTGACAGTATATATATATGTGTATGTGTGTGACAGTATGTGTGTGGCAGTATGTGTATGTGTGTGACAGTATATATATATATATGTGTATGTGTGTGACAGTATGTATATATGTGTATGTGTGTGACAGTATATATATATGTGTATGTGTGTGACAGTATGTATATATGTGTATGTGTGTGACAGTATGTGTGTGGCAGTATGTGTATGTGTGTGACAGTATATATATATATGTGTATGTGTGTGACAGTATATATATATATGTGTATGTGTGTGACAGTATGTGTGTGGCAGTATGTGTATGTGTGTGACAGCATATATATATGTGTATGTGTGTGGCAGTATGTGTATGTGTGTGACAGTATATATATATATATATATATATGTGTATGTGTGTGACAGTATGTATATATGTGTATGTGTGTGACAGTATGTATATATGTGTATGTGTGTGACAGTATGTGTGTGGCAGTATGTGTATGTGTGTGACAGTATATATATATGTGTATGTGTGTGACAGTATGTATATATGTGTATGTGTGTGACAGTATATATATATATGTGTATGTGTGTGACAGTATATATATATATATGTGTATGTGTGTGACAGTATGTGTGTGGCAGTATGTGTATGTGTGTGACAGTATATATATATGTGTATGTGTGTGACAGTATGTGTGTGGCAGTATGTGTATGTGTGTGACAGTATGTATATATGTGTATGTGTGTGACAGTATATATATATATATGTGTATGTGTGACAGTATGTGTGTGGCAGTATGTGTATGTGTGTGACAGTATATATATATGTGTATGTGTGTGACAGTATGTATATATGTGTATGTGTGTGACAGTATGTATGTGACAGTATATATATATGTATGTGACAGTATATATATATATGTGTATGTGTGTGGCAGTATGTGTAAGTGTGTGACAGTATATATATATGTGTGTGACAGTATGTATGTGACAGTATATATATATGTGTATGTGTGTGACAGTATGTATATATGTGTATGTGTGTGACAGTATGTATGTATGTGTGTGACAGTATGTATGTATATATGTGACAGTATGTATGTGTATGTGTGTGACAGTATGTATGTATATATGTGACAGTATGTATGTATATTTGTGACAGTATGTATATATGTGTATGTGTGTGGCAGTATGTATGTGACAGTATATATATATATGTGTATGTGTGTGGCAGTATGTGTATGTGTGTGACAGTATGTATATATGTGTATGTGTGTGACAGTATGTATGTGACAGTATATATATATATATGTGTATGTGTGTGACAGTATGTATGTGACAGTATATATATATATATATATATATATATATATATGTGTATGTGTGTGACAGTATGTATGTGACAGTATATATATATATATATATATATGTGTATGTGTGTGGCAGTATGTGTATGTGTGTGACAGTATGTATATATGTGTATGTGTGTGACAGTATGTATGTATATATGTGACAGTATGTATGTGTATGTGTGTGACAGTATGTGTGTGGCAGTATGTGTATGTGTGTGACAGTATGTATATATGTGTATGTGTGTGACAGTATGTGTGTGGCAGTATACATATGTGTATGTGTGTGTGACAGTATGTATGTGACAGTATATATATGTGTATATGTGTGTGACAGTATGTATGTGACAGTATATATATGTGTATATGTGTGTGACAGTATGTATGTGACAGTATATATATATATGTGTGTGACAGTATATATATATATATATGTGCATGTGTGTGGCAGTATGTGTATGTGTGTGACAGTATGTACATATGTGTATGTGTGTGGCAGTATGTACGTGACAGTATATATATATGTGTATGTGTGTGGCAGTATGTATGTGATAGTATATATATGTGTATGTGTGTGGCAGTATGTATATATGTGTATGTGTGTGACAGTATGTATATATGTGTATGTGTGTGACAGTATGTGTGTGGCAGTATGTGTATGTGTGTGACAGTATATATATATATATATATGTGTATGTATGTGACAGTATGTGTGTGGCAGTATGTGTATGTGTGTGACAGTATATATATATGTGTATGTGTGTGACAGTATGTGTGTGGCAGTATGTGTATGTGTGTGACAGTATATATATATATGTGTATGTGTGTGACAGTATGTATATATGTGTATGTGTGTGACAGTATGTATGTGACAGTATATATATATATATGTGTATGTGTGTGGCAGTATGTGTATGTGTGTGACAGTATATATATATATATATATGTGTATGTGTGTGACAGTATATATATATGTGTATGTGTGTGACAGTATGTGTGTGGCAGTATGTGTATGTGTGTGACAGTATGTATATATGTGTATGTGTGTGACAGTATGTACGTGACAGTATATATATATGTGTATGTGTGTGGCAGTATGTATGTGATAGTATATATATGTGTATGTGTGTGGCAGTATGTATATATGTGTATGTGTGTGACAGTATGTATATATGTGTATGTGTGTAACAGTATGTGTGTGGCAGTATGTGTATGTGTGTGACAGTATATATATATGTGTATGTGTGTGACAGTATGTGTGTGGCAGTATGTGTATGTGTGTGACAGTATATATATATGTGTATGTGTGTGACAGTATGTGTGTGGCAGTATGTGTATGTGTGTGACAGTATATATATATATGTGTATGTGTGTGACAGTATGTATATATGTGTATGTGTGTGACAGTATGTATGTGACAGTATATATATATATATATATATATATATATATGTGTATGTGTGGCAGTATGTGTATGTGTGTGACAGTATATATATATATATATGTGTATGTGTGTGACAGTATACATATATGTGTATGTGTGTGACAGTATGTGTGTGGCAGTATGTGTATGTGTGTGACAGTATGTATATATGTGTATGTGTGTGACAGTATATATATATGTGTATGTGTGTGACAGTATGTGTGTGGCAGTATGTGTATGTGTGTGACAGTATATATATATATATATGTGTATGTGTGTGACAGTATGTATATATGTGTATGTGTGTGACAGTATGTATGTGACAGTATATATATATGTATGTGACAGTATATATATATATATATATATATATATATGTATGTGTGTGGCAGTATGTGTAAGTGTGTGACAGTATATATATATATATGTGTGTGACAGTATGTATGTGACAGTATATATATATATATGTATGTATATATGTGTATGTGTGTGAAAGTATGTATATATGTGTATGTGTGTGACAGTATATATATATATATATATATATATATATGTGTGTATGTGTGTGACAGTATGTATGTGACAGTATATATATATATATATATGTGTATGTGTGTGACAGTATGTGTATGTGTGTGACAGTATATATATATATATATATATATGTGTATGTGTGTGACAGTATGTGTATGTGTGTGACAGTATGTATATATGTGTATGTGTGTGACAGTATATATATATGTGTATGTGTGTGACAGTATGTATATATGTGTATGTGTGTGACAGTATGTGTGTGGCAGTATGTGTATGTGTGTGACAGTATATATATATATATATGTGTATGTGTGTGACAGTATGTATGTGACAGTATATATATATATATATATATATATATATGTATGTGTGTGGCAGTATGTGTATGTGTGTGACAGTATGTATGTGACAGTATATATGTGTATGTGTGTGACAGTATGTGTATGTGTGTGACAGTATATATATATATGTGTATGTGTGTGACAGTATATATATATATGTGTATGTGTGTGACAGTATATATATATGTGTATGTGTGTGACAGTATGTGTGTGGCAGTATGTGTATGTGTGTGACAGTATGTATATATGTGTATGTGTGTGACAGTATATATATATGTGTATGTGTGTGACAGTATGTATATATGTGTATGTGTGTGACAGTATGTGTGTGGCAGTATGTGTATGTGTGTGACAGTATATATATATATATGTGTATGTGTGTGACAGTATGTATATATGTGTATGTGTGTGACAGTATATATATATATATGTGTATGTGTGTGACAGTATATATATATATGTGCATGTGTGTGACAGTATGTGTGTGGCAGTATGTGTATGTGTGTGACAGTATATATATATGTGTATGTGTGTGACAGTATGTGTGTGGCAGTATGTGTATGTGTGTGACAGTATGTATATATGTGTATGTGTGTGACAGTATATATATATATATATATATGTGTATGTGTGACAGTATGTGTGTGGCAGTATGTGTATGTGTGTGACAGTATATATATATATATGTGTATGTGTGTGACAGTATGTATATATGTGTATGTGTGTGACAGTATGTATATATGTGTATGTGTGTGACAGTATATATATATATATATATATGTGTATGTGTGACAGTATGTGTGTGGCAGTATGTGTATGTGTGTGACAGTATATATATATATATATATATGTGTATGTGTGTGACAGTATGTATATATGTGTATGTGTGTGACAGTATGTATGTATATATGTGACAGTATGTATGTGTATGTGTGTGACAGTATGTATGTATATATGTGACAGTATGTATGTATATTTGTGACAGTATGTATATATGTGTATGTGTGTGGCAGTATGTATGTGACAGTATATATATATATGTGTATGTGTGTGGCAGTATGTGTGTGGCAGTATGTGTATGTGTGTGACAGTATATATATATATGTGTATGTGTGTGACAGTATGTATATATGTGTATGTGTGTGACAGTATGTATGTGACAGTATATATATATATATGTGTATGTGTGTGACAGTATATATGTGTATGTGTGTGACAGTATGTGTATGTGTGTGACAGTATATATATATATATATATATATGTGTATGTGTGTGACAGTATATATATATGTGTATGTGTGTGACAGTATGTGTGTGGCAGTATGTGTATGTGTGTGACAGTATATATATATATATGTGTATGTGTGTGACAGTATGTATATATGTGTATGTGTGTGACAGTATATATATTTGTGTATGTGTGTGACAGTATATATATATGTGTATGTGTGTGACAGTATGTATGTGACAGTATATATATATATATATATATATATATATGTGTATGTGTGTGCTAGTATGTGTATGTGTGTGACAGTATATATGTGTATGTGTGTGACAGTATGTGTATGTGTGTGACAGTATATATATATATATGTGTATGTGTGTGACAGTATATATATATATGTGTATGTGTGTGACAGTATATATATATGTGTATGTGTGTGACAGTATGTGTGTGGCAGTATGTGTATGTGTGTGACAGTATATATATATATATATGTGTATGTGTGTGACAGTATGTATATATGTGTATGTGTGTGACAGTATATATATGTGTATGTGTGTGACAGTATGTATATATGTGTATGTGTGTGACAGTATGTGTGTGGCAGTATGTGTATGTGTGTGACAGTATATATATATATATGTGTATGTGTGTGACAGTATGTATATATGTGTATGTGTGTGACAGTATGTATGTGACAGTATATATATATATATATATATATATATATATGTGTATGTGTGTGGCAGTATGTGTATGTGTGTGACAGTATATATGTGTATGTGTGTGACAGTATGTATGTGACAGTATATATATATATATATATATATGTATGTGTGTGACAGTATGTGTATGTGTGTGACAGTATATATATATGTGTATGTGTGTGACAGTATGTGTGTGGCAGTATATATATATATGTGTATGTGTGTGACAGTATGTATATATGTGTATGTGTGTGACACTATATATATATGTGTATGTGTGTGACAGTATGTATATATGTGTATGTGTGTGACAGTATGTGTGTGGCAGTATGTGTATGTGTGTGACAGTATATATATATATATGTGTATGTGTGTGACAGTATGTATATATGTGTATGTGTGTGACAGTATATATATATGTGTATGTGTGTGACAGTATATATATATATATGTGTATGTGTGTGTGACAGTATGTATGTGACAGTATATATATGTGTATGTGTGTGTGACAGTATGTATGTGACAGTATATATATGTGTATATGTGTGTGACAGTATGTATGTGACAGTATATATATGTGTATGTGTGTGACAGTATATATATATGTGTGTGACAGTATGTATGTGACAGTATATATATATATATATATATATATATATGTGTATGTGTGTGACAGTAAGTGTATGTGTGTGACAGTATATATATATATATATATATTATATATATATATATATATGTGTATGTGTGTGACAGTATATATATATATGTGTATGTGTGTGACAGTATATATATATGTGTATGTGTGTGACAGTATGGTGTGTGGCAGTATGTGTATGTGTGTGACAGTATATATATATGTGTATGTGTGTGACAGTATGTGTGTGGCAGTATGTGTATGTGTGTGACAGTATATATATATATATATATGTGTATGTGTGTGACAGTATGTATATATGTGTATGTGTGTGACAGTATGTATATATGTGTATGTGTGTGACAGTATATATATATATATATGTGTATGTGTGTGACAGTATGTGTGTGGCAGTATGTGTATGACAGTATATATATATGTGTATGTGTGTGACAGTATGTGTGTGGCAGTATGTGTATGTGTGTGACAGTATGTATATATGTGTATGTGTGTGACAGTATGTATATATGTGTATGTGTGTGACAGTATATATATGTGTATGTGTGACAGTATGTGTGTGGCAGTATGTGTATGTGTGTGACAGTATATATATATATATATGTGTATGTGTGTGACAGTATGTATATATGTGTATGTGTGTGACAGTATGTATGTGACAGTATATATATATGTATGTGACAGTATATATATGTGTATGTGTGTGGCAGTATGTGTAAGTGTGTGACAGTATATATATATGTGTGTGACAGTATGTATGTGACAGTATATATATATGTGTATGTGTGTGACAGTATGTATATATGTGTATGTGTGTGACAGTATGTATGTATATATGTGACAGTATGTATGTGTATGTGTGTGACAGTATGTATGTATATATGTGACAGTATGTATGTATATTTGTGACAGTATGTATATATGTGTATGTGTGTGGCAGTATGTATGTGACAGTATATATATATATGTGTATGTGTGTGGCAGTATGTGTATGTGTGTGACAGTATGTATATATGTGTATGTGTGTGACAGTATGTATGTGACAGTATATATATATATATATATATATATATATGTGTATGTGTGTGACAGTATGTATGTGACAGTATATATATATATATATGTGTATGTGTGTGGCAGTATGTGTATGTGTGTGACAGTATGTATATATGTGTATGTGTGTGACAGTATGTATGTATATATATGACAGTATGTATGTGTATGTGTGTGACAGTATGTGTGTGGCAGTATGTGTGTGACAGTATGTATATATGTGTATGTGTGTGACAGTATGTGTGTGGCAGTATACATATGTGTATGTGTGTGTGACAGTATGTATGTGACAGTATATATATGTGTATATGTGTGTGACAGTATGTATGTGACAGTATATATATGTGTATGTGTGTGTGACAGTATGTATGTGACAGTATATATATGTGTATATGTGTGTGACAGTATGTATGTGACAGTATATATATGTGTATGTGTGTGACAGTATATATATATGTGTGTGACAGTATGTATGTGACAGTATATATATATATATATATATATATGTGTATGTGTATGTGTGTGACAGTATGTATATATGTGTATGTGTGTGGCAGTATGTACGTGACAGTATATATATATGTGTATGTGTGTGGCAGTATGTATGTGATAGTATATATATGTGTATGTGTGTGACAGTATGTATGTGACAGTATATATATATGTGTGTATGTGTGTGGCAGTATGTATATATGTGTATGTGTGTGACAGTATGTATATATGTGTATGTGTGTGACAGTATGTGTGTGGCAGTATGTGTATGTGTGTGACAGTATATATATATGTGTATGTGTGTGACAGTATGTGTGTGGCAGTATGTGTATGTGTGTGACAGTATATATATATATATGTGTATGTGTGTGACAGTATATATATATATGTGTATGTGTGTGACAGTATGTGTGTGGCAGTACATATATATGTGTATGTGTGTGACAGTATGTGTGTGGCAGTATGTGTATGTGTGTGACAGTATGTATATATGTGTATGTGTGTGACAGTATATATATGTGTGTATGTGTGTGACAGTATGTGTGTGGCAGTATGTGTGTGACAGTATATATATGTGTATGTGTGTGTGACAGTATGTATGTGACAGTATATATATGTGTATATGTGTGTGACAGTATGTATGTGACAGTATATATATGTGTATGTGTGTGACAGTATATATATATGTGTGTGACAGTATGTATGTGACAGTATATATATATATATATATATATATGTGTATGTGTATGTGTGTGACAGTATGTACATATGTGTATGTGTGTGGCAGTATGTACGTGACAGTATATATATATGTGTATGTGTGTGGCAGTATGTATGTGATAGTATATATATGTGTATGTGTGTGACAGTATGTATGTGACAGTATATATATATGTGTGTATGTGTGTGGCAGTATGTATATATGTGTATGTGTGTGACAGTATGTATATATGTGTATGTGTGTGACAGTATGTGTGTGGCAGTATGTGTATGTGTGTGACAGTATATATATATGTGTATGTGTGTGACAGTATGTGTGTGGCAGTATGTGTATGTGTGTGACAGTATATATATATATATGTGTATGTGTGTGACAGTATGTGTGTGGCAGTACATATATATGTGTATGTGTGTGACAGTATGTGTGTGGCAGTATGTGTATGTGTGTGACAGTATGTATATATGTGTATGTGTGTGACAGTATATATATGTGTGTATGTGTGTGACAGTATGTGTGTGGCAGTATGTGTGTGACAGTATATATATATATGTGTATGTGTGTGACAGTATGTATATATGTGTATGTGTGTGACAGTATGTATGTGACAGTATATATATATATATGTGTATGTGTGTGGCAGTATGTGTAAGTGTGTGACAGTATATATATATATATATATATGTGTGACAGTATGTATGTGACAGTATATATATATATGTGTATGTGTGTGACAGTATGTGTATATGTGTATGTGTGTGACAGTATATATATATGTGTATCTGTGTGACAGTATGTATATATGTGTATGTGTGTGACAGTATGTATGTATATATGTGACAGTATGTATGTGTATGTGTGTGACAGTATGTATGTATATTTGTGACAGTATGTATATATGTGTATGTGTGTGGCAGTATGTATGTGACAGTAGATATATATATATATGTGTGTGGCAGTATGTGTATGTGTGTGACAGTATGTATATATGTGTATGTGTGTGACAGTATGTATGTGACAGTATATATATATATGTGTGTGACAGTATGTATGTGACAGTATATATATATATATGTGTATGTTTGTGACAGTATGTATGTGACAGTGTATATATATATATATATATATATATATATATATATATATGTATGTGTATGTGTGTGGCAGTATGTGTATGTGTGTGACAGTATGTATATATGTGTATGTGTGTGACAGTATGTGTGTGGCAGTATACATATGTGTATGTGTGTGTGACAGTATGTATGTGACAGTATATATATGTGTATATGTGTGTGACAGTATGTATGTGACAGTATATATATATGTGTATGTGTGTGACAGTATGTGTATGTGTGTGACAGTATGTATGTGACAGTATATATATGTGTATGTGTGTGGCAGTATGTGTATGTGTGTGACAGTATGTATATATGTGTATGTGTGTGACAGTATATATATGTGTATGTGTGTGACAGTATGTATGTGTGTGACAGTATATATATGTGTATGTGTGTGACAGTATGTATATATGTGTATGTGTGTGACAGTATATATGTATATATGTGACAGTATGTATGTATATATGTGACAGTATGTATGTGTATGTGTGTGACAGTATGTATGTATATATGTGACCGTATGTATGTGTATGTGTGTGACAGTATGTGTGTGGCAGTATGTGTATGTGTGTGACAGTATGTATATATGTGTATGTGTGTGGCAGTATGTACGTGACAGTATATATATATGTGTATGTGTGTGGCAGTATGTATGTGATAGTATATATATGTATGTGTGTGACAGTATGTATGTGACAGTATATATATATGTGTATGTGTGTGGCAGTATGTATATATGTATATGTGTGTGACAGTATGTATGTATATATGTGACAGTATGTATGTGTATGTGTGTGACAGTATGTATATATGTGTATGTGTGTGACAGTATATATATATATGTGTTTGACAGTATGTATGTGACAGTATATATATATGTGTATCTGTGTGGCAGTATGTGTATGTGTGTGACAGTATGTAAATATGTGTATGTGTGTGACAGTATATATATATGTGTATGTGTGTGACAGTATGTGTATGTGTGTGGCAGTATGTGTATGTGTGTGACAGTATGTATGTGACAGTATATATATGTGTATGTGTGTGGCAGTATGTGTATATGTGTGACAGTATGTATATATGTGTATGTGTGTGACAGTATATATATGTGTATGTGTGTGACAGTATGTATGTGTGTGACAGTATATATATATGTGTATGTGTGTGACAGTATGTATATATGTGTATGTGTGTGACAGTATGTATGTATATATGTGACAGTATGTATGTATATATGTGACAGTATGTATATGTATGTGTGTGACAGTATGTATGTATATATGTGACCGTATGTATGTGTATGTGTGTGACAGTATGTGTGTGGCAGTATGTGTATGTGTGTGACAGTATGTATATATGTGTATGTGTGTGACAGTATATATATGTGTGTGACAGTATGTATGTGACAGTATATATATATATATATATATATATATATATGTGTGTATGTGTGTGGCAGTATGTGTATGTGTGTGACAGTATGTATGTGACAGTATATATATGTGTATGTGTGTGTGACAGTATGTATATATGTGTATGTGTGTGACAGTATATATATATGTGTGTGACAGTATGTATGTGACAGTATATATATATGTGTATGTGTGTGACTGTATGTATGTGACAGTATATATATGTGTGTGTGACAGTATGTATGTGACAGTATATATATGTGTATGTGTGTGACAGTATGTATGTGACAGTATATATATGTGTATGTGTGTGACAGTATATATATATGTGTGTGACAGTATGTATGTGACAGTATATGTGTATGTGTGTGGCAGTATGTGTGTGACAGTATGTATATATGTGTATGTGTGTGGCAGTATGTATGTGACAGTATATATATATGTGTATGTGTGTGGCAGTATATATGTGATAGTATATATATGTGTATGTGTGTGACAGTATGTATGTGACAGTATATATATATATATATATATATGTGTGTATGTGTGTGGCAGTATGTGTATGTGTGTGACAGTATGTATATATGTGTATGTATGTGACAGTATGTATGTGACAGTATATATATATGTGTATGTGTGTGACAGTATATATCTATGTGTTTGTGTGTGACAGTATATATATGTGTATGTGTGTGACAGTATGTATGTGTGTGACAGTATATATATATGTGTATGTGTGTGACAGTATGTATATATGTGTATGTGTGTGACAGTATGTATGTATATATGTGACAGTATGTATATGTATGTGTGTGACAGTATGTGTGTGGCACTATGTGTATGTGTGTGACAGTATGTATATATGTGTATGTGTGTGACAGTATATATATGTGTGTGACAGTATGTATGTGACAGTATATATATATATATATATATATATATGTGTATGTGTGTGGCAGTATGTGTATATATGTGACCGTATGTATGTGTATATATGTGACCATATGTATGTGTATGTGTGTGACAGTATGTGTGTGGCAGTATGTGTATGTGTGTGACAGTATGTATATATGTGTATGTGTGTGACAGTATATATATGTGTGTGACAGTATGTATGTGACAGTATATATATATATATATGTGTATGTGTGTGGCAGTATGTGTATGTGTGTGACAGTATGTATGTGACAGTATATATATGTGTATGTGTGTGTGACAGTATGTATATATGTGTATGTGTGTGACAGTATATATATGTGTATGTGTGTGTGACAGTATGTATGTGACAGTATATATATGTGTATGTGTGTGACAGTATGTATGTGACAGTATATATATGTGTATGTGTGTGACAGTATATATATATGTGTGTGACAGTATGTATGTGACAGTATATATATATATATGTGTATGTGTGTGGCAGTATGTGTATGTGTGTGACAGTATGTATATATGTGTATGTGTGTGGCAGTATGTATGTGACAGTATATATATATGTGTATGTGTGTGGCAGTATATATGTGATAGTATATATATGTGTATGTGTGTGACAGTATGTATGTGACAGTATATATATATATATGTGTATGTGTGTGGCAGTATGTGTATGTGTGTGACAGTATGTATATATGTGTATGTGTGTGGCAGTATGTGTATGTGTGTGACAGTATGTATATATGTGTATGTGTGTGGCAGTATGTGTATGTATGTGACAGTATATATATATGTGTATGTGTGTGGCAGTATGTGTATGTGTGTGACAGTATGTATATATGTGTATGTGTGTGGCAGTATGTGTATGTGTGTGACAGTATGTATATATGTGTATGTGTGTGGCAGTATGTGTATGTGTGTGACAGTATATATATATGTGTATGTGTGTGGCAGTATGTGTATGTATGTGACAGTATATATATATGTGTATGTGTGTGACAGTATGTATGTGACAGTATATATCTATGTGTATGTGTGTGACAGTATGTATGTGACAGTATATATCTATGTGTATGTGTGTGACAGTATGTATGTGACAGTATATATATATGTGTATGTGTGTGGCAGTATGTGTATGTGTGTGACAGTATGTATATATGTGTATGTGTGTGACAGTATGTATGTATATATGTGACAGTATGTATATATGTGTATGTGTGTGACAGTATGTGTATGTGTGTGACAGTATGTATGTGACAGTATATATATGTGTATGTGTGTGTGACAGTATGTATATATGTATGTGTGTGACAGTATGTATGTGACAGTATATATATGTGTATGTGTGTGTGACAGTATGTATATATGTGTATGTGTGTGACAGTATATATATATATATATATGTGTTTGACAGTATGTATGTGACAGTATATATATATATGTGTATCTGTGTGGCAGTATGTGTATGTGTGTGACAGTATATATATATATGTGTATGTGTGTGACAGTATGTATGTGACAGTATATATATATGTGTATGTGTGTGACAGTATGTGTATGTGTGTGGCAGTATGTGTATGTGTGTGACAGTATGTATGTGACAGTATATATATGTGTATGTATGTGGCAGTATATATATATATATATATATATATATATATATGTGTATGTGTGTGACAGTATGTATATATGTGTATGTGTGTGACAGTATATATATGTGTATGTGTGTGACAGTATGTATGTGTGTGACAGTATATATATGTGTATGTGTGTGACAGTATGTGTATGTGTGTGACAGTATGTATGTATATATGTGACAGTATGTATGTATATATGTGACAGTATGTATGTGTATGTGTGTGACAGTATGTATGTATATATGTGACCGTATGTATGTGTATGTGTGTGACAGTATGTGTGTGGCAGTATGTGTATGTGTGTGACAGTATGTATATATGTGTATGTGTGTGTCAGTATATATATATATGTGTATGTGTGTGACAGTATGTATGTGACAGTATATATATGTGTATGTGTGTGTGACAGTATGTATATATGTGTATGTGTGTGACAGTATATATATATGTGTATGTGTGTGACAGTATATATATATATATATATATATATATGTATGTGTGTGGCAGTATGTGTATGTGTGTGACAGTATGTATATATGTGTATGTGTGTGACAGTATGTATGTGACAGTATATATATATGTATGTGACAGTATATATATATATATATGTGTATGTGTGTGGCAGTATGTGTATGTGTGTGACAGTATATATATATGTGTGAGACAGTATATATATGTGTATGTGTGTGACAGTATGTGTGTGGCAGTATGTGTATGTGTGTGACAGTATATATATATATATGTGTATGTGTGTGACAGTATGTATATATGTGTATGTGTGTGACAGTATATATATATGTGTATGTGTGTGACAGTATGTATATATGTGTATGTGTGTGACAGTATGTGTGTGGCAGTATGTGTATGTGTGTGACAGTATATATATATATATGTGTATGTGTGTGACAGTATGTATGTGACAGTATATATATATATATATATATATATATATATATGTGTATGTGTGTGGCAGTATGTGTATGTGTGTGACAGTATATATGTGTGTGACAGTATGTGTATGTGTGTGACAGTATATATATATATATATGTGTATGTGTGTGACAGTATATATATATGTGTATGTGTGTGACAGTATATATATATGTGTATGTGTGTGACAGTATATATATATGTGTATGTGTGTGACAGTATATATATATGTGTATGTGTGTGACAGTATGTATATATGTGTATGTGTGTGACAGTATGTGTGTGGCAGTATGTGTATGTGTGTGACAGTATATATATATATATATATGTGTATGTGTGTGACAGTATGTATATATGTGTATGTGTGTGACAGTATATATGTGTATGTGTGTGACAGTATGTATGTGACAGTATATATATATATATATATATATATATATATATGTGTATGTGTGTGGCAGTATGGGTATGTGTGTGACAGTATATATGTGTATGTGTGTGAAAGTATGTGTATGTGTGTGACAGTATATATATATGTGTATGTGTGTGACAGTATATATATATGTGTATGTGTGTGGCAGTATGTGTATGTGTGTGACAGTATATATATATATATATATATATATGTGTATGTGTGTGACAGTATATATATATGTGTATGTGTGTGACAGTATGTATATATGTGTATGTGTGTGCCAGTATGTGTGTGGCAGTATATATATATATGTGTATGTGTGTGACAGTATGTATATATGTGTATGTGTGTGACAGTATATATATATGTGTATGTGTGTGACAGTATGTATATATGTGTATGTGTGTGACAGTATGTGTGTGGCAGTATGTGTATGTGTGTGACAGTATATATATATATATATATATATGTGTATGTGTGTGACAGTATGTATATATGTGTATGTGTGTGACAGTATGTATGTGACAGTATATATATATATATATATGTGTATGTGTGTGGCAGTATGTGTATGTGTGTGACAGTATATATGTGTATGTGTGTGACAGTATGTATGTGACAGTAGATATATATATATATATATATATGTGTATGTGTGTGACAGTATGTGTATGTGTGTGACAGTATATATATATGTGTATGTGTGTGACAGTATATATATATATATGTGTATGTGTGTGTGACAGTATATATATGTGTATGTGTGTGTGACAGTATGTATGTGACAGTATATATATGTGTATATGTGTGTGACAGTATGTATGTGACAGTATATATATGTGTATGTGTGTGACAGTATATATATATGTGTGTGACAGTATGTATGTGACAGTATATATATATATATATATATATATATATGTGTATGTGTGTGACAGTAAGTGTATGTGTGTGACAGTATATATATATATATATGTGTATGTGTGTGACAGTATATATATATATATGTGTATGTGTGTGACAGTATATATATATGTGTATGTGTGTGACAGTATGTGTGTGGCAGTATGTGTATGTGTGTGACAGTATATATATATGTGTATGTGTGTGACAGTATGTGTGTGGCAGTATGTGTATGTGTGTGACAGTATATATATATATATATATATGTGTATGTGTGTGACAGTATGTATATATGTGTATGTGTGTGACAGTATGTATATATGTGTATGTGTGTGACAGTATATATATATATATGTGTATGTGTGTGACAGTATGTGTGTGGCAGTATGTGTATGTGTGTGACAGTATATATATATGTGTATGTGTGTGACAGTATGTGTGTGGCAGTATGTGTATGTGTGTGACAGTATGTATATATGTGTATGTGTGTGACAGTATGTATATATGTGTATGTGTGTGACAGTATATATATATATATGTGTATGTGTGACAGTATGTGTGTGGCAGTATGTGTATGTGTGTGACAGTATATATATATATATATGTGTATGTGTGTGACAGTATGTATATATGTGTATGTGTGTGACAGTATGTATGTGACAGTATATATATATATATGTATGTGACAGTATATATATGTGTATGTGTGTGGCAGTATGTGTAAGTGTGTGACAGTATATATATATGTGTGTGACAGTATGTATGTGACAGTATATATATATATGTGTATGTGTGTGACAGTATGTACATATGTGTATGTGTGTGACAGTATGTATGTATATATGTGACAGTATGTATGTGTATGTGTGTGACAGTATGTATGTATATATGTGACAGTATGTATGTATATTTGTGACAGTATGTATATATGTGTATGTGTGTGGCAGTATGTATGTGACAGTATATATATATATATGTGTATGTGTGTGGCAGTATGTGTATGTGTGTGACAGTATGTATATATGTGTATGTGTGTGACAGTATGTATGTGACAGTATATATATATATATATATATGTGTATGTGTGTGACAGTATGTATGTGACAGTATATATATATATATATGTGTATGTGTGTGGCAGTATGTGTATGTGTGTGACAGTATGTATATATGTGTATGTGTGTGACAGTATGTATGTATATATGTGACAGTATGTATGTGTATGTGTGTGACAGTATGTGTGTGGCAGTATGTGTGTGACAGTATGTATATATGTGTATGTGTGTGACAGTATGTGTGTGGCAGTATACATATGTGTATGTGTGTGTGACAGTATGTATGTGACAGTATATATATGTGTATATGTGTGTGACAGTATGTATGTGACAGTATATATGTGTATGTGTGTGTGACAGTATATATATGTGTATATGTGTGTGACAGTATGTATGTGACAGTATATATATGTGTATGTGTGTGACAGTATATATATATGTGTGTGACAGTATGTATGTGACAGTATATATATATATATATATGTGTATGTGTATGTGTGTGACAGTATGTATATATGTGTATGTGTGTGGCAGTATGTACGTGACAGTATATATATATGTGTATGTGTGTGGCAGTATGTATGTGATAGTATATATATGTGTATGTGTGTGACAGTATGTATGTGACAGTATATATATATGTGTGTATGTGTGTGGCAGTATGTATATATGTGTATGTGTGTGACAGTATGTATATATGTGTATGTGTGTGACAGTATGTGTGTGGCAGTATGTGTATGTGTGTGACAGTATATATATATGTGTATGTGTGTGACAGTATGTGTGTGGCAGTATGTGTATGTGTGTGACAGTATATATATATGTGTATGTGTGTGACAGTATATATATATATGTGTATGTGTGTGACAGTATGTGTGTGGCAGTACATATATATGTGTATATGTGTGACAGTATGTGTGTGGCAGTATGTGTATGTGTGTGACAGTATGTATATATGTGTATGTGTGTGACAGTATATATATGTGTGTATGTGTGTGACAGTATGTGTGTGGCAGTATGTGTGTGACAGTATATATATATATGTGTATGTGTGTGACAGTATGTATATATGTGTATGTGTGTGACAGTATGTATGTGACAGTATATATATATGTATGTGACAGTATATATATATATGTGTATGTGTGTGGCAGTATGTGTAAGTGTGTGACAGTATATATATATATATATGTGTGTGACAGTATGTATGTGACAGTATATATATATATGTGTATGTGTGTGACAGTATGTGTATATGTGTATGTGTGTGACAGTATATATATATATGTGTATCTGTGTGACAGTATGTATATATGTGTATGTGTGTGACAGTATGTATGTATATATGTGACAGTATGTATGTGTATGTGTGTGACAGTATGTATGTATATTTGTGACAGTATGTATATATGTGTATGTGTGTGGCAGTATGTATGTGACAGTAGATATATATATATATGTGTATGTGTGTGGCAGTATGTGTATGTGTGTGACAGTATGTATATATGTGTATGTGTGTGACAGTATGTATGTGACAGTATATATATATATGTGTATGTGTGTGACAGTATGTATGTGACAGTATATATATATATGTGTATGTTTGTGACAGTATGTATGTGACAGTGTATATATATATATATATATATGTGTATGTGTGTGGCAGTATGTGTATGTGTGTGACAGTATGTATATATGTGTATGTGTGTGACAGTATGTATGTATATATGTGACAGTATGTATGTGTATGTGTGTTACAGTATGTGTGTGGCAGTATGTGTATGTGTGTGACAGTATGTATATATGTGTATGTGTGTGACAGTATATATATATGTGTATGTGTGTGACAGTATGTATGTGACTGTATATATATATGTGTGTGTGTGACAGTATGTATGTGACAGTATATATATGTGTATGTGTGTGACAGTATATATATGTGTGTGACAGTATGTATGTGACAGTATATATATATATATATATGTATGTGTATGTGTGTGGCAGTATGTGTATGTGTGTGACAGTATGTATGTGACAGTATATATATATGTGTATGTGTGTGGCAGTATGTGTGTGACAGTATGTATGTGACAGTATATATATATGTGTATGTGTGTGACAGTATGTGTATGTGTGTGGCAGTATGTGTATGTGTGTGACAGTATGTATGTGACAGTATATATATGTGTATGTGTGTGGCAGTATGTGTATATGTGTGACAGTATGTATATATGTGTATGTGTGTGACAGTATATATATGTGTATGTGTGTGACAGTATGTATGTGTGTGACAGTATATATATATGTGTATGTGTGTGACAGTATGTATATATGTGTATGTGTGTGACAGTATGTATGTATATATGTGACAGTATGTATGTATATATGTGACAGTATGTATATGTATGTGTGTGACAGTATGTATGTATATATGTGACCGTATGTATGTGTATGTGTGTGACAGTATGTGTGTGGCAGTATGTGTATGTGTGTGACAGTATGTATATATGTGTATGTGTGTGACAGTATATATATATGTGTATGTGTGTGACAGTATGTATGTGACAGTATATATATGTGTATGTGTGTGTGACAGTATGTATATATGTGTATGTGTGTGACAGTATATATATATGTGTGTGACAGTATGTATGTGACAGTATATATATATGTGTATGTGTGTGACTGTATGTATGTGACAGTATATATATGTATATGTGTGTGTGACAGTATGTATGTGACAGTATATATATGTGTATGTGTGTGACAGTATGTATGTGACAGTATATATATGTGTATGTGTGTGACAGTATATATATATGTGTGTGAGAGTATGTATGTGACAGTATATATATATATGTGTATGTGTGTGGCAGTATGTGTATGTGTGTGACAGTATGTATATATGTGTATGTGTGTGGCAGTATGTATGTGACAGTATATATATATGTGTATGTGTGTGGCAGTATATATGTGATAGTATATATATGTGTATGTGTGTGACAGTATGTATGTGACAGTATATATATATATATGTGTATGTGTGTGACAGTATGTATATATGTGTATGTGTGTGACAGTATGTATGTGACAGTATATATCTATGTGTATGTGTGTGACAGTATGTATGTGACAGTATATATATATGTGTATGTGTGTGGCAGTATGTGTATGTGTGTGACAGTATGTATATATGTGTATGTGTGTGACAGTATGTATGTATATATGTGACAGTATGTATGTGTATGTGTGTGACAGTATGTGTATGTGTGTGACAGTATGTATATATGTGTATGTGTGTGACAGTATATATATATGTGTATGTGTGTGACAGTATGTATGTGACAGTATATATATGTGTATGTGTGTGTGACAGTATGTATATATGTGTATGTGTGTGACAGTATATATATATATATGTGTGTTTGACAGTATGTATGTGACAGTATATATATATATATATATATATATGTGTATCTGTGTGGCAGTATGTGTATGTGTGTGACAGTATATATATATATATATGTGTATGTGTGTGACAGTATGTATGTGACAGTATATATATATGTGTATGTGTGTGACAGTATGTGTATGTGTGTGGCAGTATGTGTATGTGTGTGACAGTATGTATGTGACAGTATATATATATGTGTATGTGTGTGACAGTATGTATGTGACAGTATATATATGTGTATGTGTGTGGCAGTATGTGTATGTGTGTGACAGTATGTATATATGTGTATGTGTGTGACAGTATATATATGTGTATGTGTGTGGCAGTATGTGTATGTGTGTGACAGTATGTATATATGTGTATGTGTGTGACAGTATATATATATGTGTATGTGTGTGACAGTATGTATGTGACAGTATATATATGTGTATGTGTGTGTGACAGTATGTATATATGTGTATGTGTGTGACAGTATATATATATGTGTATGTGTTTGACAGTATGTATGTATATATGTGACAGTATGTATGTGTATGTGTGTGACAGTATATATATATGTGTATGTGTGTGGCAGTATGTGTATGTGTGTGACAGTATGTATATATGTGTGTGACAGTATGTATGTGACAGTATATATATATATGTATGTGACAGTATATATATATATGTGTATGTGTGTGGCAGTATGTGTATGTGTGTGACAGTATATATATATATGTGTGAGACAGTATGTATGTGACAGTATATATATATGTGTATGTGTGTGGCAGTATGTGTATGTGTGAGACAGTATGTATGTGACAGTATATATATATATATGTGTATGTGTGTGGCAGTATGTATGTGACAGCATATATATGTGTATGTGTGTGACAGTATGTATGTGACAGCATATATATGTGTATGTGTGTGGCAGTATGTATGTGACAGTATATATATATATATATGTGTATGTGTGTGGCAGTATGTGTATGTGTGTGACAGTATGTATGTGACAGTATATATATATGTGTATGTGTGTGACAGTATATATATATATATATATATATATATATGTGTGTATGTGTGTGGCAGTATGTGTATGTGTGTGACAGTATGTATATATGTGTATGTGTGTGACAGTATGTATGTATATATGTGACAGTATGTATGTGTATGTGTGTGACAGTATGTATGTATATATGTGACAGTATGTATGTGTATGTGTGTGACAGTATGTGTATGTGTGTGACAGTATATATATATATGTGTATGTGTGTGACAGTATATATATATGTGTATGTGTGTGACAGTATGTATGTGACAGTATATATATGTGTATGTGTGTGTGACAGTATGTATATATGTGTATGTGTGTGACAATATGTGTGTGACAGTATATATATATGTGTATGTGTGTGGCAGTATGTATGTGACAGCATATATATGTGTATGTGTGTGACAGTATGTATGTGACAGTATATATATATATATATATATATATATATATATGTGTATGTGTGTGACAGTATGTATATATGTGTATGTGTGTGACAGTATATATATATGTGTATGTGTGTGACAGTATGTATATATGTGTATGTGTGTGACAGTATGTATGTATATATGTGACAGTATGTATGTATATATGTGACAGTATGTATATGTATGTGTGTGACAGTATGTATGTATATATGTGACCGTATGTATGTGTATGTGTGTGACAGTATGTATGTGGCAGTATGTGTATGTGTGTGACAGTATGTATATATGTGTATGTGTGTGACAGTATATATATATGTGTATGTGTGTGACAGTATGTATGTGACAGTATATATATGTGTATGTGTGTGGCAGTATGTGTGTGACAGTATGTATATATGTGTATGTGTGTGACAGTATGTATGTATATATGTGACAGTATGTATGTGTATGTGTGTTACAGTATGTGTGTGGCAGTATGTGTATGTGTGTGACAGTATGTATAAATGTGTATGTGTGTGACAGTATATATATATGTGTATGTGTGTGACAGTATGTATGTGACAGTATATATATGTGTATGTGTGTGTGACAGTATGTATGTGACAGTATATATATGTGTATATGTGTGTGACAGTATGTATGTGACTGTATATATATGTGTGTGTGACAGTATGTATGTGACAGTATATATGTGTATATGTGTGTGACAGTATGTATGTGACAGTATATATATGTGTATGTGTGTGACAGTATATATATGTGTGTGACAGTATGTATATATGTGTATGTGTGTGGCAGTATGTACGTGACAGTATATATATATGTGTATGTGTGTGGCAGTATGTATGTGATAGTATATATATGTGTATGTGTGTGACAGTATGTATGTGACAGTATATATATATATGTGTATGTGTGTGGCAGTATGTGTGTGACAGTATGTATGTATATATGTGACAGTATGTATGTGTATGTGTGTGACAGTATGTATATATGTGTATGTGTGTGACAGTATATATATATATATATATATATATATATATGTGTATGTGTGTGACAGTATGTATGTGACAGTATATATATGTGTATGTGTGTGTGACAGTATGTATATATGTGTATGTGTGTGACAGTATATATATATATGTGTTTGACAGTATGTATGTGACAGTATATATATATATGTGTATCTGTGTGGCAGTATGTGTATGTGTGTGACAGTATGTAAATATGTGTATGTGTGTGACAGTATGTATGTGACAGTATATATATATGTGTATGTGTGTGGCAGTATGTGTGTGACAGTATGTATGTGACAGTATATATATATGTGTATGTGTGTGACAGTATGTGTATGTGTGTGGCAGTATGTGTATGTGTGTGACAGTATGTATGTGACAGTATATATATGTGTATGTGTGTGGCAGTATGTGTATATGTGTGACAGTATGTATATATGTGTATGTGTGTGACAGTATATATATGTGTATGTGTGTGACAGTATGTATGTGTGTGACAGTATATATATATGTGTATGTGTGTGACAGTATGTATATATGTGTATGTGTGTGACAGTATGTATGTATATATGTGACAGTATGTATGTATATATGTGACAGTATGTATATGTATGTGTGTGACAGTATGTATGTATATATGTGACCGTATGTATGTGTATGTGTGTGACAGTATGTGTGTGGCAGTATGTGTATGTGTGTGACAGTATGTATATATGTGTATGTGTGTGACAGTATATATATGTGTGTGACAGTATGTATGTGACAGTATATATATATATATATATGTGTATGTGTGTGGCAGTATGTGTATGTGTGTGACAGTATGTATGTGACAGTATATATATGTGTATGTGTGTGTGACAGTATATATATATGTGTGTGACAGTATGTATGTGACAGTATATATATATGTGTATGTGTGTGACTGTATGTATGTGACAGTATATATATGTGTATGTGTGTGTGACAGTATGTATGTGACAGTATATATATGTGTATGTGTGTGACAGTATGTATGTGACAGTATATATATGTGTATGTGTGTGACAGTATATATATATGTGTGTGACAGTATGTATGTGACAGTATATATATATGTGTATGTGTGTGGCAGTATGTGTATGTGTGTGACAGTATGTATATATGTGTATGTGTGTGGCAGTATGTATGTGACAGTATATATATATGTGTATGTGTGTGGCAGTATTTATGTGATAGTATATATATGTGTATGTGTGTGACAGTATGTATGTGACAGTATATATATATATATATATATATATATGTGTATGTGTGTGGCAGTATGTGTATGTGTGTGACAGTATGTATATATGTGTATGTGTGTGACAGTATGTATGTGACAGTATATATATATGTGTATGTGTGTGACAGTATGTATGTGACAGTATATATCTATGTGTATGTGTGTGACAGTATGTATGTGACAGTATATATATATGTGTGTGGCAGTATGTGTATGTGTGTGACAGTATGTATATATGTGTATGTGTGTGACAGTATGTATGTATATATGTGACAGTATGTATATATGTGTATGTGTGTGACAGTATGTGTATGTGTGTGACAGTATGTATATATGTGTATGTGTGTGACAGTATATATATATGTGTAAGTGTGTGACAGTATGTATGTGACAGTATATATATGTGTATGTGTGTGTGACAGTATATATATGTGTATGTGTGTGACAGTATATATATATATATATATATATGTGTTTGACAGTATGTATGTGACAGTATATATATATATATATGTGTATCTGTGTGGCAGTATGTGTATGTGTGTGACAGTATATATATATATATGTGTATGTGTGTGACAGTATGTATGTGACAGTATATATATATGTGTATGTGTGTGACAGTATGTGTATGTGTGTGACAGTATGTATGTGACAGTATATATATGTTTATGTGTGTGGCAGTATGTGTATGTGTGTGACAGTATGTATATATGTGTATGTGTGTGACAGTATATATATGTGTATGTGTGTGACAGTATGTATGTGTGTGACAGTATATATATGTGTATGTGTGTGACAGTATGTATATATGTGTATGTGTGTGACAGTATGTATGTATATATGTGACAGTATGTATGTATATATGTGACAGTATGTATGTGTATGTGTGTGACAGTATGTATGTATATATGTGACCGTATGTATGTGTATGTGTGTGACAGTATGTGTGTGGCAGTATGTGTATGTGTGTGACAGTATGTATATATGTGTATGTGTGTGGCAGTATGTACGTGACAGTATATATATATGTGTATGTGTATGGCAGTATGTATGTGACAGTATATATATATGTGTATGTGTGTGGCAGTATGTATATATGTGTATGTGTGTGACAGTATGTATGTATATATGTGACAGTATGTATGTGTATGTGTGTGACAGTATGTATATATGTGTATGTGTGTGACAGTATATATATATATGTGTGTGACAGTATGTATGTGACAGTATATATATATATATATATATATGTGTGTATGTGTGTGGCAGTATGTGTATGTGTGTGACAGTATGTATGTGAAAGTATATATATGTGTATGTGTGTGTGACAGTATGTATATATGTGTATGTGTGTGACAGTATATATATATGTGTGTGACAGTATGTATGTGACAGTATATATATATGTGTATGTGTGTGACTGTATGTATGTGACAGTATATATATGTGTATGTGTGTGTGACAGTATGTATATATGTGTATGTGTGTGACAGTATATATATATATATGTGTTTGACAGTATGTATGTGACAGTATATATATATGTGTATCTGTGTGGCAGTATGTGTATGTGTGTGACAGTATGTAAATATGTGTATGTGTGTGACAGTATGTATGTGACAGTATATATATATGTGTATGTGTGTGACAGTATGTGTATGTGTGTGGCAGTATGTGTATGTGTGTGACAGTATGTATGTGACAGTATATATATGTGTATGTGTGTGGCAGTATGTATATATGTGTATGTGTGTGACAGTATATATATGTGTATGTGTGTGACAGTATGTATGTGTGTGACAGTATATATATATGTGTATGTGTGTGACAGTATGTATATATGTGTATGTGTGTGACAGTATGTATGTATATATGTGACAGTATGTATGTATATATGTGACAGTATGTATATGTATGTGTGTGACAGTATGTATGTATATATGTGACCGTATGTATGTGTATGTGTGTGACAGTATGTGTGTGGCAGTATGTGTATGTGTGTGACAGTATGTATATATGTGTATGTGTGTGACAGTATATATATGTGTGTGACAGTATGTATGTGACAGTATATATATATATATATATATGTGTGTATGTGTGTGGCAGTATGTGTATGTGTGTGACAGTATGTATGTGACAGTATATATATGTGTATGTGTGTGTGACAGTATGTATATATGTGTATGTGTGTGACAGTATATATATATGTGTGTGACAGTATGTATGTGACAGTATATATATATATGTGTATGTGTGTGACTGTATGTATGTGACAGTATATATATGTGTATGTGTGTGTGACAGTATGTATGTGACAGTATATATATGTGTATGTGTGTGACAGTATATATATATGTGTGTGACAGTATGTATGTGACAGTATATATATATATGTGTATGTGTGTGGCAGTATGTGTGTGACAGTATGTATATATGTGTATGTGTGTGGCAGTATGTATGTGACAGTATATATATATGTGTATGTGTGTGGCAGTATATATGTGATAGTATATATATGTGTATGTGTGTGACAGTATGTATGTGACAGTATATATATATATATATATATATATATGTGTATGTGTGTGGCAGTATGTGTATGTGTGTGACAGTATGTATATATGTGTATGTATGTGACAGTATGTATGTGACAGTATATATATATGTGTATGTGTGTGACAGTATGTATGTGACAGTATATATCTATGTGTTTGTGTGTGACAGTATATATATGTGTATGTGTGTGACAGTATGTATGTGTGTGACAGTATATATATATGTGTATGTGTGTGACAGTATGTATATATGTGTATGTGTGTGACAGTATGTATGTATATATGTGACAGTATGTATATGTATGTGTGTGACAGTATGTGTGTGGCAGTATGTGTATGTGTGTGACAGTATGTATATATGTGTATGTGTGTGACAGTATATATATGTGTGTGACAGTATGTATGTGACAGTATATATATATATATATATATATATATATATATATATATGTGTATGTGTGTGGCAGTATGTGTATATATGTGACCGTATGTATGTGTATATATGTGACCATATGTATGTGTATGTGTGTGACAGTATGTGTGTGGCAGTATGTGTATGTGTGTGACAGTATGTATATATGTGTATGTGTGTGACAGTATATATATGTGTGTGACAGTATGTATGTGACAGTATATATATATATATATATATATGTGTATGTGTGTGGCAGTATGTGTATGTGTGTGACAGTATGTATGTGACAGTATATATATGTGTATGTGTGTGTGACAGTATGTATATATGTGTATGTGTGTGACAGTATATATATATGTGTATGTGTGTGTGACAGTATGTATGTGACAGTATATATATGTGTATGTGTGTGACAGTATGTATGTGACAGTATATATATGTGTATGTGTGTGACAGTATGTATGTGACAGTATATATATATATATATGTGTATGTGTGTGGCAGTATGTGTATGTGTGTGACAGTATGTATATATGTGTATGTGTGTGGCAGTATGTATGTGACAGTATATATATATGTGTATGTGTGTGGCAGTATATATGTGATAGTATATATATGTGTATGTGTGTGACAGTATGTATGTGACAGTATATATATATATGTGTATGTGTGTGGCAGTATGTGTATGTGTGTGACAGTATGTATATATGTGTATGTGTGTGGCAGTATGTGTATGTGTGTGACAGTATGTATATATGTGTATGTGTGTGGCAGTATGTGTATGTATGTGACAGTATATATATATGTGTATGTGTGTGGCAGTATGTGTATGTGTGTGACAGTATGTATATATGTGTATGTGTGTGGCAGTATGTGTATGTGTGTGACAGTATGTATATATGTGTATGTGTGTGGCAGTATGTGTATGTGTGTGACAGTATATATATATATGTGTATGTGTGTGGCAGTATGTGTATGTGTGTGACAGTATGTATATATGTGTATGTGTGTGACAGTATGTATGTGACAGTATATATATATGTGTATGTGTGTGACAGTATGTATGTGACAGTATATATCTATGTGTATGTGTGTGACAGTATGTATGTGACAGTATATATCTATGTGTATGTGTGTGACAGTATGTATGTGACAGTATATATATGTGTATGTGTGTGGCAGTATGTGTATGTGTGTGACAGTATGTATATATGTGTATGTGTGTGACAGTATGTATGTATATATGTGACAGTATGTATATATGTGTATGTGTGTGACAGTATGTGTATGTGTGTGACAGTATGTATGTGACAGTATATATATGTGTATGTGTGTGTGACAGTATGTATATATGTATGTGTGTGACAGTATGTATGTGACAGTATATATATGTGTATGTGTGTGTGACAGTATGTATATATGTGTATGTGTGTGACAGTATATATATATATATATATATATATATGTGTTTGACAGTATGTATGTGACAGTATATATATATATGTGTATCTGTGTGGCAGTATGTGTATGTGTGTGACAGTATATATATATATGTGTATGTGTGTGACAGTATGTATGTGACAGTATATATATATGTGTATGTGTGTGACAGTATGTGTATGTGTGTGGCAGTATGTGTATGTGTGTGACAGTATGTATGTGACAGTATATATATGTGTATGTATGTGGCAGTATATATATATATATATGTGTATGTGTGTGACAGTATGTATATATGTGTATGTGTGTGACAGTATATGTATGTGTGTGACAGTATGTATGTGTGTGACAGTATATATATGTGTATGTGTGTGACAGTATGTATATATGTGTATGTGTGTGACAGTATGTATGTATATATGTGACAGTATGTATGTATATATGTGACAGTATGTATGTGTATGTGTGTGACAGTATGTATGTATATATGTGACCGTATGTATGTGTATGTGTGTGACAGTATGTGTGTGGCAGTATGTGTATGTGTGTGACAGTATGTATATATGTGTATGTGTGTGTCAGTATATATATATGTGTATGTGTGTGACAGTATGTATGTGACAGTATATATATGTGTATGTGTGTGTGACAGTATGTATATATGTGTATGTGTGTGACAGTATGTATATATGTGTATGTGTGTGACAGTATGTATGTATATATGTGACAGTATGTATGTGTATGTGTGTGACAGTATGTATGTATATATGTGACAGTATGTATGTGTATGTGTGTGACAGTATGTGTATGTGTGTGACAGTATATATATATGTGTATGTGTGTGACAGTATATATATATGTGTATGTGTGTGACAGTATGTATGTGATAGTATATATATGTGTATGTGTGTGTGACAGTATGTATATATGTGTATGTGTGTGACAATATGTGTGTGACAGTATATATATATATGTGTATGTGTGTGGCAGTATGTATGTGACAGTATATATATATATATATATATATATATATGTGTATGTGTGTGACAGTATGTATATATGTGTATGTGTGTGACAGTATGTATATATGTGTATGTGTGTGACAGTATGTATGTGACAGTATATATATATATGTATGTGACAGTATATATATATATATATGTGTATGTGTGTGGCAGTATGTGTATGTGTGTGACAGTATATATATATGTGTGAGACAGTATATATATATGTGTATGTGTGTGACAGTATGTATGTGACAGCATATATATGTGTATGTGTGTGGCAGTATGTATGTGACAGTATATATATATATGTGTATGTGTGTGGCAGTATGTGTATGTGTGTGACAGTATGTATGTGACAGTATATATATATATATATATATATGTGTGTATGTGTGTGACAGTATGTATGTGACAGTATATATATATGTGTATGTGTGTGACAGTATATATATGTGTATGTGTGTGACAGTATGTATATATGTGTATGTGTTTGACAGTATGTATGTATATATGTGACAGTATGTATGTGTATGTGTGTGACAGTATGTATGTATATATGTGACAGTATGTATGTGTATGTGTGTGACAGTATGTGTATGTGTGTGACAGTATATATATATGTGTATGTGTGTGACAGTATATATATATGTGTATGTGTGTGACAGTATGTATGTGATAGTATATATATGTGTATGTGTGTGTGACAGTATGTATATATGTGTATGTGTGTGACAATATGTGTGTGACAGTATATATATATATGTGTATGTGTGTGGCAGTATGTATGTGACAGTATATATATATATATATATATATATATGTGTATGTGTGTGACAGTATGTATATATGTGTATGTGTGTGACAGTATGTATATATGTGTATGTGTGTGACAGTATGTATGTGACAGTATATATATATATATATATATATATATATATATGTATATATATATGTGTATGTGTGTGACAGTATGTATGTGACAGTATATATATATATGTGTATGTGTGTGACAGTATGTATGTGACAGTATATATGTGTATGTGTGTGGCAGTATGTGTATGTGTGTGACAGTATATATATATATATATATGTGTATGTGTGTGACAGTATGTATGTGACAGTATATATATATATGTGTATGTGTGTGGCAGTATGTGTATGTGTGACAGTATGTATGTGACAGTATATATATATATGTGTATGTGTGTGGCAGTATGTGTATGTGTGTGACAGTATGTATATATGTGTATGTGTGTGACAGTATGTATGTGACAGTATATATATATATATATGTGTATGTGTGTGACAGTATGTATATATGTGTATGTGTGTGACAGTATGTATGTGAGTGTATATATATATATGTGTATGTGTGTGGCAGTATGTGTATGTGTGTGACAGTATGTATATATGTGTATGTGTATGTGTGTGACAGTATGTATATATGTGTATGTGTGTGACAGTATGTATGTGACAGTATATATATATGTGTATGTGTGTGGCAGTATGTGTATGTGTGTGACAGTATGTATATATGTGTATGTGTGTGACAGTATATATATATGTGTGTATGTGTGTGGCAGTATGTGTGTGGCAGAATGTGTATATGTGTATGTGTGTGACAGTATATATATATGTGTATGTGTGTGACTATATATATATATATATATATATGTGTATGTGTGTGACAGTATATATATGTGTTTGTGTGTGGCAGTATGTGTATATGTGTATGTGTGTGACAGTATATATATATGTGTATGTGTGTGACTGTATATATATATATATATATATATATATGTGTATGTGTGTGACAGTATATATATGTGTATGTGTGTGACTGTATATATATATATATATATATGTGTAT
Organism: Taudactylus pleione; assembly: GCA_031769625.1. NCBI lineage: Eukaryota > Metazoa > Chordata > Amphibia > Anura > Myobatrachidae > Taudactylus > Taudactylus pleione. Next base: position 735,273 of record JAUIMM010000253.1, on the reverse strand, counting down.
GTGTGTGACAGTATATATATGTGTATGTGTGTGACAGTATATATATATATGTGTATGTGTGTGACAGTATGTGTATGTGTGTGACAGTATGTATATATGTGTATGTGTGTGACAGTATATATATATATGTGTATGTGTGTGACAGTATGTATATGTGTATGTGTGTGACAGTATGTATGTGACAGTATATATATGTGTATGTGTGTGACAGTATATATATATATATATGTGTATGTGTGTGACAGTATGTAGGTGTATGTATATATGTGTATGTGTGTGACAGTATATATATATGTGTATGTGTGTGACAGTATATATATATGTGTATGTGTGTGACAGTATATATATATATGTGTATGTGTGTGACAGTATGTAGGTGTATGTATATATGTGTATGTGTGTGACAGTATATATATATGTGTATGTGTGTGACAGTATATATATATGTGTATGTGTGTGACAGTATATATATATGTGTGTTTGTGTATGACTGTATGTATGTGTGTTACAGTATGTATGTATGTGTGTGACTGTATGTATGTGATAGTATGTATGTATATGTATGTGACAGTATGTATATGTGTTTGACAGTATGTATATATGTGCGACTGTATATATATATGTATATGTGTGACATTATGTATATATATATATGTATGTAATTACAGTATGTATGTGTGTGACAGTATGTATATATGTAGTGTGTGACAGTATATATGTATATGTGTTTGACAGTATATATGTATATGTGTTTGACAGTATATATGTGTTTGACAGTATATATGTGTATGTATTAGAGATGAGTGGGTCGGTTCTCAGAGAACTGAGGCCACCTGAATTTAGCATAACCGAGTCGAATCCAGCAGGCTCGGAGGTTCCCGAAACTGAGGTAAATCCACAGAGACGGAAATCTCAAGGCTCGCGAGCTTTCGTCTCTATGATCAATGTAGTATATAAGGGACCACGTGAGAGACGCCATTTACACTCCGGCTGTGTAAAGTGAACAGGGAGTGTGGGTAATGTAGGGCAGGGAGAGGTGCTGGTGCTATCTGCTGTGTCCTGGGCTGGTGACTGCTAATACATTCTGGTCTCTGGTCACGGTGCTGTCACTATCACTGTGCTGTCTGCTGATCCATTCTGGTCTCTTGTCACGGTGCTGTCACTGTCACTGTGCTGTCTGTGCTGATCCATTCTGGTCTCTGGTCACGGTGCTGTCACTGTCACTGTGCTGTCTGTGCTGATCCATTCTGGTCTCTGGTCACGGTGCTATCACTGTCACTGTGCTGTCTGTGCTGATCCATTCTGGTCTCTGGTCACGGTGCTATCACTGTCACTGTGCTGTCTGTGCTGATCCATTCTGGTCTCTGGTCACGGTGCTGTCACTATCACTGTGCTGTCTGTGCTGATCCATTCTGGTCTCTGGTCACGGTGCTTTCACTATCACTGTGCTGTCTGTGCTGATCCATTCTGGTCTCTGGACACGGTGCTGTCACTGTCACTGTGCTGTCTGTGCTGATCCATTCTGGTCTCTGGACACGGTGCTGTCACTGTCACTGTGCTGTCTGTGCTGATCCATTCTGGTCTCTGGACACGGTGCTGTCACTGTCACTGTGCTGTATGCTGATCCATTCTGGTCTCTGGACACGGTGCTGTCACTGTGCTGTCTGCTCATCCATTCTGGTCTCTGGTCACGGTGCTGTCACTATCACTGTGCTGTCTGTGCTGATCCATTCTGGTCTCTGGTCACGGTGCTGTCACTATCACTGTGCTGTCTGTGCTGATCCATTCTGGTCTCTGGTCACGGTGCTGTCACTATCACTGTGCTGTCTGTGCTGATCCATTCTGGTCTCTGGTCACGGTGCTGTAACTGTGCTGTCTGCTGATCCATTCTGGTCTCTGGTCACGGTGCTATCACTATCACTGTGCTGTCTGTGCTGATCCTTTCTGGTCTCTGGTCACGGTGCTGTCACTGTCACTGTGCTGTCTGTGCTGATCCATTCTTGTCTCTGGTCACGGTGCTGTCACTGTCACTGTGCTGTCTGCTGATCCATTCTGGTCTCTGGTCACGGTGCTGTCACTATCACTGTGCTGTCTGCTGATCCATTCTGGTCTCTGGTCACGGTGCTGTCACTGTGCTGTCTGTGCTGATCCATTCTTGTCTCTGGTCACGGTGCTGTCACTGTGCTGTCTGTGCTGATCCATTCTGGTCTCTGGTCACGGTGCTGTCACTGTGCTGTCTGTGCTGATCCATTCTGGTCTCTGGTCACGGTGCTGTCACTGTCACTGTGCTGTCTATGCTGATCCATTCTGGTCTCTGGTCACGGTGCTGTCACTATCACTGTGCTGTCTGTGCTGATCCATTCTGGTCTCTGGTCACGGTGCTGTCACTGTGCTGTCTGTGCTGATCCATTCTGGTCTCTGGTCACGGTGCTGTCACTATCACTGTGCTGTCTGTGCTGATCCATTCTGGTCTCTGGTCACGGTGCTGTCACTATCACTGTGCTGTCTGCTGATCCATTCTGGTCTCTGGTCATGGTGCTGTCACTGTCACTGTCACTGTGCTGTCTGCTGATCCATTCTGGTCTCTGGTCACGGTGCTGTCACTATCACTGTGCTGTCTGTGCTGATCCATTCTGGTCTCTGGTCACGGTGCTGTCACTATCACTGTGCTGATCCATTCTGGTCTCTGGTCACGGTGCTGTCACTATCACTGTGCTGTCTGTGCTGATACATTCTGGTCTCTGGTCACGGTGCTGTCACTATCACTGTGCTGTCTGCTGATCCATTCTGGTCTCTGGTCACGGTGCTGTCACTGTCACTGTGCTGTCTGTGCTGATCCACTCTGGTCTCTGGTCACGGTGCTGTCACTATCACTGTGCTGTCTGTGCTGATCCATTCTGGTCTCTGGTCACGGTGCTGTCACTATCACTGTGCTGTCTGTGCTGATCCATTCTTGTCTCTGGTCACGGTGCTGTCACTGTCACTGTGCTGTCTAGTGATCCATTCTGGTCTCTGGTCACGGTGCTGTCACTATCACTGTGCTGTCTGCTGATCCATTCTGGTCTCTGGTCACGGTGCTGTCACTGTCACTGTGCTGTCTGTGCTGATCCATTCTGGTCTCTGGTCACGGTGCTGTCACTATCACTGTGCTGTCTGTACTGATCCATTCTGGTCTCTGGTCACGGTGCTGTCACTGTCACTGTGCTGTCTGCTGATCCATTCTGGTCTCTGGTCACGGTGGTGTCACTATCACTGTGCTGTCTGGTGATCCATTCTGGTCTCTGGTCACGGTGCTGTCACTATCACTGTGCTGTCTGTGCTGATCCATTCTGGTCTGTGGTCACGGAGCTGTCACTATAAATGTGCTGTCTGTGCTGATCCATTCTGGTCTCTGGTCACGGTGCTGTCACTATCACTGTGCTGTCTGTGCTGATCCATTCTGGTCTCTGGTCACGGTGCTGTCACTATCACTGTGCTGTCTGTGCTGATCCATTCTGGTCTCTGGTCACGGTGCTGTCACTATCATTGTGCTGTCTGCTGATCCATTCTGGTCTCTGGTCATGGTGCTGTCACTGTAAATGTGCTGTCTGTGCTGATCCATTCTGGTCTCTGGTCACGGTGCTGTCACTATAAATGTGCTGTCTGTGCTGATACATTCTGGTCTCTGGTCACGGTGCTTTCACTATCACTGTGCTGTCTGCTGATCCATTCTAGTCTCTGGTCACGGTGCTGTCACTATCACTGTGCTGTCTGTGCTGATCCATTCTTGTCTCTGGTCACGGTGCTGTCACTGTCACTGTGCTGTCTGTGCTGATCCATTCTGGTCTCTGGTCACGGTGCTGTCACTATCACTGTGCTGTCTGTGCTGATCCATTCTGGTCTCTGGTCACGGTGCTGTCACTGTGCTGTCTGTGCTGATCCATTCTGGTCTCTGGTCACGGTGCTGTCACTATCACTGTGCTGTCTGTGCTGATCCATTCTGGTCTCTGGTCACGGTGCTGTCACTATAAATGTGCTGTCTGCTGATCCATTCTGGTCTCTGGTCACGGTGCTGTCACTTACACTGTGCTGTCTGTGCTGATCCATTCTGGTCTCTGGTCACGGTGCTGTCACTATCACTGTGCTGTCTGCTGATCCATTCTGGTCTCTGGTCACGGTGCTGTCACTATAAATGTGCTGTCTGTGCTGATCCATTCTGGTCTCTGGTCACGGTGCTGTCACTATCACTGTGCTGTCTGTGCTGATCCATTCTGGTCACGGTGCTGTCACTATCACTGTGCTGTCTGTGATGATCCATTCTGGTCTCTGGTCACGGTGCTGTCACTGTCACTGTGCTGTCTGTGCTGATCCATTCTGGTCTCTGGTCACGGTGCTGTCACTATCACTGTGCTGTCTGATGATCCATTCTGGTCTCTGGTCACGGTGCTGTCACTATCACTGTGCTGTCTGTGCTGATCCATTCTGGTCACGGTGCTGTCACTATCACTGTGCTGTCTGTGCTGATCCATTCTGGTCTCTGGTCACGGTGCTGTCACTGTCACTGTGCTGTCTGCTGATCCATTCTGGCCTCTGGTCATGGTGCTGTCACTATCACTGTGCTGTCTGCTGATCCATTCTGGCCTCTGGTCATGGTGCTGTCACTATCACTGTGCTGTCTGATGATCCATTCTGGTCTCTGGTCACGGTGCTGTCACTATCACTGTGCTGTCTGTGCTGATCCATTCTGGTCTCTGGTCACGGTGCTGTCACTATCACTGTGCTGTCTGCTGATCCATTCTGGTCTCTGGTCACGGTGCTGTCACTGTCACTGTGCTGTCTGTGCTGATCCATTCTGGTCTCTGGTCACGGTGCTGTCACTGTCACTGTGCTGTCTGTGCTGATCCATTCTGGTCTCTGGTCACGGTGCTGTCACTGTCACTGTGCTGTCTGTGCTGATCCATTCTGGTCTCTAGTCTCGGTGCTGTCACTGTGCTGTCTGGTGATCCATTCTGGTCTCTGGTCACGGTGCTGTCACTATCACTGTGCTGTCTGTGCTGATACATTCTGGTCTCTGGTCATGGTGCTGTCACTGTCACTGTGCTGTCTGTGCTGATCCATTCTGGTCTCTGGTCACGGTGCTGTCACTGTCACTGTGCTGTCTGTGCTGATCCATTCTGGTCTCTGGTCACGGTGCTTTCACTATCACTGTGCTGTCTGCTGATCCATTCTGGTCTCTGGTCACGGTGCTGTCACTGTCACTGTGCTGTATGCTGATCCATTCTGGTCTCTGGTCACGGTGCTGTCACTGTGCTGTCTGCTGATCCATTCTGGTCTCTGGTCACGGTGCTGTCACTATCACTGTGCTGTCTGTGCTGATCCATTCTGGTCTCTGGTCACGGTGCTGTCACTGTGCTGTCTGTGCTGATCCATTCTGGTCTCTGGTCACGGTGCTGTCACTATCACTGTGCTGTCTGTGCTGATCCATTCTGGTCTCTGGTCACGGTGCTGTCACTATCACTGTGCTGTCTGCTGATCCTTTCTGGTCTCTGGTCACGGTGCTGTCACTATCACTGTGCTGTCCGTTGATCCATTCTGGTCTCTGGTCACGGTGCTGTCACTATCACTGTGCTGTCTGTGCTGATCCATTCTGGTCTCTGGTCACGGTGCTGTCACTATCACTGTGCTGTCTGTGCTGATCCATTCTGGTCTCTGGTCATGGTGCTGTCACTATCACTGTGCTGTCTGTGCTGATCCATCCCTGGTCTCTGGTCACGGTGCTGTCACTATCACTGTGCTGTCTGCTGATCCATTCTGGTTTCTGGTCACGGTGCTGTCACTATCACTGTGCTGTCTGTGCTGATCCATTCTGGTCTCTGGTCACGGTGCTGTCACTGTGCTGTCTGTGCTGATACATTCTGGTCTCTGGTCATGGTGCTGTCACTGTCACTGTGCTGTCTGTGCTGATCCATTCTGGTCTCTGGTCACGGTGCTGTCACTATCACTGTGCTGTCTGCTCATCCATTCTGGTCTCTGGTCACGGTGCTGTCACTGTCACTGTGCTGTCTGCTGATCCATTCTGGTCTCTGGTCACGGTGCTGTCACTATCACTGTGCTGTCTGTGCTGATCCATTCTGGTCTCTGGTCACGGTGCTGTCACTATCACTGTGCTGTCTGTGCTGATCCATTCTGGTCTCTGGTCACGGTGCTGTCACTATCACTGTGCTGTCTGCTCATCCATTCTGGTCTCTGGTCACGGTGCTGTCACTGTCACTGTGCTGTCTGCTGATCCATTCTGGTCTCTGGTCACGGTGCTGTCACTATCACTGTGCTGTCTGTGCTGATCCATTCTGGTCTCTGGTCACGGTGCTGTCACTGTGCTGTCTGCTGATCCATTCTGGTCTCTGGTCACGGTGCTGTCACTATCACTGTGCTGTCTGTGCTGATACATTCTGGTCTCTGGTCACGGTGCTGTCACTGTCACTGTGCTGTCTGTGCTGATCCATTCTGGTCTCTGGTCACGGTGCTGTCACTATCACTGTGCTGTCTGTGCTGATACATTCTGGTCTCTGGTCACGGTGCTGTCACTGTCACTGTGCTGTCTGTGCTGATCCATTCTGGTCTCTGGTCACGGTGCTGTCACTATCACTGTGCTGTCTGTGCTGATCCATTCTGGTCTCTGGTCACAGTGCTGTCACTATCACTGTGCTGTCTGCTCTGATCCATTCTGGTCTCTGGTCACGGTGCTGTCACTGTCACTGTGCTGTCTGCTGATCCATTCTGGTCTCTGTCACGGTGCTGTCACTATCACTGTGCTGTCTGTGCTGATCCATTCTGGTCTCTGGTCACGGTGCTGTCACTGTCACTGTGCTGTCTGCTGATCCATTCTGGTCTCTGGTCACGGTGCTGTCACTATCACTGTGCTGTCTGTGCTGATCCATTCTGGTCTCTGGTCACGGTGCTGTCACTGTGCTGTCTGCTGATCCATTCTGGTCTCTGGTCACGGTGCTGTCACTGTCACTGTGCTGTCTGTGCTGATCCATTCTGGTCTCTGGTCACGGTGCTGTCACTGTGCTGTCTGGTGATCCATTCTGGTCTCTTGTCACGGTGCTGTCACTGTGCTGTCTGATGATCCATTCTGGTCTCTGGTCACGGTGCTGTCACTGTCACTGTGCTGTCTGTGCTGATCCATTCTGGTCTCTGGTCACGGTGCTGTCACTGTCACTGTGCTGTCTGTGCTGATCCATTCTGGTCTCTGGTCACGGTGCTGTCACTGTCACTGTGCTGTCTGTGCTGATCCATTCTGGTCTCTGGTCACGGTGCTGTCACTGTCACTGTGCTGTCTGGTGATCCATTCTGGTCTCTGGTCACGGTGCTGTCACTGTGCTGTCTGCTGATCCATTCTGGTCTCTGGTCACGGTGCTGTCACTGTCACTGTGCTGTCTGTGCTGATCCATTCTGGTCTCTGGTCACGGTGCTGTCACTATCACTGTGCTGTCTGTGCTGATCCATTCTTGTCTCTGGTCACGGTGCTGTCACTGTCACTGTGCTGTCTGGTGATCCATTCTGGTCTCTGGTCACGGTGCTGTCACTGTCACTGTACTGTCTGCTGATCCATTCTGGTCTCTGGTCATGGTGCTGTCACTGCCACTGTGCTGTCTGTGCTGATCCATTCTTGTCTCTGGTCACGGTGCTGTCACTATCACTGTGCTGTCTGTGCTGATCCATTCTGGTCTCTGGTCACGGTGCTGTCACTGTCACTGTGCTGTCTGTGCTGATACATTCTGGTCTCCGGTCACGGTGCTGTCACTATCACTGTGCTGTCTGTGCTGATCCATTCTGGTCTCTGGTCACAGTGCTGTCACTATCACTGTGCTGTCTGTGCTGATCCATTCTGGTCTCTGGTCACGGTGCTGTCACTGTCACTGTGCTGTCTGTGCTGATCCATTCTGGTCTCTGGTCACGGTGCTGTCACTATCACTGTGCTGTCTGCTGATCCATTCTGGTCTCTGGTCACGGTGCTGTCACTATCACTGTGCTGTCTGTGCTGATCCATTCTGGTCTCTGGTCACGGTGCTGTCACTATCACTGTGCTGATCCATTCTGGTCTCTGGTCACGGTGCTGTCACTGTCACTGTGCTGTCTGTGCTGATCCATTCTGGTCTCTGGTCACGGTGCTGTCACTGTCACTGTGCTGTCTGCTGATCCATTCTGGTCTCTGGTCACGGTGCTGTCACTATCACTGTGCTGTCTGTGCTGATCCATTCTGGTCTCTGGTCACAGTGCTGTCACTATCACTGTGCTGTCTGGTGATCCATTCTGGTCTCTGGTCACGGTGCTGTCACTATCACTGTGCTGTCTGTGCTGATCCATTCTGGTCTCTGGTCACAGTGCTGTCACTATCACTGTGCTGATCCATTCAGGTCTCTGGTCACGGTGCTGTCACTGTCACTGTGCTGTCTGTGCTGATCCATTCTGGTCTCTGGTCACGGTGCTGTCACTATCACTGTGCTGTCTGGTGATCCATTCTGGTCTCTGGTCACGGTGCTGTCACTGTCACTGTGCTGTCTGTGCTGATCCATTCTGGTCTCTGGTCACGGTGCTACCACTGTCACTGTGCTGTCTGTGCTGATCCATTCTGGTCTCTGGTCACGGTGCTGTCACTATCACTGTGCTGTCTGCTGATCCATTCTGGTCTCTGGTCACGGTGCTGTCACTATCACTGTGCTGTCTGTGCTGATCCATTCTGGTCTCTGGTCACAGTGCTGTCACTATCACTGTGCTGATCCATTCAGGTCTCTGGTCACGGTGCTGTCACTGTCACTGTGCTGTCTGTGCTGATCCATTCTGGTCTCTGGTCACGGTGCTGTCACTATCACTGTGCTGTCTGGTGATCCATTCTGGTCTCTGGTCACGGTGCTGTCACTGTCACTGTGCTGTCTGGTGATCCATTCTGGTCTCTGGTCACGGTGCTGTCACTGTCACTGTGCTGTCTGGTGATCCATTCTGGTCTCTGGTCACGGTGCTGTCACTGTCACTGTGCTGTCTGGTGATCCATTCTGGTCTCTGGTCACGGTGCTGTCACTATCACTGTGCTGTCTGGTGATCCATTCTGGTCTCTGGTCACGGTGGTGTCACTATCACTGTGCTGTCTGGTGATCCATTCTGGTCTCTGGTCACGGTGCTGTCACTATCACTGTGCTGTCTGGTGATCCATTCTGGTCTCTGGTCACGGTGCTGTCACTATCACTGTGCTGTCTGGTGATCCATTCTGGTCTCTGGTCACGGTGGTGTCACTATCACTGTGCTGTCTGCTGATCCATTCTGGTCTCTGGTCACGGTGCTGTCACTATCACTGTGCTGTCTAGTGATCCTTTCTGGTCTCTGGTCACGGTGCTGTCACTGTCACTGTGCTGTCTGCTGATACATTCTGGTCTCTGGTCACGGTGCTGTCACTATCACTGTGCTGTCTGTGCTGATCCATTCTGGTCTCTGGTCACGGTGCTGTCACTGTCACTGTGCTGTCTGTGCTGATCCATTCTGGTCTCTGGTCACGGTGCTGTCACTGTCACTGTGCTGTCTGCTGATACATTCTGGTCTCTGGTCACGGTGCTGTCACTATCACTGTGCTGTCTGTGATGATCCATTCTGGTCTCTGATCACGGTGCTGTCACTGTCACTGTGCTGTCTGTGCTGATCCATTCTTGTCTCTGGTCACGGTGCTGTCACTATCACTGTGCTGTCTGTGCTGATCCATTCTGGTCTCTGGTCACGGTGCTGTCACTATCACTGTGCTGTCTGTGCTGATCCATTCTGGTCTATGGTCACGGTGCTGTCACTGTCACTGTGCTGTCTGTGCTGATCCATTCTGGTCTCTGGTCACGGTGCTGTCACTGTCACTGTGCTGTCTGCTGATCCATTCTGGTCTCTGGTCACGGTGCTGTCACTATCACTGTGCTGTCTGCTGATCCATTCTGGTCTCTGGTCACGGTGCTGTCACTGCCACTGTGCTGTCTGTGCTGATCCATTCTTGTCTCTGGTCACGGTGCTGTCACTGTCACTGTGCTGTCTGTGCTGATCCATTCTGGTCTCTGGTCACGGTGCTGTCACTGTCACTGTGCTGTCTGCTGATACATTCTGGTCTCTGGTCACGGTGCTGTCACTATCACTGTGCTGTCTGTGATGATCCATTCTGGTCTCTGATCACGGTGCTGTCACTGTCACTGTGCTGTCTGTGCTGATCCATTCTTGTCTCTGGTCACGGTGCTGTCACTATCACTGTGCTGTCTGTGCTGATCCATTCTGGTCTCTGGTCACGGTGCTGTCACTATCACTGTGCTGTCTGTGCTGATCCATTCTGGTCTCTGGTCACAGTGCTGTCACTATCACTGTGCTGTCTGTGCTGATCCATTCTGGTCTATGGTCACGGTGCTGTCACTGTCACTGTGCTGTCTGTGCTGATCCATTCTGGTCTCTGGTCACGGTGCTGTCACTGTCACTGTGCTGTCTGCTGATCCATTCTGGTCTCTGGTCACGGTGCTGTCACTATCACTGTGCTGTCTGCTGATCCATTCTGGTCTCTGGTCACGGTGCTGTCACTATCACTGTGCTGTCTGCTGATCCATTCTGGTCTCTGGTCACGGTGCTGTCACTATCACTGTGCTGTCTGCTGATCCATTCTGGTCTCTGGTCACGGTGCTGTCACTATCACTGTGCTGTCTGTGCTGATCCATTCTGGTCTCTGGTCACAGTGCTGTCACTATCACTGTGCTGATCCATTCTGGTCTCTGGTCACGGTGCTGTCACTGTCACTGTGCTGTCTGTGCTGATCCATTCTGGTCTCTGGTCACGGTGCTGTCACTATCACTGTGCTGTCTGGTGATCCATTCTGGTCTCTGGTCACGGTGCTGTCACTGTCACTGTGCTGTCTTCTCATCCATTCTGGTCTCTGGTCACGGTGCTGTCACTATCACTGTGCTGTCTGCTGATCCATTCTGGTCTCTGGTCACGGTGCTGTCACTATCACTGTGCTGTCTGGTGATCCATTCTGGTCTCTGGTCATGGTGCTGTCACTATCACTGTGCTGTCTGGTGATCCATTCTGGTCTCTGGTCACGGTGCTGTCACTATCACTGTGCTGTCTGGTGATCCATTCTGGTCTCTGGTCACGGTGCTGTCACTATCACTGTGCTGTCTGGTGATCCATTCTGGTCTCTGGTCACGGTGGTGTCACTATCACTGTGCTGTCTGCTGATCCATTCTGGTCTCTGGTCACGGTGCTGTCACTATCACTGTGCTGTCTAGTGATCCATTCTGGTCTCTGGTCACGGTGCTGTCACTGCCACTGTGCTGTCTGTGCTGATCCATTCTTGTCTCTGGTCCCGGTGCTGTCACTGTCACTATGCTGTCTGTACTGATCCATTCTGGTCTCTGGTCACGGTGCTGTCACTGTCACTGTGCTGTCTGTGCTGATCCATTCTGGTCTCTGGTCACGGTGCTGTCACTGTCACTGTGCTGTCTGTGCTGATCCATTCTTGTCTCTGGTCACGGTGCTGTCACTGTCACTGTGCTCTCTGTGCTGATCCATTCTTGTCTCTGGTCACGGTGCTGTCACTGTCACTGTGCTGTCTGTGCTGATCCATTCTTGTCTCTGGTCACGGTGCTGTCACTGTCACTGTGCTGTCTGCTGATCAGTTCTGGTCTCTGGTCACTGTGCTGTCTGGTCATCCATTCTGGTCTCTGGTCACTGTGCTGTCTGCTGATCAGTTCTGGCCTCTGGTCACTGTGCTGTCTGGTGATCCATCTGGGGTGTATGCTGTGTCCTGGGCTTGTGCTGTGTCCATCTCTGGGCCCAAGTTCAGGAACCCAAAAAAAAAAAAAAATTAAGTCTTTTTAAGTTTCTATATTTTTCTGTGTGTGCATGCGTGCTAGGCTTAACCACAGTAGAACACAAGAGCCAGCCAGCAATGCATGTTGCATGTGTAACCTTGTGCTGCCCAACTCCAGTCGTTCTAAAAAAAAACAAAACAAGTGTCCCTGTCTTACATATTTTTTGTTCTGTGTGTGCGTGGTTGTTAGGCTTAAACACATTAGCGCACAAGATACAGCGACTACAGTCGTGTTCAATAAAAAAAAAACAATTAAAATGTCATATTTTTTCTTGTTTGTGTGGGTGGGTTTTCGGCTTAACCCCATCAGCGGACAAGATCCAGCCAGCAATGCAAGTTGCAACCTTGTGCTGACAGGCTCCAGTCATGATCAATCGTTACTCTGGGGCCAAGTTCTTCTGGAGCTGACACAAAATATAAATCATCATTTGTTGTTTTTTCTAATATTTTTGTGTGTGCCCACGACTGTACATTTGTTAATTTTGTAACCGCACCTTGGCTACACTATTGGTGATTGTGACACTGCTTCTAAACTGCAGAAAAATTACGGAGGGCTGTCACTGACAGGAGAGCAAGGCCAAGAACCACATGTTGTAGCTGCCGGCAGCAGTGCAAGGCCATCAACTTCCTCAACCTCTAGGAAGGCCCATGCCCCAGGGCTTAAGTCACGCCATCGATATGGTAAAGCAGGTTTTACTGAAATTAAGAAAAAAAAATTAAAGGATATTTGACTTTAAACAAAAAATTGGCAATATGCCATTCACTACACGAAGTTGCAAGGAAAGGATAAGGCCTTGGCCTTCTTACTTTATGAAGACTGCTGATTCTGATAGCCCTTCTGCTTGTAGTAGTAGTGGTGGTGGTCCAATTAAAAATGTGAAAGTTGTTAAGACAGCTCTGGAAAAACCAACTGTGTGCCCTGAGAAATCGAAATCACAAGTCCCCGTGTGTCCACGGTTGCCATGTGTGAGCCCGACCTAAATACTAGTGTACTGGAGGATCCTCCAAGTTCCAACATTTGTGTACCCTCTGTAAATGTGGGGAAGGGCAGTCAACATCTTGCACACATAGTCATTGAGGATGCTTCTGTGGAATTGCACATGGAGGAGGATATTTTGGTGGATGAAGGTGCTAAGGATGTTGAGGATGTTGATGGTGAAGCTGTTGGTGTTGGTGATGAGGATGTTGATGCCGAGGATGTTCTTTGTGTAAGTAAGGCAACAGCTGTTGCCCATGGATTGAAAAAGCCAAAGCCCATTGTCATGCCAAGACAAAAGACAAAAATATCTAATTCTCACGTGTGGAATTATTTCCATCCCAATCCGGACAACAGTTGTCAAGCCATATGTGCCCGTTGCCATGCAAGAGTGAGTAGAGGGAGGGACCTAAACCACTTAGGAACCTCCTCCTTGTTATGTCACTTGGAGCGCATTCATCAAATATCAAAGTGTACGTTGCCAAGTTCCAAAACTCAAAACGTAACAAGTCCAGTGTCACCTACCTGGTCCCTCTCTGTGAGATCCAAGCACCTTCGATCTCCAACACCAACACCTGCATCATCAACATCCTCATTCATCATCGGGAGTAGTCCTGCTGTATCCAATGTTGGTATTCCAAACATGATTGACTCCTCTCCTATCCATGATTCCTCAGAAGGATCCTTGATGACTACGTCTGTTGCTGCTGCTGCTGTCAGTGGATCTTCATCCCAGAAGGGGACCAGGAGGAAGACTACTTGTAGCATATCCTCCAAAAATGCAATTAACTGTTAAACAATCATTTGCAAGGGCAAACAAGTATGACAGCAACCACACAGTTGCACAGCGGATTACTGACGCCATAACAGCTATGCTGGTATTAGATGTGTGTCCAATATTTGCCATTACTGCAGTGGGTTTTCAACAGTTAATTCAGGTCTTGTGTCCTCGCTACCAGATCCCTTCTAGATTCCACTTCGCTAGAAGAGCAATTCCAAATCTGTACAAGGACATTAAAAAAAACCTTATTAATGTCCTCAGAAATGCTGTTGTACCCACTGTCCACTTGACCACTGATATGTGGACAAGTGGGACAGGGCAAACTAAGGATTACATGACTGTGACAGCCCACTGGGTAGGTGTATTGCCTACAACAGCAACAGCAGCAGCAACATCTCCCAAAAGACAGCTGCTATAGAGGCAGGTTACTCTGTGTATATCTGGTTTCACTAAGAGGCATACCACTGAGAACCTCTTAGAAAAACTCAGGGAAATCATTGTTAAATGGCTTACCCCACTTGGACTCTCCTCAGGATTTGTGATTTCGGACAATGCCACCAATATTGTGAGAGCATTACATCTGGCGAATTCCAACACGTCTCATGTTTTGCTCACAAAATTAATTTGGTGGTACAACATTTTTTAAAAAGTGACAGGGGCATGCAGGAGATGCTCTCGGTGGCACACAAAATATACGGACATTTTAGTCATTCGGCGACCGCTTGTCAAAGATTGCATGACCAGCAGGTACAATTAAATTTGCCCTTCCATCAGCTGAAGCAAGAGGTAGTAACTCGGTGGAATTCTACCCTCTATATACTTCAGTGGATGAGGGAACAGCAAAAGGCATTTCCAGGCCTATACAGCGGACTATGACATAGGCCATGGAGGGGGAATGCACCTTACTCAAGCGCAGTGGAGAATAATTCCCGTATTGTGCAAGGTTCTCAAACCCTTTGAACTTGCCACACATGAAGTTAGTTCAGACACTGCCAGCTTGAGTCAGGTCATTCCCCTCATCAGAATTTTGTAAAAAGAGCTGGAGAAACTGAAGGAGGAGTTGAAATGGAGCAATTGCACAAAGTATGTCGGATTGGTGGATCAATCCCTTGATTCACTTCACCAGGATCCAAGAGTCATCAATCTATTGAAATCTGAAAAATTAATTTTGCCCACCATTCTGGATACTAGGTTTAAGTTATACCTTTTGAGTTTTTTTTCCAAAAGACCAAAATCTAAAACTATGCAAAGTGCTGTGGGTCAAAAAATTGTCAGCTGCAGCTGCATGTGAAACGCCTTCATCTCCTCCTTTAGTTTCAACAGCTGCCAGGAAAAAACTACATTTTCCTTATAGAATGCCTGCTGGTCATGCAGATCAGTCACCAAAAAATTACATCTGGTCGGGCCTGAGAAAACTGCCTACTAGTGACATGTCTTCTACCATGACTATGTGTGATATGGTCTCCTTTCACAGAATGGTGGAGGACTATTTCAGAGATAACATCCTAATAGACATGTCAGACAGTCCCTTTCAGTACTGGCAGGAAAAGAGGCAATTTGGAGTCCCATACCCAAACTGGCTTTGCATTACTTAAGTTGCCCACCCTCCAGTGTGTACTCCGAAAGAGTTTTCAGTGCAGCTGGCAACCTTGTTAGTGATCAGCGTAGGAGGTTACTTCCTCAAAATGTGGAAAAGATGATGTTCATTAAAATGAATTAAAAACTCCACGAGGAAGACCTCAACCAACAATTACATAAAAAAAATGACAGAGGTGCCTATGGTGGAATCCAGCGGGGATGAATTGATATTGTGTGAAGAAGAGGATGTACACACTGATGGGGAGGATGAGGATGATGACAACTTGTATTGTAAAGCCAGTTTGTGTATGGGATTATTTTCTTTTCCATGTCCAAAGCACATTGGAAACTTGTTTTATGGGGGTCCAAACAAACTAATTATTTCAGCCACAATTGTCGCTGAAATGATTGGTTTGTTAAACTGTCCTGATGCATATACAACATAATGGTGGGTGGGAGGGCCCAAGGACTATTCAATCTGGCACCTTTTTCCATTCCATTACATGCAGATTGGGGCATTGCTGCCTGACATTTTAAATTAATGTTATGGTTGGTTTAGGAACCAATGATTTTTTTAAATTAATTTATGATCAATTTAACAGCCAGGGGCTGCAACCAATGAATTGCTGTTTAATTAATTTATGATCAATTTAACAGCCAGGGGCTGCAACCAATGAATTGTTTTTTAATAAATTTATGATCAATTTAACAGCCAGGGGCTGCAACCAATGAATTGTTTTTTAATTAATTTATGATCAATTTAACAGCCAGGGGCTGCAACCAATTAATTTTTTTTAAATTCATTTATTATCAATTTTACACCTGGCTGTCACTGTCATCGGCGTAGCTGCTCAGGGGTGCTGTGCTTCTGTCTGTCGAGGGGCTGCTGCCCAAAATAATAAACAATTTTTTTATGTGCATGTCAGCCACACCTGTCATCGGCATAGATGCGCAGGGTTACTGTGCTGCTGTCTGGCAATCGGCTGCATGAATATTGCAATGAAAACTTTTTTTTTAAGTTATTGGGTTACACAAAGTTTATTTTGTTTTAATCTTAAACATAGCAGAAATGTTATTGTAACAGCTTATAAAGTTATATGCTCTAAAAAATTAAAGCCTATATTTATAATATTTGTAAAAAACTAAAGCCTAATTCTGCCAAAAGAGAGGCTGACACCATGGCTAAACATAAGAGTCACCTTCTGGATGTGAATTGTCTCATTTGCATGGGGAAAACACAACCCTCAGATGAGATGGATCTCAACCAGTGGACAACATTGAAATCACCATTAAAAAGTCACAATGGAAGACTACAGTGTGGAGAATCTTTCTTCAGTCAGGAGAGGCCTCAGAGAACATGAAAAAAGATGCTCTAGGTGCTGAACTTCCATCATGTTCTGCAGTATGGAAAGGTTTCATTCACATGTTTTTCTATAAAGCAGTTCAAAGTTACAGCCTTCAAAGTGTCTGGTAATTCCTGGCAAAGGTGGGTGCTATAGATAGCCACAGATTATTTTACAAGCAAAGGATTCATCTGTCCAGAATCTGTCTGGGAATTCATGGGTCATATTTGGCCTGATTGCACTAAGACATCCAGTGATTTTGTCACTGTGATCTGTAGCCGACTAGTTTATTCCTACCTGAATGGCAAACTGAAATACGGAATAGTAAGCACAGACAACATGGAGGCCTTTGTTATTCCGCTGCCTGCATGCCAACCAATACCTCCCAGACTACACCCACTTGGGGGACCAGGTCTTGATAATGACCATCCCCATCTGTTGCTAGGCCTTCTTCCAAACCATCCATGCTAGACTTCCTATCCAAAAAGGGTAAGCAGGGTACAGAAAGAGGAGCTAGATGTCCCCAATGAATTTTTTTTCCTTCTATCATAGATGATGTGGAGAGAATAAGAGCTTCAAATGTTGGACTTGGAACAGGGGCTCCCACCTATTTGGCTTCCATCCAGAGAACAGAGCTCTCTTCCTCTGGAACTGTCTATGCCTGAGCTGATAGGTAGGTAGTCTCTGTCTGTTGGTAAATACCCTTCAGGAGCTGGAATCCCAGAATAACAAAAACTATAATGAATGTGTCCACTGATATAACCAGCCTGATCCCTGAACAGCAACATACCCCATATGGCCAACTCATAACATGACACCCAGTTTGCAGCCTCCTCACGTTATGACACTAATTCAGTCACCATGGTTACTCCAGTCCAAGAATAAGTGGACAGTGGGAACAATGGCAATTTGAAGGCCACTAACTCTGTTTTATTTTATGTCCCTTTACAGGTTGGAAAAATTCTGTTACATAACAGAAGATTTATTTTTGGAAGGCACGCTTCCTGGTCCTCTTCTGGGATGAAAAGAAAATGCCATCAAGCAGACATGGTGCAGCCGCACTATGTAATACTGATACCTTAGGTCAGAAATGTTGCATTTGCTGCTCAGTTCCGCTTGTTCACACTATATCTCATATGGTTAAGTGGACAGTGGGAACAACAGCAGTTTCAACAAACTATGTTTTTTTTTATGTCCTTCTAATCTACAGGTTGGGAAATGCCAGTTTATAGAAGATTTGCAAAGTATTATTTAAGTCATTTGTTTATTTCTTTTTGGAAAGCACATTTCCTGGTCCCCTTGTGAGCTGTGAGGTGGTCAAAATTGACTGGAAACGAGTGGAAATAAATGTTATTGAGGTTATTAATACTGTAGGAACAAAAAAAGGCCAATTTTATGTGATTTTAGCTATTTGTTTTATTTTTTAAGAAAAAATCCAGATCCAAAACCAAAACACTAAAACAAAACACAGAGGTGAGGTTTTGACAAAACCAATCCAGATCCAAAACTAGGGGAGATCCAGATCCAGAACCAAAACATGGGGGTCGGCGTACATCTCTAGTATGTATGTGACCGTATGTGTGTATGACTGCAGGGGCGGATTGGGCCGCCGGGATAGCGGGAAAGTTCCCGCTGGGCCAACCCCTAAACCCCTTTGCTGGGCTGGCCGATTCTGCCGGTCGGGCTGGCACTGACTGCCAGCTGCAGCGCTTCCGGGGTTTACGTTTGCTATGGAACGCAAACCTGAAGCTCCGGGCACCCCACTGACTGTGCGGTGCAGGTGTCCCCTCCCTCATCCTCCGGTTCCCGCCGTAAGCTCCGTGGGATGTCGGAGCAAGGCTGTGGGAGATGAGCCAGGGGGCGGGACCATGCAGGGGGGGGTGGGGTGTATGCAGTTGTCAGTCAGCCTGGGATGGAGGAGTAGACAAGGCAGCAGGACACGGATGGCAGCCGGAGGAGCGGTGCAGGACACGAATGGCAGCCGGAGGAGCGGTGCGGGACACGAATGACAGCCGGAGGAGCGGTGCAGGACACGAATGACAGCCGGAGGAGCGGTGCAGGACACGGATGGCAGCCGGAGGAGCGGTGCAGGACACGGATGGCAGCCGGAGGAGCGGTGCAGGACACGGATGGCAGGGGCTTACTCTGGCTGTGAAGCAGCTGTCAGTGCAGAGAAAGGGACGGCGGCCAGGACCCATGAGCTGAGGTGACCTACTCCTATCCTACCAGCTTCCCACCACTGCTCCAATCCTGCTCACTACTTCAATGCTGCCCACTACTCCAATCTACTACTCCCATCCTGCCCTGCTTTCCATTATTACTCCAATTCTGTCCCCTGTTTTGAAATACTACTTCTCCCTGCCTGTCCCACACTACTACTACTCCCTGCCCCAGACTATTACTACTCCCCGCCTGCCACACACTACTACTACTCCCTGCCCCAGACTATTACTACTCCCCGCCTGCCACACACTACTACTACTCCCTGTCTGCCCCCACTACTACTACTCCCTGCCCCAGACTATTACTACTCCCCGCCTGCCACACACTACTACTACTCCCTGTCTGCCCCCACTACTTCTACTCCCTGCCTGCCCCCCACTACTACTCCCTGCCTGCCCCCCACTGCTACTACTCCCTGCCTGCCCCACACTACTACTCCTTGCCTGCTCCATACTACTACTACTCCCTGCCCCATACTACTACTACTCCCTGCCCACACTACTACTACTTCCTGCCTGCCCCACACTACTACTCCTTGCCTGCTCCATACTACTACTACTCCCTGCCTGCCCCATACTACTACTACTCCCTGCCCACACTACTACTACTTCCTGCCTGCCCCACACTACTACTCCTTGCCTGCTCCATATTACTACTACTCCCTGCCTGCCCCATACTACTACTACTCCCTGCCCACACTGCTAATACTCCCTGCCTGCCCCACACTACTACTACTACTCTCTACCTGCCCCACACTACTACTACTACTCTCTACCTGCCCCATACTACTACTCCCTACCTGCCCCATACTACTACTACTACTACTACTTCCTCCCTGCCCCCCACTACTACTACTCCCTGCCTGCCCCACACTACTACTACTCCCTGCCTGCCCCATACTACTACTAATCCCTACCCACACTACTAATACTCTCTGCCTGCCCCACACTACTACTACTACTACTCCCTACCTCTCCCATACTACTACTACTCCCTGCCCACACTACTTCTCCCTGCCTGCCCCCACACTACTTCTACTCGCTGCCTGTCCCCACACTACTTCTACTCGCTGCCTGTCCCCACACTACTGCACCTGATCTGTGTTTTTATTTTTTTCCTGTAGGGGCCATTGTGTTTTATTGATTTCTGTAGGGTTGAGTTAATTTCCCCTTCATTGTAAGGTGAGGTGAGGCGGAAGTGCGGTTCCATGCCCATAAAGGCCACCAAACAAAGAAATTTGTCCCCTCGTGGGCTCGGTTCGCTCATCACAGGTTTATATTCTCCCTCTATGTCCACTGTCCACGTGAATAGTAGGGAATTACTGTACATTGTACAGTAAGTGATGAGGTCAGGGTCCTCTCTGTGGAGGGCATCTAGACACTACCATTTTGGTAGGTGCCAGTGTGCTTGTTTATCCAGTGGGGACAATGGTGTCTTATTTTTTTTGTGCGGGTAAATATCTATTTTTCTTGTTGGGGCCAATGTATTTGTTTAATTCTGCAGGGGCCAGTGTGTATTTTATTTTTTTTATTGTTGAGGCTTATGTGTTTTTATGTATTTCTTGTGGGGGCAATGTGTTTTTTTTTTTTCTGTTCGGGCAATGTGTTTTTTTTTTTTCTGTGGGGGCAATGTGTTTTGTTTTTATCTGTGGGGACAATGTGTTTTGTTTTTTTCTGTGGGGGCAATGTGTTTTGTTTTTATCTGTGGGGACAATGTGTTTTGTTTTTTTCTGTGGGGGCAATGTGTTTTGTTTTCTTTCTTGTGCCTTGTTTGTCATCTGCGCATAGGTCTGAGTTGCGGTGCGGATTTAGATGCATGCACCAAGAAGTGTTTTAGAAATGTGTTGGGTATTCCTAGGTAGTGACAGGAGGTTGTCTAAACACTTAGGGGCCTATGTATCAAGCTGTTTGATGCATAATATTATGTATTGTTCTAAAAGCACAATGCAGATGATTTCACAGAAATCTCCAGCAAAGTGCTAATTAGCAGTCCCCATTATTATCAATGGGGACTATGATCTGAATCCTATGTACTAAACTCCAAAAAGTGATACTACTCAGAGTTTAGCCCCGGTAGTTCATATCATCTTCAGATGGTGTAAACTACTGAAAGCCAATGTGGACTCCAGGGGCAGGAGGGAGATCTTTTGATCTCTCTCCCGCACCCTCCAGCCAGCTCTGGAAGCTTACGCTGTACGCATGCGCAGTGTCAGCTTCCCCCGGTGACATCTTTCACTTCTGTGAGAGACTTCCAAAATTTGCTGGGGATACAACTTGCAGGGACAGTGGTTACCACAACCTCTGTCCCTGCGAGCTCCCCTTGGTACATAGAGGGGATAATTTCATTAAAGATGAAAATATCCCCATGCGAGTAGAACCGATAACAATCGCGGCAGTACCGCGATTATTAGTACAATGACACCTTAGACACTGACAGTGGGCGTCTCAGTACTTGCATATTCGTACGCATGGCTATACACCAGGGAAGGGCATTGTAGTGTTTATAGCCTAAAGTCACAGACGAAACTGCAGCAAAAGATATAAGGACAGCTGCTACTGTGTCCATCTCAGAATCAGACCCTATGAGCAGGGATCCCGGCCCCCTAGACAGACCCCACCCCCTCAACAGACCCCGCACCTATTAGGGCTGCTTCCATAAATTTCCCGGGCTGGTTTTCCATCCCAATCCGCCCCTGTATGACTGTATGTATGTATGTGTGTGTGACAGTATGTATATATGTGTATGTGTGTGACAGTATGTATGTATGTGTATGTGTGTGACAGTATGTATGTATGAAGGTATATAACAGTATGTATGTATGTGTGACAGTATGTATATATGTGTATGACAGTATGTATGTATGAAGGTATATAACAGTATGTATGTATGTGTGACAGTATGTATATATGTGTATGACAGTATGTATGTATGAAGGTATATAACAGTATGTATGTATGTGTGACAGTATGTATATATGTGTATGACAGTATGTATGTATGAAGGTATATAACAGTATGTATGTATGTATGTGTGACAGTATGTATGTATGTGTATGACAGTATGTATGTATGAAGGTATATAACAGTATGTATGTATGTGTGACAGTATGTATATATGTGTATGACAGTATGTATGTATGAAGGTATATAACAGTATGTATGTATGTGTGACAGTATGTATATATGTGTATGACAGTATCTATGTATGAAGGTATATAACAGTATGTATGTGTGACAGTATGTATATATGTGTATGTGTGTGACAGTATGTATATATGTGTACGTGTGTGACAGTATGTATGTATGAAGGTATATAACAGTATGTATGTGTGACAGTATGTATATATGTGTATGACAGTATGTATGTATGAAGGTATATAACAGTATGTATGTATGTGTGACAGTATGTATATATGTGTATGACAGTATGTATGTATGAAGGTATATAACAGTATGTATACATGTTTGTTTATGTGTGTGACAGTATGTATATATGTGTATGTGTGTGACAGTATGTATATATGTGTATGTGTGTGACAGTATATATATATGTGTATGTGTGTGACAGTATGTATATATGTGTATGTGTGTGACAGTATATATGTGTATGTGTGTGACAGTATGTATGTATGTGTGTGTGACTGTATATATGTGTATGTGTGTGACAGTATGTATGTATGTATGTATGTATGTATGTGTATGACAATATGTATGTACATATGTGTATGTATGTGGCAGTATGTATATATGTATGTATGTGTATGACAGTATGTATGTGTGTGACAGTATGTATGTATATATGTGTATGTGACAGTATGTATGTATGTATGTGTGTGTGTATGTGTATGTGACAGTATGTATATATATATGTATGTGTGTGTGTGACAGCATGAATGTATATATGTGTATGTGTGTGACAGTATGTATATATGTATGTATGTGACAGTATGTATGTATGTATGTATGTGACAGTATGTATGTATGTATGGGACAGTATGTATATATGTATGTATGTATGTGTGTGTGACAGTATGTATGTATGTATGTGTGTGTGACAGTATGTATGTATGTATGTGTGTGTATGTGTATGACAGTATGTATGTACATATGTGTATGTATGTGACAGTATGTATATATGTATGTGTGTGTATGTGTATGACAGTATGTATGTACATATGTGTATGTATGTGACAGTATGTATGTATGCATAATTGCATGTGTATGTGTGTGACAGTATGTATGTACATATGTGTATGTGTGTGACAGTATGTATGTACATATGTGTATGTATGTGACAGTATGTATATATGTATGTATGTATGTGACAGTATGTATGTATATATGTCAATGTATGTGACAGTTTGTATGTATGTGACAGTATGTATGTATGTATGTATGGGACAGTATGTATATATGTATGTATGTATGTATGTGTGTGTGACAGTATGTATGTATACATCAACAAAGGAAAACAAACTTTTTCCTTTCCTGTCCCTGGATTCTAGTGAGCGCACCTTGACTCACACGATAATGGGTAGCGATCTCTCAGCATCGAGTGATTGCAGGGAAAACTGTGTGTGGCCACTATCCACCCTTTGGTGAGATATCGATAACCGTATTTTATCGTGTGAACAGGGAAGTGACCTCACACTATGAGCCTCCGTCTAAGGAAACTGGCTATATACCTTTATACGCACCTACCTATACCTTCTTAACCCTGCCTATAAACCTCTAAAATTGACGCTATTTGCGTACGCAGTCATACAGTAAAATAAAGACTTTAGACCTTGAACATGTGTTTCCAAAGCACAAAGTACAGTCAGTTACACGCTGTCATCTGAGGGCCTGATTCAGACCCGGACGCTATCAGCCGTTTGCTCGTACGCATTCGATTGTTTTAAACCACGCATGCGTCCGGTTCTCATTGCGCATGTGCGGCCGGATCATTGCGGTCATTTTTCGTTCACTCGTATACACAGCGAACAGGAAATGACCTATGTCATTTGATTGACAGAATGTTCCATTTATGGGTGGTAACAGGGGTGGAGATGAGAAAACGCAGGCGTGGCAAGCCGTTTTTTGGGCGTACATGTATTATCTTGTGTGAACGTCCAATGTGGATGCTATTTTGTACACGTCACTGTGTGATCCAATTTCCATTAAGACTGCTCGCTCAGCTTGTGGTCTGGTATAGTCTACCGCAATGATGATGGTCTCTTCGTACTTCCCTGGGCTCATCGATGGTGTAGCGATTTATCAATTGAGGCCACAAAAACAATCAACTTTTAATTGCTAAACTGCTTGTAAGGTGTTTAGCAAATAGACCTTTTTTAGTAGCTAAAAACCGAACGCAGGTGAACTACTCAGCTGCTAATTTCTGGGTCATACAATCAATTTGCTAACAAATGTTTTTGTTTTTTGTGGGCTTTTTAAATATTTGTAAGTGTTTCTTTTTTAGGGAAACAATATTGTACGCATGTTTGTTTTTTTTTCTTATTTTTTTTTTTGTCCAAGAAACCAATCGTCCTTTTGTTTTTCTACTTCAGGGTCCATAGGGTATCCACGGGATACCTTGGGGTATAGGTGTGACGTCAGTCGCAGGGCACCAAAGAGTTAAGCTTTCAGCCTCCCAGGATGCACTAGGTCCCCCTCCTATACCCCGCCCCCGGGCCAAGGCACCTCAGTTTAGTTTGGTGCCCGGCCGGAGTCGGGTGCACCTGTTGGAGTGGGGGCTAGAAGAGCCCCTGAAGCTTATTCTTCATGCAGCTGTGGCTGCACAACTGGATGAACAGCATGGACAGTCAGTCCTGACGTCCATGCTGTCTTCCCTACACCCCGCCGGTACCAGAACGCCGGTACTGATCCGGGGATGCTGGTGGGCGTCTGGGGTCACAGCTAGCGGTGACCCCAGATGCTCCGGACCATGGCCGGATTCAAGGGGGACAGAGGTAAGCAGCGGGGTCCCGCGGTGGGTCCCCGCTGATCACATGGTCCTAAGTCCCCAGGCAGGGGGCTCCCTGGGGACTGGCTGCAGCGTGGAGCCAGGCGACCAACCTGCACTTCCACTACCCCCTGGGACAGCGGACCGCAGCAGAGCGGTAGCGCTGCGGCGTCCCAGGGGTTAAATGCATGCCAGGGGAGCGCGCCTTCCCTGTCTCACAGCCGGCGCCTCCCCCGCTGCACACAGCCCTCTCTGCATGCTGCCGACTGGTCCTGTGGCAGCGCTCCTCCCCCAGGCCAGCCTCCTCTCTGCTCCTCGGCGGCCATCTTCTCCAGAACGCATGGTGAACGCTGCTGGAAGCGCTGGACAGAAGCATCGTGGTCTGGGTCCCCCCGCATACCTCTCCTCCGCTGTGGTCAGGTCTGTGTATGCAGCGCTGTGTCCTACCAGGCCCTGTGTCTGTGTAGTTGAGTGATCAGCGCTGTTAGTGCAGGAATTGTTATTTCTCTGCATTGTATGTGACTGTGCTAGCGCTGCTGCCTGTAACTTTTCTTCTCTAAACTGTCAGCTTTATTACTGTCCCTGTTTTTCTGCTAAAGCCCTTGCGGTGCGGTGCTGCAGGGTGGTCTCTCGCCTATTTAAATACTTAATTGGTGAGAGAGGTCACATACGTGGTGCCATCATGTCTGAAAGTGATTTTCCCCTCCGGCTACAGTGTACCACGTGCAAAGTACCGTTAGCGGAGGGGGAGGGTAGCGCGGAGGGCCTTTGCCGGCAGTGTTTGTCCATGGCGCGGCCTATTACGGTTACAGCACCGGTACAGGAGCCGCCCTGGGCTTGTTTCGCTCAGGCGTTAACAGCTTTAGTGGGCCAGTTAGCTCCACAGCCCGCGTTTACTCCGAGGGGTTTGTCCCAGCAGTCTGTGGTGTCGTCACCCATGCAGGGGTTCCCACGACAATTGGTGGTACCCCACAGTCTCCCTATTTCCCCGCTCCCGGGTTCTCAGGAGCCAGCGTGGGTTAACTCCCTGACGAGTTCTGTACAGCACTTGTCGGATGTGTTGCAAGGGGAGTCTGTGATGCGGCCTCATAAAAGGCCGGTGGCGTCTCTGTCCGCTCCTTATGAGGATGACGAAGGGACGTCTGATGATGGGGAGATTCTTGATCCTTACGATCAGGAACCTCTCCATACTAAGGACGCTGATGCTAAGTCCAAAGTATATATTCCTGGACTTATTCGGGCGGTCCGCACAGCCTTGGTGATTGAGGACGAAGTTCCCCCAGCGGCTAAATCTAAGTATGCCTTTTTCAAAGATGTGAAGGGCGATGCCACAGTCTTTCCTCTTTCGGGTCAGTTGGTGGACCATTTAGAGGAGGCGTGGAAACAACCTGGCAAAAGATACCAGCCGCAGAGACGCCTGGCGGTGGCTTATCCGTTCGCGGATAATTATTTTGCTAAGTGGGAATCCCCTCCACAGGTGGATTCTCACGTGACCCGTCTTGTCCGTAGTGCCACATTGCCGATGCCATCCATGTCCTCCCTTAAGGATGCTACGGACCGCAAGGTAGAAATCTGCCTGAAGTCCGCTTATTCCCTTGCAGGGGGGGCAGCATGGCCGGCTATGGCCATTTGCTGGGTTGCCAGAGCGATGGAGCGCTGGGCGGATTCATTAGAGGCTTCTTTTGAATCCGACTGTCCGGCCGAACAGGCGGAGTTGATTGGCAATCTCCGTGATTCGGCCACCTACATCAACGAGGCGGCTCTAGACATTAGTACTCTGGTGTCTAGAATTTCTTCAGCAGCGGTAGCTGCTCGTCGCACCTTGTGGCTGCGATCCTGGAAGGCGGACGCAGATTCCAAGAAAGGTCTGGAAGCGTTGCCGTTTACCGGAGAAGTTCTCTTCGGTCCGGATCTGGATAAGATTGTGGCCACGTTGGCGGCAGCCAAATCTGCTTGTCTCCCGTCGGCCGCTGCTCCTTCTGGTTCGGGACCATCGTCCTTTCGGTCATCTAGGGCCCAGGGCAGGCCCAAACCACAGTCGTTTCCTCGACAGGCTGGCCCTAAGAAATCGGTCAAGCCCCGGAAGCAGGCATGGAGTACCAGACGTCCGGCCCCCAAGCCAGATGACAAGCCTGCGGCCTGACGGTCCGGGCCTCCCTTTGGGGGATCCCAGGGTGGGAGGCCGCCTGCTACAGTTCGCCCAGTGTTGGTCGACCACTACGACAGACACTTGGGTTCTGGAGGTGGTTTCCCACGGATACGCCCTCTCCTTCCGGCACAGACCCCCGGCTCGCTTCTTCACCACGGGTCTACCATCAGACCGGAACAAGGCTACGGAGCTGCGGAAGGTGTTGCACACTATGCTCCAGGCTGGAGTTATAGTGGCGGTTCCATTCTCCCAGAGGGGCCAGGGTTTCTATTCAAATCTATTTTTGGTACAGAAACCCAATGGGTCATATCGTCCGATTCTCAACCTCAAAGCACTCAACAAGTCTTTGCGGGTCCCGAAGTTTCGGATGAAGACCCTACGGTCCATCATTCTGGCGCTGGAACCTGGGGACTACTTGGTGTCATTGGACATACAGGACGCTTACCTGCATGTCCCTATTCTTGGGCGCCATCAACAGTTCCTCAGGTTTGCAATCCGCAGCGACCACTTCCAGTTTCGGGCGTTACCTTTTGGCCTGGCAACAGCACCACGTGTTTTCACCAAGGTGATGGCGGTCATGGCGGCTTCTCTGTGGCTGCAGGGAGTCCGCATGTTGCCGTATTTGGACGACCTGTTATTGGTGGCAGGATCTCCAGAGCTCCTGTTACGCCACTTGGACCTGACCATTGCACTGCTGCAACGGCACGGCTGGCTAATCAACTGGCAGAAGTCCACTCTAATCCCGTCTCGGAGGATTCTGCATCTTGGAGCCTTATTGGACTCGGGACAGCAAAGGATCTTCGTAACGGAGGACAAGATCTCTGCTTTACAGTCAAGGGTGCGCAGTTGCCTGCACAGCCGCCGGGTGTCCTTACACTCGGCGATGAGGTTACTGGGCTCCATGGTGTCGGTGTTCGACATGGTGGAATACGCCCAGTTTCACTCCAGACCTCTGCAGCACCTGATCCTGTCCAAGTGGAACGGGCTGACTCAGTCTCTGAAGTCCCAGACGATTGTGCTCACCCAGGAGGTTCGCCTGTCCCTTACGTGGTGGTTACAGACGACCCACCTCAACAAGGGATGTCCGTTCTGGGTTCCAAATTGGGTCCTGTTGACAACGGACGCCAGTCTTCGGGGCTGGGGAGCAGTTTCGAGTCCACACTTGTTCCAGGGCAGGTGGACGCCGACAGAAGCGGAGCTTCCAATCAATATCTTGGAACTCCGTGCGGTCTTCAATGCTCTCCAGCAGGCACAGCGGTTTCTCCAGGGTCGCCCGGTGCAGGTCCAGTCGGACAACGCTACCACCGTGGCCTACATAAACAGGCAAGGAGGAACTCGCAGTCGGGCGGCTCTCGTAGAGGTCTCTCGGATCCTGGTTTGGGCGGAGCGCAATCTTCCGGCCATATCAGCGGTCTTCATCCCGGGAGTGCTCAATTGGGAGGCGGACTTTCTAAGTCGCCAGGACGTTCATCCGGGGGAATGGTCCCTGCACCCGGACGTTTTTCAACTACTGGTGGACAGGTGGGGTCTTCCAGAAATCGACCTCATGGCGTCCCGGCACAACAACAAGTTGCCGGTGTACGGGTCTCGCACAAGAGACGAAGGGGCGTCTCTGGTGGATGCTCTGTCCGTCCGGTGGACGTTCCGGTTCGCATACCTGTTCCCTCCGGTCTCCCTTCTTCCACGGGTAATCCGGAAATTCAAACAGGAAGGAGGGACGCTCCTGTTGATAGCTCCCGCGTGGCCCAGACGGCACTGGTTCTCAGACCTTCAGGGTCTGTCCGTGGACATTCCTCTGCGGTTGCCGCTACGACCGGACCTTCTGTCTCAGGGTCCTTGCCTTCACCCGGACCTGGCTCGGCTGTCTTTGACGGCGTGGCTGTTGAGACGGCCATGCTGAGGTCCCGGGGGTTTTCCAGCTCTGTGGTGCGTACCATGTTACGAGCTCGGAAACCGTCTTCCGCGAGGATATACCATCGCGTGTGGCATACGTTCTTCCAGTGGTGTCGACCGAGAGGTTATGCACCGTGGGAGTTTCGTCTGTCTCGGATTCTCGCCTTCCTGCAAGCGGGACTAGATCATGGGCTTCGCCTTGCTTCTTTGAAGGTACAGGTTTCGGCCCTATCTGTCTGGTTTCACCGTAGGATTGCTACAATCCCGGATGTGCGCACCTTTATGCAGGGTGTTCTCCGTATTCAGCCGCCCTTTGTTCCTCCTGTGGCGCCTTGGGATTTGGCTGTGGTCCTGAGGGCTCTCCAAGGACCGCCGTTTGAACCACTGGGCTCAGTGGATCTTAAATGGCTAACAGCTAAGACTGTTTTCCTTCTGGCCATTGCTTCGGCCAGACGTGTTTCTGAGTTAGGGGCTCTTTCTTGTAGACCCCCTTTCTTGGTTTTTTATGGGAACAGGGCAGTGCTCCGCACTCGGCCCGAGTTTCTTCCCAAAGTTGTTTCCCAGTTTCATGTTAACGAGGAAATAGTTGTTCCGGCCTTTAACTCACCGGGTCTTTCCGTGGGTGAGGCCTCTTTGGATGTTGTGCGGGCCTTAAGGACTTATGTTGACCGCACTTCTTCGTTTAGGAAGTCGGACGCTTTGTTTGTCCTCTATGGCTTCCGTAAAAAGGGTTGGCCTGCTTCAAAGCAAACTTTGGCAGCCTGGATCCGTATGGCTATTTCTGAAGCTTATCTTCATGAAGGCCTACCGGTCCCTCCTTCTCTGAAGGCTCATTCCACTAGGTATGTGGGTCCTTCGTGGGCAGCTCGACGTGGTGCCTCGGCAGTTCAGATCTGCAAGGCTGCTACGTGGTCTTCTGTCCATACCTTCGTGAGGTATTACAGGTTTGACACCTTCGCCTCTCAGGATGCTTCCTTCGGGCGGCGGATTCTCCTTTCTGCACAGGAGCGTCCCCACCCTTAAAGGATACTGCTTTGGGACATCCCCAAGGTATCCTGTGGATACCCTATGGACCCTGAAGTAGAAAATATGAGATATGGTAAGAACTTACCCTTGTTATCTCTATTTCTACGAAGTCCATAGGGTTCCACAGGACTCCCGCCCTGTCGCACCTGTGCTGCAGATGGGCTTTGCTCTGGTCACCGGTTTTCCGTCTCCCTCTGGTGAGAATGTGATTCTTGTATGTGTCCAGATCTTTGTTCTCTCTCTTCCTTCTCCTCCTCCGTCCTATGGCTTGGTAACTAACTGAGGTGCCTTGGCCCGGGGGCGGGGTATAGGAGGGGGACCTAGTGCATCCTGGGAGGCTGAAAGCTTAACTCTTTGGTGCCCTGCGACTGACGTCACACCTATACCCCAAGGTATCCTGTGGAACCCTATGGACTTCGTAGAAATAGAGATAACAAGGGTAAGTTCTTACCATATCTCATATTTTTGATAAGTGTTAATTAAAACTCATAAATTGTTTTTAACCCTTGTTTTTTTTTTTTTAAATATTAAATGTTTCTATTTCCGTTGTATTGTTTGTAAGTTTGTTTGAGGGGTTACCTTTGAACCAGTTTTTGATTAAATCAACAATAGAATTTTGCAGATTTGGTTCAAAAGTTTATTAAATGATTGTGTTTTTTTTTTTTTATAATAAACATATTTTTTTTAAGGTAACAAAATGTAGAAAGGATTTGGGCCACACACAAACAAAATAAGTGGCATTTTAACAAAAAAAAACAAATAAAAACAATTCACAAGAAAGGAGAGGGAGGTTTTTGGCATGAAGGAATATGGGGCAAACACAGAGATGGATTGTGGGGAAATTAGCCAGTGCTGTCATCGCCTTTTAGGCTGTTTGGCCGGGGGTTGGAGGGAGCCTGAACGGGTCCGGGAACTCCTTTGGCTGGCCTGGCCAGAGGCAGATGTTGTGGCCTCTGGACTAGGCATAGGGCAAGGCACATCTGGAGGGATGGCTGTTGTTGTGCCAGAGGTGGAGGTTCCTGATGTACCGGCAGGAAGGGAGTCCGGCTCCAACATGTGCTGGTGAACAAGCTGCTCCAGGGCATTTGCAATTCTTACGTTGGCTGCAGCATTTTCCTCCAGGGCATCCACCACCCGTAGCAGATTGGCGTCCATCCTGAGCAGAATCTCGGTGTGCTGATCCGATTTAATATTGAGATCAGTGAGGAGGGCCACTGCCTGTGAGGGGGAATGCCCTGGACTGTCTGCCACAGGGTCCCCAGCTGGATCTACGGCTTCCTCCCCTGCAGAGCCAGAAGAAATTCTGCGGCCAAAGCTCACCTCTGGAGCAGACTCATCCGCCTGTATCTCTGTAAGAAAAAAGAGAAAAGAGTAAAATTAAAATCTAGATATTCTACAAAACACATTTCAGGGTTGTTAACATTACAACATTTACCTGGGGCAACATGAGGAGCCGTCTGGCATGTCGGTATCCATGTTCGACATGCCCAACACCTCCTCAACCTGCACACACCCCTGTGCCAGCTCCTCCAAATCCGTGAGCTCAAGTGACACAGGGGTGGGACCCCCACCTGTCCCCCCTGCATGCCTAGCCCTATCAGCCAGTTTTTGTTTAAGCCGATATTTGAAGTCGCTCCATCTGTTGGTTAAAAAGTTGGCATTATTACTGCAGTATTTGGACCTGTAAACACTTTTTAGTTAAATGTAGTTTTTACGTACCGGCGTTTGACCTCCCGGGTTGAACGTTCAAACTCACCCACACCATTGACAGCACTGGCTATGTCGTCCCACAGTTTCCATCTCTGGGTTGCACCCATATTCCTTGGTGCCTGTGCCAGGTTGTCGTTGCACATTTTCACCAAAACCTCCATCTCCTTCCTTGTGAATTGTGGCTGTCTTTTCTTTTTGGCCCTAGTTTGCCTACTAGGCCCAGCAGCCTCTTCCATGGCATCCTCCACACCTTTTTTTTAAATGTTTAAAAAATATTTAAAGTAAAATGTTTCAAAATGTAATGTTAAACATATGCATTTTCCCCTTATATACTTACATGGCGCCTCTTGGCTAGTACTTTGCTGCTCTGTACTCATTGTCTTTTCTCAATGCAGCAGACTGATTTGGGCCTTCAGTGACTTTTTATACATGCATCAGCATTATTCGGCCACATCATTCATTGTGCGCTCCTATTGTCCGTCCTTAATTTGAGCGGGAAAATAAAGCCTATTTATGGCTTGGTGTGACTCCATTCGAGGTGGCATTGTTGGAGGAATTTCGGTGTAGTGGTTTGTAGCTTGGTTGGAGCGTGAAGAAGTTGTTTGTATTTTGGAAAAATTTTTATATTGTTTTTTTTTTTTTTAAGTTATTTTGGCTGGAACCCAAGTGACCTTTTATAACTTTTTGATATTTGCCTGTTTTTGGTAAGTGTTTTTGGTTTTATTAATTCACAAATTAGATGTGGTGTTCTTAGCATATGTTTCGTTAAGTAATGTGTGCTTGTTCTGTGTAAAATCATGTCTTAACTCTAAATGCAGCGTACTATTGTGCGAACTAATGTGTGGTCCCTTCTCTAAATTTCTAAAACTATATTTGGTTTAATTCTTAGTTTATAAAATGAATCATAAAAATATTTTCTACTTTTGAAATGTAGGTGGATTTTCACATGACACGACCCAGGCCTGTAAGAATCTTTGGTTTTCTTTGAAAAGATAAGTATATTTTTCTTAACACATTTGTCTAAAACAATAACTACATGGCTTAACATTTCAGGTTGATGTTGGTCGTATTATATTGGCCATGGTTCCAGAACCCGACCAACCTCAACTTCGTCCCAGGCGTAGGCCTCGTAGGCATGCAAGGCCCCAGATACATAGAACACGTGTCACCCTTTTTGGAATGCCAGATGATGAGGTGTTAAGGCGATACCGTCTGCCTCCAAAAATCATCATAGACACTCTCTCATTAATAGAGAGTGATCTTGAACGGCAAATTGACAGTCCTACAGCAATGCCACCACTTACACAATTAATGTCGGTGTTACATTTTTGTGCCTGAGGATCCTTTCAAACCACCGTGGGAATAGTTGCCGGAATCTCCCAATCCTCCATTTCTAGGATCCTGAGGGCAGTGATGGATGCACTATTTAAACACCTCCATCATTTTATTAAAATGCCATTGGATATGGGTTCCCTTAATGTGGTGAAGGATACATTTTACCAAATTGCTGGCTTCCCACACATCATAGGGGTTGTGGATGGCACTCACATACCAATTCAGCCTCCAGCAAGGCTGGAGGCTATATTTAGGAACCGAAAGCACTTTCATTCGATGAATGTAATGGTGGTATGTGATGCCTCCCTCCAGATCCTGTCCCTGAATGCCAAAATCCCAGGCAGTGCACATGATTCCTTCATCATCCGGCAATCAGGGATTTGGCACAAATTAAACAACCTACAAGCTGGTGATGCGTTGCTTCTGGGTAAGTTGACACCTTCTGGTGAAACCAAAGCAAAGCTTGGTACACAATGGTCCTGATGTTGTTTTTTATATTTTCACAGGAGACAGTGGTTACCCTTGCACGCCCTGGCTGCTCACTCCTTATTTGGTTCCCACACCAGGGCCACAAAGTCAGTATAATTCCACACTTACAGCCACCAGGCAGGTGGTGGAGTGCTGTATCGGCCTTTTAAAAGGCCGATTCAGATGCCTCCACCGCTCTGGTGGCGACCTCATGTATTTGCCGGCTATGGTTTCGAAAATTGTGGTCCTGTGTGGGATATTTCACAACATCGCCATAAGGAGTGGTATCCCAATGCAGCCAGAGGATGCCTTGCCTGAGGACGGCCCCCCCGAGGTTGGTCGGAGGTCAGTATGTGGGGGGGGCCATACGCGATCAAATTGTTGCAAGATTTTTTAGGTAATTATTTCCACAAATGAATTTAATTGACACAATGTAGACATGTAATATTTTAATGTACACTTTTAACTTTTTATTTTGTTTTTGTTTTATTCCCTAAAATGACCATAAAAATCCATGCATACTACCTGATCAACACAAATGACTTTATGTGGACACATTGGATATAACTTCGGGAACAATGATTTCTTCTCCTCATTTGTGGATTCATGTTGGCATGCTACTTCTTCAAATGGTTCCTGATTTTTTTTGGGGGGGGGGATTTTGGTGTTGTTTGGACTTTTGTGTGTGTTTTCAATGTGTGAATTTATTTTGTCAATTCACTTGGTGTTTATTATTTGTGTGCAATAAATGTTTTTTTTATGTTAACCAACCATTTACTTCGTAAATTACAACCAAGTGTAACCTGCTCAAACAAATGCAAACATGCTTAATGCCTAATACTGTAATTTCT
Organism: Taudactylus pleione; assembly: GCA_031769625.1. Taxonomy (NCBI): domain Eukaryota; kingdom Metazoa; phylum Chordata; class Amphibia; order Anura; family Myobatrachidae; genus Taudactylus; species Taudactylus pleione. The sequence goes on along the minus strand of JAUIMM010000253.1, from coordinate 701,137 downwards.
TAATTTCTAAACTTTTGTACCCTGCTTTGTTGCTAAAAACAAACACCAAAGGTATTATGGTGAATCAGTATGTTTTCAATTCTAGGCCTAAGCAGGTAGCTTTAATTTTTACATTACCCCAAAAAATAAATATTAAATTTTTGTCATTAATTCTACAAACCTATTGGTATTGTTATGTGTTTAATTTGCAAGCTTACATACTTACTTGACCTTTCTACAAACAAATTTACATTACTTCAAAACACAGGGACAAATAGAAGACTTATGTAAGGTTCAACAATCTAAGATTTACAGAAAAGGAATGAGACTTAAATAATTCAAACAAAACTTTATTTAAAAAAAAAAAAATTCTGGTTATGCCAAAAACTTAGTGGCGCAAGAGCGCACAAAGGTGGTCCAATGCCACCAGCATGGCAATGACATGGCCCCAAAGACCAATCAATCCGGCAGCAATTGCCACGTGACGCCTCTGGGCCTCTGTGGGGAAAAAAAATGTGCGGATTACTAAAATAACACCTTCATTTAGATTTTCAAAACACACAAAAAATTCTGGCTATACTAAAAACAAACATCAGTTACAAAAACATGTCCAAAAAAAAAGGAATGCCAAACGAAAAGATTTTAAAGAAATAAGGGCCCAAAAAGAAGAAAAAAAACAAAAACATATGTATTTAACCTAAGTAAAACTACGACATTTGTTGGTACCGTAAACAAGAAAGACACAAGTATGAGTGTTTGGACATGTGTCAAATGTGTAAGGGGAAAACATCCTAGACATTGTTTCACAAAGATAAATATATAAAAACATTGAAACTACTTTACTATTTTCAACTGCACAGGCAAAAGGACAACATCAACCAAATGAAAATATTTTCAACCAAAAAAACAAACAAAAAAAAACCATAGTTAAAAAAGTAAACATACCGGTCACACTGCTGACTGGGCCTGGAGCCCGGAATTCCTCCTCATCTGTGGTGGGCCAGTGCCTCATGGAAAGAGGAGGGCTAATGTTGCCAGAAGTGGAGGGTGAGGAAAACAGAGGGGGGGTTTGAGGGGAGGGGGAAGTTGGAGAGATGGTAATGTGAGGAGAGGGAGGGGACTGAAGGACGACAAGGTCTGGGGTGGAGGGGGAATTTGGGGAAGAGGATGTTTGGGTGGGATTGGGGGATAGGGTACGAGACACACGTCTGTGACGTCTGACTATCTGCTCTGCCCCTAAATGATGGAGAAAGACATTTTTAATTACCAATTGTTTTTTTTTTTTTTGCCCAAAAAATAAAATAAAAAATCCAGCAGGGCTATACTGTAAACATGCACACGCAGGTATGTCCAAAATAAACCAACAGGGCTATACTGTAAACATGCACACGCAGGTCTGTCCAAAATAAACCAACAGGGCTATATTGTAAACATGCACACGCAGGTATGAGAAAAAAAAAAAATAACAAAAAATTATAAACATACACAGAAACACTTACTTTGCCCAATCCGGCAATGCAAAAGGGCCAGCAGGCGTGATGATCTGCGCCGCAGATCCGACCACCTGCGTTCCAACTGCCCTATATTTCGGTGACAGCCGAGGGAATGCAGACGGCGGCGCACCTCCATGTAGGCCCTCCGCTTGCGGAGGTTGGTGATGGGGGGAGGATGGTCCGTAATTCGCTCGTCCATCACCTCAGTGAGGACCAGTAGCTCCCGCCTACAAAAAGCGTTGGCTCTCATGATAGCAATGATTTTTTTTACACAAATCAGTTTTAATAAAGGTCCTAGAAAAAATGTGATTGGCTAATGTACTTTGTAAATTAACAGGAACAATTCTATTGGTTATTGTATGAGTCATGTGACCTACACCCTCACAAATATAATGTGAGTTATCATAGGCTTGATGCAGTGACATGCGTAAGCTAATTTAAATATAAAAATTAAAGTAGTAAAATCTGCCTATAAAAAAAACGCAAAACAATAGTAGCATTCAAACAAACTTTTAATTTAGAAAAACCATCCCCTTGGTAAAACCGTACATATTCTGCGGAAGAAATGACACACACTAACAAGAATAAAGTTTATTGACATTGAAAAAAAAACAGGATTGCAAACATGTAAACAATTAAGGTAATTAAAATAGTGATTGCCAGTAATCGATTCAAGTATGTTTGCAGAATGAAATAGCAGGCAATCGAAAACTGACAGGGCTACTTCCGGAATTGACTTGTGCGAGTGCTCCCTGCAACCAAAGAGGAGACGGACGCTCGCTATTTTGAACGTTCGCTAGCTAGAGGAGGGGTTGGGAGAATATGGGGCGGAAGGTTGGCTACGAGTGAACATACGAGTGAGCGCTTGCATTTAAATATTTCCGCTCGTACGGCGGACGAGCGAATGGCCACTTGCGTCCGGGTCTGAATCAGGCCCTAAGTACAATTTAGCGCAAAGAATTATACAGACCCAAGATACAGTTATACATACGCACGCGCTCTGGACCAGATACCGGCATCAGCAAGAAACCTCCGGCAATCAGCAATCAGCAAGAAGACTCCAGACTGGGGTCACAACACACATATTTATACCCTTACAGAAACAGACAACACAATAGAGAGGTTTGTTGCTGATCCCTTTGGTTCCCAGTGCGGGTGCATCTGTTATAGGATATTTAACAGGTTGGTTCATATGGACACAGGTCAGCCTCCGACAGCCTATTGTCTCCTCTATTTCCCCTGCATGCAGATCTAGGCTGTTGGTTTCACAAAATACATTTTGCTGCTTTATATCTCTACGGTCCATAAGTTGAGAATGCATGTTGCGATCTTCACACCGATGATACCGGGAAGCTGTTGAGAAAGTGCAGATCAGTATAACACCAAACACGGCTTACTTATCATGTATTAAACCTTAGATACCAAAATAGCCTTTATTTCACAGTATTTGTAATAAATGAATAAAACTTGGATCTTATACTTTATAGCTATGGAACCTTTTGTGTGAGTGTGCATTATGTAAGTATTAGGGGTTTGGGAAAAGACGCTAGTTAGGTTTATCTGATTTGGGGTAGATGTGCACGCATGCAGCTAATAAACAGCGTTCGCATGCAGGATATTGTGCATTCGCTACTGTGCGTAATGTGTGGTGTTTATGCATGAGATTCTATTTATGATGGCATATATATATATATATACAAACATACATACACATGCACACATATCTCATTCCTTACTAACAGTTTCAAACTGCAAAGCAAATGTGTTATGGGCAGTGAGCTTCACTTCTCAAACAAGGTGGAGACCCCCAGCTGTGAAGCTGGTGCCATTCTGTCTGGGAGTGAGACTAAAACCTGTTTAGGATTCAGGCAAATTCAATTGTGTAGATCAATGTCTGGATTATATTACAATTGCCACAACTATACTTGTCTATATACAGGGATTCCCAATATGTATGTAAAACACTCACAGTATTCTGGTGTATTGTCTGTTCTATTTACTTTTCTCAGGAGGCTGTTTTTCTAGCTGTTTTAGTATTTCTCTATGTAAGGTTGTCCCCAGAATGGGCCTGTCATGGCTTCTAAAAAGATTATCAAAAACATTGCCATCTTTACTTAGCTCGTTTGTAACTTAAAATGGCGCTGGTCGCAAAATGGCTTCTTGCAGATTCTTATTTTTAAGATGGAGTCTAGCTGCCATTCGCAAGATGGCGTCGCGCACGCTAATTTTTATGCTGATTCCGTCTCAGCCACTAATCCAACTTCGACAATATATGCATGTATGTGACAATATGTATGTATGTATGTATGAGAGTATCAGTGTATACATATATGTGACCGTATGTATGTGTGTGTATGTGTCCCCAGCATCAAGCACACAGCCCCGCATGGCAGCATTGTAGTGACGAGGAGCCGGGTCCCCAGCGTGGAGCACACAGCCCCGCATGGCAGCATTGTAGTGACGAGGAGCCGGGTCCCCAGCGTGGAGCACACAGCCCCGCATGGCAGCATTGTAGTGATGAGGAGCCGGGTCCCCAGCGTGGAGCACACAGCCCCGCATGGCAGCATTGTAGTGATGAGGAGCCGGGTCCCCAGCGTGGAGCACACAGCCCCGCATGGCAGCACTGTAGTGATGAGGAGCCGGGTCCCCAGCGTGGAGCACACAGCACCGCATGGCAGAACTGTAGTGATGAGGAGCCGGGTCCCCAGCGTGGAGCACACAGCCCCGCATGGCAGCACTGTATTGATGAGGAGCCGGGTCCCCAGCATGGAGCACACAGCCCCGCATGGCAGCACTGTAGTGATGAGGAGCCGGGTCCCCAGCGTGGATCACACAGCCCCGCATGGCAGCACTGTAGTGATGAGGAGCCGGGTCCCCAGCGTGGAGCATACAGCACCGCATGGCAGCACTGTAGTGATGAGGAGCCGGGTCCCCAGCATGGAGCACACAGCCCCGCATGGCAGCACTGTAGTGATGAGGAGCCGGGTCCCCAGCGTGGAGCACAGAGCCCCGCATGGCAGCACTGTAGTGATGAGGAGCCGGGTCCCCAGCATGGAGCACACAGCCCCGCATGGCAGCACTGTAGTGATGAGGAGCCGGGTCCCCAGCGTGGAGCACACAGCCCCGCATGGCAGCACTGTAGTGATGAGGAGCCGGGTCCCCAGCGTGGAGCATACAGCACCGATGAGGAGCCGGGTCCCCAGCGTGGAGCACAGAGCCCCGCATGGCAGCACTGTAGTGATGAGGAGCCGGGTCCCCAGCGTGGAGCACAGAGCCCCGCATGGCAGCACTGTAGTGATGAGGAGCCGGGTCCCCAGCATGGAGCACACAGCCCCGCATGGCAGCACTGTAGTGATGACAAGCCGCATCCCCAGCATGGAGCACACAGCCCCACATGGCAGCACTGTAGTTATGAGGAGCCGGGTCCCCAGCATGGAGCACACAGCCCCGCATGGCAGCACTGTAGTGAGGAGGACCCGGGTCCCCAGCATGGAGCACACAGCCCCGCATGGCAGCACTGTAGTGATGAGGAGCCGGGTCCCCAGCGTGGAGCACACAGCCCCGCATGGCAGCACTGTAGTGATGAGGAGCCGGGTCCCCAGCGTGGAGCACACAGCCCCGCATGGCAGCACTGTAGTGATGAGGAGCCGGGTCCCCAGCATGGAGCACACAGCCCCGCATGGCAGCACTGTAGTGATGAGGAGCCATGTCCCCAGCGTGGAGCACACAGCCCCGCATGGCAGCACTGTAGTGATGAGGAGCCTGGTCCCCAGCCTGGAGCACACAGCCCCGCATGGCAGCACTGTAGTGATGAGGAGCCGGGTCCCCAGCATGGAGCACACAGCCCTGCATGGCAGCATTGTAGTGATGAGGAGCCGTGTCCCCAGCGTGGAGCACACAGCCCCGCATGGCAGCACTGTAGTGATGAGGAGCCTGGTCCCCAGCCTGGAGCACACAGCCCGCATGGCAGCACTGTAGTGATGAGGAGCCGGGTCCCCAGCGTGGAGCACAGAGCCCTGCATGGCATCACTGTAGTGATGAGGAGCCTGGTCCCCAGCATGGAGCACTCAGCCCTGGGACGGTGCACTGAGGGTTAACACACATCATTACTATATAGCACCATGGTATGAGGGTTAACCCCTTCAGTGCCACGGTGACCATTATAGCCACATGGGTTGGGGTCTCTGACCACACTTCTTTCCCCCTGTCCAGTCGGCCATGTTCCAATGATTTGGCTCCTGGCCCCGCAGTGTCTTGGGGTGAAGGAAAGCTATCTGGGGGGCTTCGGCTTCTGCCTAGACAGTTAATCCATATTGCAATGGGCGTCTCCTTGTTGGTAAACAATGTCCAAATAGTCACCTTGAAGTCCAAAGATCCACCACAACAGTCAGTCTTCCCCAAGGTAGGCAGCTGCCACTCAAAAGGTAGGTGGTGAGGGGCCAGTTGTCTAAACAGCGAGTCCAAATAACTCACAATTACCAACCACAGGGTTCCAATTGTGGCATACCCCACCTACCACCATAGCAGTATCCTGCTAAAATTGGCCACAGGATGCTCCTGCCCATATGGCCCCTCCTGGCTCCATACTGCTCCCAGGCTGTGCAATGATGCATTAGTTCATACCACAATGTCTCGGTCCTGAATTTGCTCCATTGGCACTGGAGATTGTGCCAGTGCCTCCTTCAATGACTTGAATGCCAACTCATAAGCGGGTATCCAGTCCACTGACTTGGGAAGTCCCTCCCTAGTTAAATCTGTAAGGGTTGTCACTACAGCACTAAAGTCAGGGACAACTCGTCCATAGTTCCTAAGGTTAATACCTGTCTCAGGATTGGGGATGGTTTCTGGTTGCCTCTACCACCACTGGTTTGGGCCTACTCCTGCCTCCTCCCACTCTATTCCCAAGGCACTGCCTTCCTGTCACTTCCACCTGGCACCCATCTGCCCTGTCAGCCTTGCCCTCCAATCCTCCTCTAACGACCTATGACCCAGGTTTATGCATGCATTATTTTCACCTATCGCCCTTCACCACCTTGCACATTACCCCGGTTCCTTTGAGTCCCTTGGATCGCACAGAAATGACACAATAGCAAAGGTACAATGTTACCTTTATTCTACATACTACTTATACAAGTAAATACACAAACTATAATACAATATATACAGAAATGCCAGTAGTATTAGCTACACTTTGGGAGCCTCATACACATCCCTACACCAGAGGCCCCTTAGTATTAGAACTGGGGGAATGCTACGCCTGAGATTGGCTGCTGTGTGTCTCCACGCTTCTCAGGGAAATGGCTTCTCCGTCCATGTCATGCTGATCCCGGCCGCTCGGCCTGATAATCCTCTGCCCGCAAAGAGCAGGGCGCACCGACCAGTCACCTGGCTCCAGCCAGCACACCAGCCGCACACCTGGGAAAGCTCCAGTGGGAGCATACGAGTTGGCTGCATATCTGTCACTGGGCCTTCTCCGGGGAGCCAGGTCCCTGGATTGCAGGCTGGCAGGATTGTCCGACTCCTGTGCCCAGCCCTGCCTGTGTCCTGCCCCTCAGGCTAGGAACTCCACTCAACTCAGATCTTAGATCAGAACTCCATAAAAACCCCTGCGGTTGGTATTTGAAACCTCTGATGTTCTCACGGTTGGATGACACCCCTGAGCCCTGGTATTGGGTGGTTTGAATGCAGGGGCTGGATGCAGCGCAGATAGTGAGTCTGTTGTTCCTTACTCCCCCCTGTGGATTTCAGGTGGCGACCAGTCTCACAAAGACCACACTAGTACAAAGGAAATGTAATCATATGGATACAGGGGGGGGGGGTTGCTCCCCTGGGGCTATAGAAGGAGTCCCTGTTAACCCCTTCTTGTCATTTGTGATGTCAGAGACCTTCCAGCTGATTATAGCTTCCTGTCTGTAGCTTACAGAGGGGGCTGTGGGCCTGATTCAGAGCCAGACGCTATTTGCGGACGGTCATTCCAAAAAAGGGGCCGGCTATTTAAATTGAGCGCTCGCTCTTTGCGGTTTGTTGACGCCTCTATGTCTGAGCAAGCGAACGAAAAATGCGCTCGCTATTATGTAAAGAAGCCCCTTTGCCGTTCGTATCACACGTCATCTCTGGTATTTATTAGATTAATCGAGTACATCGAAAGGTGTCTGAACTGCTCGCAGTGCTTGTGGTAGGTTTTTCTTACCGCTATCACTGCGAGCAGTTCAGGCTAAAAGACACGAGACATGTCGTGGTCGATGACGCTGCTTTACTAATTATGCACTCCCATTAAATGCTGTTTTCACCATTTGGCACGCCTGTGTTCGGATCACCACTCCCCAGTTTTCAAGCACCTTCCCCTGTTACCACCCACAAACGCCTCATTCTGTCACTCAAATTAGCAGCCCCTCGCTGTTTTGCGAGCTCACGATTTCTGATCGAAATGACTGTTTTGCGCATGCGCATTACGACCCATACGCATGCGCAGTTGTGCGAACATCGCTCAGAGCAAACAAGTGGCCGCTTACGAGCGGCTCTGAATCAGGCCCTGTGTGTGGTATCAGCTTAGGGCCTTCCTGTAAGTAACCCAGCAGTACACAGTCACCTGGGTATGATTAGAGTGCTCTCAGGCACACCATTTATCCCTGTACCCACAAAGCACATATACACTATTAAGGGGACGCACAGGCTCTGTTCCCTAATACAGTACCTAAATACAATTATTCCACCATCATTACATATGTCATATACATCCTGTGAGAAGAATTTAGATCTAGAGATATGATTCACTGACAGGTGCAAAGCAAATATATATATATCTAGAGGGACTATTCCCCGCAGTAGGGTTACTATTACACACAGTAATACAGTATGGGCCTCATTCAGAGGCGCTCGCAAAAAGCAAGCGCTTGCTCTGAATCAGGGTCAGTGCTGTTTTTTTTAGGAGCAGCCGCTCGCATAGCTTTAGGTGACCACCCACAGCTATAGCGAGTGGCCACGATAATGGTCGCAATGGTCAAGACCATCGCGACCATAGGGCATGCAACCAGTCCCTTGTGGTAGGGTCTCGTTCATCGCAAGCCCCCGAGAGATTTCTGCTCTAACAGAGCCGGGAGCTCTACACTGACATCACTCGTCACGTCAGTGGGGCAGCCCCCAAGCAGCAAGTGTTCCCTTGGGAATGCCTATATTTGGGCAGCCACACCCATGGCCCACCCATCACATAGAGCGAGCTGTCACTCAACATCGACAGCTCGCCCCCTTTGGTGCGAGACCCAGAGTGACTGATTGCCCGTCAATAGCCGGGTCTCATGCATGAGCACGACGGAGCCGGCTCCATCGTGCGCATAAGCTGTGGGCTCCCATTGACCCAGTTGTGAGCGCTCAGTGCTAGCAACTGGAAATGAATCAGGCCCAATGTTCAGACCCATTTATATAAGGTCCTATACACAGTCCTGTCCCCAGCAGTATGTGATGTACACACACCCCATCTGCACTATAATGGGCCACGTTCCCCTCATACACAGTAATACACTATGGTCAGACCTATTTATATAAGGTCCTATTAATGTCCCATACACAGTTCTGTCCCCAGCAGTATGTGAAGTACACACACCCCATCTGCACTATAATGGGCCACGTTCCCCTCACACACAGTAATACACTATGGTCAGACCCATTTATATAAGGTCCTAATAATGTCCTATACACAATTCTGTCCCCAGCAGTATGTGATGTACACACACCCCATCTCTGCACTATAATGGGCCACGTTCCCCTCACACACAGTAATACACTATGGTCAGACCCATTTATATAAGGTCCTATTAATATCCTATACACAGTTCTGTCCCCAGCAGTATGTGATGTACACACACCCCATCTACACTATAATGGGCCACGTTCCCCTCACACACAGTAATACACTATGGTCAGACCCATTTATATAAGGTCCTATTAATGTCCCATACACAGTTCTGTCCCCAGCAGTATGTGATGTACACACACCCCATCTGCACTATAATGGGCCACGTTCCCCTCATACACAGTAATACACTATGGTCAGACCCATTTATATAAGGTCCTATTAATGTCCCATACACAGTTCTGTCCCCAGCAGTATGTGATGTACACACACCCCATCTGCACTATAATGGGCCACGTTCCCCTCACACACAGTAATACACTATGGTCAGACCCATATATATAAGGTCCTATTAATGTCCCATACACAGTTCTGTCCCCAGCAGTATGTGATGTACACACACCCCATCTGCACTATAATGTGCCACGTTCCCCTCACACACAGTAATACACTATGGTCAGACCCATTTATATAAGGTCCTAATAATGTCCTATACACAATTCTGTCCCCAGCAGTATGTGATGTACACACACCCCATCTGCACTATAATGGGCCACGTTCCCCTCATACACAGTAATACACTATGGTCAGACCTATTTATATAAGGTCCTATTAATGTCCCATACACAGTTCTGTCCCCAGCAGTATGTGAAGTACACACACCCCATCTGCACTATAATGGGCCACGTTCCCCTCACACACAGTAATACACTATGGTCAGACCCATTTATATAAGGTCCTAATAATGTCCTATACACAATTCTGTCCCCAGCAGTATGTGATGTACACACACCCCATCTCTGCACTATAATGGGCCACGTTCCCCTCACACACAGTAATACACTATGGTCAGACCCATTTATATAAGGTCCTATTAATATCCTATACACAGTTCTGTCCCCAGCAGTATGTGATGTACACACACCCCATCTACACTATAATGGGCCACGTTCCCCTCACACACAGTAATACACTATGGTCAGACCCATTTATATAAGGTCCTATTAATGTCCCATACACAGTTCTGTCCCCAGCAGTATGTGATGTACACACACCCCATCTGCACTATAATGGGCCACGTTCCCCTCATACACAGTAATACACTATGGTCAGACCCATTTATATAAGGTCCTATTAATGTCCCATACACAGTTCTGTCCCCAGCAGTATGTGATGTACACACACCCCATCTGCACTATAATGGGCCACGTTCCCCTCACACACAGTAATACACTATGGTCAGACCCATATATATAAGGTCCTATTAATGTCCCATACACAGTTCTGTCCCCAGCAGTATGTGATGTACACACACCCCATCTGCACTATAATGTGCCACGTTCCCCTCACACACAGTAATACACTATGGTCAGACCCATTTATATAAGGTCCTAATAATGTCCTATACACAATTCTGTCCCTAGCAGTATGTGATGTACACACACCCCATCTGCACTATAATGGGCCACGTTCCCCTCACACACAGTAATACACTATGGTCAGACCCATTTATAAGGTCCTATTAATGTCCTATACACAGTTCTGTCACCAGCAGTATGTGATGTACACACACCCCATCTGCACTATAATGGGCCACGTTCCCCTCACACACAGTAATACACTATGGTCAGACCCATTTATATAAGGTCCTATTAATGTCCTATACACAGTTCTATCCCCAGCAGTATGTGATGTACACACACCCCATCTGCACTATAATGGGCCACGTTCCCCTCATACACAGTAATACACTATGGTCAGACCCATTTATATAAGGTCCTAATAATGTCCTATACACAATTCTGTCCCCAGCAGTATCTGATGTACACACACCCCATCTCTGCACTATAATGGGCCACGTTCCCCTCACACACAGTAATACACTATGGTCAGACCCATTTATATAAGGTCCTATTAATGTCCCATACACAGTTCTGTCCCCAGCAGTATGTGATGTACACACACCCCATCTGCACTATAATGGGCCACATTCCCCTCACGCACAGTAATGCACTATGGTCAGACCCATTTATATAAGGTTCTATTAATGTCCCATACACAGTTCTGTCCCCAGCAGTATGTGATGTACACACACCCCATCTGCACTATAATGGGCCACGTTCCCCTCACACACAGTAATACACTATGGTCAGACCCATTTATATCAGGTCCTATTAATGTCCCATACACAGTTCTGTCCCCAGCAGTATGTGATGTACACACACCCCATCTGCACTATAATGGGCCACGTTCCCCTCACACACAGTAATACACTATGGTCAGAGCCATTTATATAAGGTCCTATTAATGTCCTATACACAGTTCTGTCCCCAGCAGTATGTGATGTACACACCCCATCTGCACTATAATGGGCCACGTTCCCCTCACACACAGTAATATACTATGGTCAGACCCATTTATATAAGATCCTATTAATGTCCTATACACAGTTCTATCCCCAGCAGTATGTGATGTACACACACCCCATCTGCACTATAATGGTCCACGTTCCCCTCACACATAGTAATACACTATGGTCAGACCCAATTATATAAGGTCCTATTAATGTCCCATACACAGTTCTGTCCCCAGCAGTATGTGATGTACACACACCCCATCTGCACTATAATGGGCCACGTTCCCCTCACACACAGTAATATACTATGGTCAGACCCATTTATATAAGGTCCTATTAATGTCCCATACACAGTTCTGTCCCCAGCAGTATGTGATGTACACACACCCCATCTGCACTATAATGGGCCACGTTCCCCTCACACACAGTAATACACTATGGTCAGACCCATTTATATAAGGTCCTATTAATGTCCCATACACAGATCTGTCCCCAGCAGTATGTGATGTACACACACCCCATCTGCACTATAATGGGCCACGTTCCCCTCACACACAGTAATACACTATGGTCAGACACATTTATATAAGGTCCTATTAATTTCCCATACACAGTTCTGTCCCCAGCAGTATGTGATGTACACACACCCCATCTGCACTATAATGGGACACGTTCCCCTCACACACAGTAATACACTATGGTCAGACCTATTTATATAAGGTTCTAATAATGTCCCATACACAGTTCTGTCCCCAGCAGTATGTGATGTACACACACCCCATCTGCACTATAATGGGCCACGTTTCCCTCACACACAGTAATACACTATGGTCAGACCCATTTATAAGGTCCTATTAATGTCCTATACACAGTTCTGTCACCAGCAGTATGTGATGTACACACACCCCATCTGCACTATAATGGGCCACGTTCCCCTCACACACAGTAATACACTATGGTCAGACCCATTTATATAAGGTCCTATTAATGTCCTATACACAGTTCTATCCCCAGCAGTATGTGATGTACACACACCCCATCTGCACTATAATGGGCCACGTTCCCCTCATACACAGTAATACACTATGGTCAGACCCATTTATATAAGGTCCTAATAATGTCCTATACACAATTCTGTCCCCAGCAGTATCTGATGTACACACACCCCATCTCTGCACTATAATGGGCCACGTTCCCCTCACACACAGTAATACACTATGGTCAGACCCATTTATATAAGGTCCTATTAATGTCCCATACACAGTTCTGTCCCCAGCAGTATGTGATGTACACACACCCCATCTGCACTATAATGGGCCACATTCCCCTCACGCACAGTAATGCACTATGGTCAGACCCATTTATATAAGGTTCTATTAATGTCCCATACACAGTTCTGTCCCCAGCAGTATGTGATGTACACACACCCCATCTGCACTATAATGGGCCACGTTCCCCTCACACACAGTAATACACTATGGTCAGACCCATTTATATCAGGTCCTATTAATGTCCCATACACAGTTCTGTCCCCAGCAGTATGTGATGTACACACACCCCATCTGCACTATAATGGGCCACGTTCCCCTCACACACAGTAATACACTATGGTCAGAGCCATTTATATAAGGTCCTATTAATGTCCTATACACAGTTCTGTCCCCAGCAGTATGTGATGTACACACCCCATCTGCACTATAATGGGCCACGTTCCCCTCACACACAGTAATATACTATGGTCAGACCCATTTATATAAGATCCTATTAATGTCCTATACACAGTTCTATCCCCAGCAGTATGTGATGTACACACACCCCATCTGCACTATAATGGTCCACGTTCCCCTCACACATAGTAATACACTATGGTCAGACCCAATTATATAAGGTCCTATTAATGTCCCATACACAGTTCTGTCCCCAGCAGTATGTGATGTACACACACCCCATCTGCACTATAATGGGCCACGTTCCCCTCACACACAGTAATATACTATGGTCAGACCCATTTATATAAGGTCCTATTAATGTCCCATACACAGTTCTGTCCCCAGCAGTATGTGATGTACACACACCCCATCTGCACTATAATGGGCCACGTTCCCCTCACACACAGTAATACACTATGGTCAGACCCATTTATATAAGGTCCTATTAATGTCCCATACACAGATCTGTCCCCAGCAGTATGTGATGTACACACACCCCATCTGCACTATAATGGGCCACGTTCCCCTCACACACAGTAATACACTATGGTCAGACACATTTATATAAGGTCCTATTAATTTCCCATACACAGTTCTGTCCCCAGCAGTATGTGATGTACACACACCCCATCTGCACTATAATGGGACACGTTCCCCTCACACACAGTAATACACTATGGTCAGACCTATTTATATAAGGTTCTAATAATGTCCCATACACAGTTCTGTCCCCAGCAGTATGTGATGTACACACACCCCATCTGCACTATAATGGGCCACGTTTCCCTCACACACAGTAATACACTATGGTCAGACCCATTTATATAAGGTCCTATACACAGTCCTGTCCCCAGCAGTATGTGATGTACACACACCCCATCTGCACTATAATGGGCCACGTTCCCCTCACACACAGAAATTCAATATGGTCAGACCCATTTATATAAGGTCCTATTAATGTCCCATACACAGTTCTGTCCCCAGCAGTATGTGATGTACACACACCCCATCTGCACTATAATGGGCCACGTTCCCCTCACACACAGTAATATACTATGGTCAGACCCATTTATATAAGGTCCTATTAATGTCCCATACACAGTTCTGTCCCCAGCAGTATGTGATGTACACACACCCCATCTGCACTATAATGGGCCACGTTCCCCTCACACACAGTAATACACTATGGTCAGACCGATTTATATAAGGTCCTATTAATGTCCCATACACAGTTCTGTCCCCAGCAGTATGGGATGTACACACACCCCATCTGCACTATAATGGGCCACGTTTCCCTCACACACAGTAATACACTATGGTCAGACCCATTTATATAAGGTCCTATTAATGTCCCATACACAGTTCTGTCCCCAGCAGTATGTGATGTACACACACCCCATCTGCACTATAATGGGCCACGTTCCCCTCACACACAGTAATACACTATGGTCAGACCCATTTATATAAGGTCCTATTAATGTCCCATACACAGTTCTGTCCCCAGCAGTATGTGATGTACACACACCCCATCTGTACTATAATGGGCCACGTTCCCCTCACACACAGTAATACACTATGGTCAGACCCATTTATATAAGGTCCTTTTAATGTCCCATACACAGTTCTGTCCCCAGCAGTATGTGATGTACACACACCCCATCTGCACTATAATGGGCCACGTTTCCCTCACACACAGTAATACACTATGGTCAGACCCATTTATATAAGGTCCTATTAATGTCCCATACACAGTTCTGTCCCCAGCAGTATGTGATGTACACACACCCCATCTGCACTATAATGGGCCACGTTCCCCTCACACACAGTAATACACTATGGTCAGACCCATTTATATAAGGTCCTATTAATGTCCTATACACAGTTCTATCCCCAGCAGTATGTGATGTACACACACCCCATCTGCACTATAATGGGCCACGTTCCCCACACACACAGTAATACACTATGATCAGACCCATTTATATAAGGTCCTATTAATGTCCCATACACAGTTCTGTCCCCAGCAGTATGTGATGTACACACACCCCATCTGCACTATAATGGGCCACGTTCCCCTCACACACAGTAATACTCTATGGTCAGACCCATTTATATAAGGTCCTATTAATGTCCCAATACACAGTTCTGTCCCCAGCAGTATGTGATGTACACACCCCAACTGCACGATAATGGGCCACGTTCCACTCACACACAGTAATACACTATGGTCAGACTTATTTATATAAGGTCCTATTAATGTCCTATACACAGTTCTGTCCCCAGCAGTATGTAATGTACACACACCCCATCTGCACTATAATGGGCCACGTTCCCCTCACACACAGTAATACACTATGTCAGACCCATTTATATAAGGTCCTATTAATGTCCCATACACAGTTCTGTCCCCAGCAGTATGTGATGTACACACCCCATCTGCACTATAATGGGCCACGTTCCCCTCACAAACAGTAATACACTATGTCAGACCCATTTATATAAGGTCCTATTAATGTCCCATACACAGTTCTGTCCCCAGCAGTATGTGATGTACACACACCCCATCTGCACTATAATGGGCCACGTTCCCCTCACACACAGTAATACACTATGGTCAGACCCATTTAGATAAGGTCCTATTAATGTCCAATACACAGTTCTGTCCCCAGAAGTATGTGATGTACTCACACCCCATCTGCACTATAATGGGCCACGTTCCCCTCACACACAGTAATACACTATGGTCACACCTATTTATATAAGGTCCTATTAATGTCCCATGCACAGATCTGTCCCCAGCAGTATGTGATGTACACACACCCCATCTGCACTATATTGGGCCACGTTCCCCTCACACACAGTAATACACTATGGTCAGACCCATTTATATAAGGTCCTATTAATGTCCTATACACAGTTCTGTCCCCAGCAGTATGTGATGTGCACACACCCCATCTGCACTATAATGGGCCACGTTCCCCTCACACACAGTAATACACTATGGTCAGACCCATTTATATCAGGTCCTATTAATTTCCTATACACAGTTCTGTCCCCAGCAGTATGTGATGTACACACACCCCATCTGCACTATAATGGGCCACGTTCCCCTCACACACAGTAATATACTATGGTCAGACCCATTTATATCAGGTCCTATTAATGTCCCATACACAGTTCTGTCCCCAGCAGTATGTGATGTACACACACCCCATCTGCACTATAATGGGCCACGTTCCCCTCACACACAGTAATACACTATGGTCAGACTCATTTATATAAGGTCCTATTAATGTCCCGTACACAGTTCTGTCCCCAGCAGTATGTGATGTACACACACCCCTTCTGCACTATAATGGGCCACGTTCCCTATACACACAGTAATACACTATGGTCAGACCCATTTATATAAGGTCCTATTAATGTCCCATACACAGTTCTGTACCCAGCAGTATGTGATGTACACACACCCCATCTGCACTATAATTGGCCATGTTCCCCTCACACACAGTAATACACTATGGTCAGACCCATTTATATAAGGTCCTATTAATGTCCTATACACAGTTCTGTCCCCAACAGTATGTGATGTACACACATCCCATCTGCACTATAATGGGCCACGATCCCCTCACACACAGTAATATACTATGGTCAGACCCATTTATATAAGGTCCTATTAATGCCCTATACACAGTTCTGTCCCCAGCAGTATGTGATGTACACACACCCCATCTGCACTATAATGGGCCACGTTCCCCTCACACACAGTAATACACTATGGTCAGACCCATTTATATAAGGTCCTATTAATGCCCTATACACAGTTCTGTCCCCAGCAGTATGTGATGTACACACACCCCATCTGCACTATAATGGGACACGTTCCCCTCACACACAGTAATACACTATGGTCAGACCTATTTATATAAGGTTCTAATAATGTCCCATACACAGTTCTGTCCCCAGCAGTATGTGATGTACACACACCCCATCTGCACTATAATGGGCCACGTTTCCCTCACACACAGTAATACACTATGGTCAGACCCATTTATATAAGGTCCTATACACAGTCCTGTCCCCAGCAGTATGTGATGTACACACACCCCATCTGCACTATAATGGGCCACGTTCCCCTCACACACAGTAATACACTATGGTCAGACCCATTTATATAAGGTCCTATTAATGTCCCATGCACAGCTCTGTCCCCAGCAGTATGTGATGTACACACACCCCATCTGCACTCTAATGGGCCACGTTCCCCTCACACACAGTAATACACTATGGTCAGACCCATTTATATAAGGTCCTATTAATGTCCCATACACAGCTCTGTCCCCAGCAGTATGTGATGTACACACACCCCATCTGCACTATAATGGGCCACGTTCCCCTCACACACAGAAATTCAATATGGTCAGACCCATTTATATAAGGTCCTATTAATGTCCTATACACAGTTCTGTCCCCAGCAGTATGTGATGTACACACACCCCATCTGCACTATAATGGGCCACGTTCCCCTCACACACAGTAATATACTATGGTCAGACCCATTTATATAAGGTCCTATTAATGTCCCATACACAGTTCTGTCCCCAGCAGTATGTGATGTACACACACCCCATCTGCACTATAATGGGCTACGTTCCCCTCACACACAGTAATACACTATGGTCAGACCGATTTATATAAGGTCCTATTAATGTCCCATACACAGTTCTGTCCCCAGCAGTATGGGATGTACACACACCCCATCTGCACTATAATGGGCCACGTTTCCCTCACACACAGTAATACACTATGGTCAGACCCATTTATATAAGGTCCTATTAATGTCCCATACACAGTTCTGTCCCCAGCAGTATGTGATGTACACACACCCCATCTGCACTATAATGGGCCACGTTCCCCTCACACACAGTAATACACTATGGTCAGACCCATTTATATAAGGTCCTATTAATGTCCCATACACAGTTCTGTCCCCAGCAGTATGTGATGTACACACACCCCATCTGTACTATAATGGGCCACGTTCCCCTCACACACAGTAATACACTATGGTCAGACCCATTTATATAAGGTCCTTTTAATGTCCCATACACAGTTCTGTCCCCAGCAGTATGTGATGTACACACACCCCATCTGCACTATAATGGGCCACGTTCCCCTCACACACAGTAATACTCTATGGTCAGACCCATTTATATAAGGTCCTATTAATGTCCCCATACACAGTTCTGTCCCCAGCAGTATGTGATGTACACACCCCAACTGCACTATAATGGGCCACGTTCCACTCACACACAGTAATACACTATGGTCAGACTTATTTATATAAGGTCCTATTAATGTCCTATACACAGTTCTGTCCCCAGCAGTATGTAATGTACACACACCCCATCTGCACTATAATGGGCCACGTTCCCCTCACACATAGTAATACACTATGTCAGACCCATTTATATAAGGTCCTATTAATGTCCCATACACAGTTCTGTCCCCAGCAGTATGTGATGTACACACCCCATCTGCACTATAATGGGCCACGTTCCCCTCACAAACAGTAATACACTATGTAAGACCCATTTATATAAGGTCCTATTAATGTCCCATACACAGTTCTGTCCCCAGCAGTATGTGATGTACACACACCCCATCTGCACTATAATGGGCCACGTTCCCCTCACACACAGTAATACACTATGGTCACACCTATTTATATAAGGTCCTATTAATGTCCCATACACAGTTCTGTCCCCAGCAGTATGTGATGTACACACACCCCATCTGCACTATATTGGGCCACGTTCCCCTCACACCCAGTAATACACTATGGTCAGACCCATTTATATAAGGTCCTATTAATGTCCTATACACAGTTCTGTCCCCAGCAGTATGTGATGTGCACACACCCCATCTGCACTATAATGGGCCACGTTCCCCTCACACACAGTAATACACTATGGTCAGACCCATTTATATCAGGTCCTATTAATTTCCTATACACAGTTCTGTCCCCAGCAGTATGTGATGTACACATACCCCATCTGCACTATAATGGGCCACGTTCCCCTCACACACAGTAATACACTATGGTCAGACCCATTTATATAAGGTCCTATTAATGTCCCATACACAGTTCTGTACCCAGCAGTATGTGATGTACACACACCCCATCTGCACTATAATGGGCCATGTTCCCCTCACACACAGTAATACACTATGGTCAGACCCATTTATATAAGGTCCTATTAATGTCCTATACACAGTTCTGTCCCCAGCAGTATGTGATGTACACACACCCCATCTGCACTATAATGGGCCACGATCCCCTCACACACAGTAATATACTATGGTCAGACCCATTTATATAAGGTCCTATTAATGTCCCATACATAGTTCTGTCCCCAGCAGTATGTGATGTACACACACCCCATCTGCACTATAATGGGCCAAGTTCCCCTCACACACAGTAATACACTATGGTCAGACCCATTTATATAAGGTCCTATTAATGCCCTATACACAGTTCTGTCCCCAGCAGTATGTGATGTACACACACCCCATCTGCACTATAATGGGCCACGTTCCCCTCACACACAGTAATACACTATGGTCAGACCCATTTATATTAGGTCCTATTAATGCCCTATACACAGTTCTGTCCCCAGCAGTATGTGATGTACACACACCCCATCTGCACTATAATGGGCCACGTTCCCCTCACACACAGTAATTCACTATGGTCAGATCTATTTATATAAGGTCCTATTAATGTCCCATACACAGTTCTATCCCCAGCAGTATGTAATGTACACACAACCCATCTGCACTATAATGGGCCACGTTCCCCTCACACACAGTAATACACTATGTCAGACCCATTTATATAAGGTCCTATTAATGTCCCATACACAGTTCTGTCCCCAGCAGTATGTGATGTACACACCCCATCTGCACTATAATGGGCCACGTTCCCCTCACAAACAGTAATACACTATGTCAGACCCATTTATATAAGGTCCTATTAATGTCCCATACACAGTTCTGTCCCCAGCAGTATGTGATGTACACACCCCATCTGCACTATAATGGGCCACGTTCCCCTCACAAACAGTAATACACTATGTCAGACCCATTTATATAAGGTCCTATTAATGTCCCATACACAGTTCTGTCCCCAGCAGTATGTGATGTACACACACCCCATCTGCACTATAATGGGCCACGTTCCCCTCACACACAGTAATATACTATGGTCAGACCCATTTATATAAGGTCCTATTAATGTCCCATACACAGTTCTGTCCCCAGCAGTATGTGATGTACACACCCCATCTGCACTATAATGGGCCACGTTCCCCTCACAAACAGTAATACACTATGTCAGACCCATTTATATAAGGTCCTATTAATGTCCCATACACAGTTCTGTCCCCAGCAGTATGTGATGTACACACACCCTATCTGCACTATAATGGGCCACGTTCCCCTCACAAACAGTAATACACTATGTCAGACCCATTTATATAATGTCCTATTAATGTCCTATACACAGTTCTGTCCCCAGCAGTATGTGATGTACACACACCCCATCTGCACTATAATGGGCCACGTTCCCCTCACACACAGTAATACACTATGGTCAGACCCATGTATATAAGGTCCTATTAATGTCCCATACACAGTTCTGTCCCCAGCAGTATGTGATGTACACACACCCCATCTGCACTATAATGGGCCACGTTCCCCTCACACACAGTAATACACTATGGTCAGACCCATTTATATAAGGTCCTATTAATGTCCTATACACAGTTCTATCCCCAGCAGTATGTGATGTACACACACCCCATCTGCACTATAATGGGCAACGTTCCCCACACACACAGTAATACACTATGATCAGACCCATTTATATAAGGTCCTATTAATGTCCCATACACAGTTCTGTCCCCAGCAGTATGTGATGTACACACACCCCATCTGCACTATAATGGGCCACGTTCCCCTCACACACAGTAATACTCTATGGTCAGACCCATTTATATAAGGTCCTATTAATGTCCCCATACACAGTTCTGTCCCCAGCAGTATGTGATGTACACACCCCAACTGCACTATAATGGGCCACGTTCCCCTCACACACAGTAATACACTATGGTCAGACTTATTTATATAAGGTCCTATTAATGTCCTATACACAGTTCTGTCCCCAGCAGTATGTAATGTACACACACCCCATCTGCACTATAATGGGCCACGTTCCCCTCACACACAGTAATACACTATGTCAGACCCATTTATATAAGGTCCTATTAATGTCCCATACACAGTTCTGTCCCAAGCAGTATGTGATGTACACACCCCATCTGCACTATAATGGGCCATGTTCCCCTCACAAACAGTAATACACTATGTCAGACCCATTTATATAAGGTCCTATTAATGTCCCATACACAGTTCTGTCCCCAGCAGTATGTGATGTGCACACACCCCATCTGCACTATAATGGGCCACGTTCCCCTCACACACAGTAATACACTATGGTCAGACCCATTTAGATAAGGTCCTATTAATGTCCAATACACAGTTCTGTCCCCAGAAGTATGTGATGTACTCACACCCCATCTGCACTATAATGGGCCACGTTCCCCTCACACACAGTAATACACTATGGTCACACCTATTTATATAAGGTCCTATTAATGTCCCATGCACAGATCTGTCCCCAGCAGTATGTGATGTACACACACCCCATCTGCACTATATTGGGCCACGTTCCCCTCACACACAGTAATACACTATGGTCAGACCTATTTATATAAGGTCCTATTAATGTCCTATACACAGTTCTGTCCCCAGCAGTATGTGATGTGCACACACCCCATCTGCACTATAATGGGCCACGTTCCCCTCACACACAGTAATACACTATGGTCAGACCCATTTATATCAGGTCCTATTAATTTCCTATACACAGTTCTGTCCCCAGCAGTATGTGATGTACACACACCCCATCTGCACTATAATGGGCCACGTTCCCCTCACACACAGTAATACACTATGGTCAGACCCATTTATATCAGGTCCTATTAATGTCCCATACACAGTTCTATCCCCAGCAGTATGTGATGTACACACACCCCATCTGCACTATAATGGGCCACGTTCCCCTCACACACAGTAATACACTATGGTCAGACCCATTTATATAAGGTCCTATTAATGTCCCATACACAGTTCTGTCCCCAGCAGTATGTGATGTACACACACCCCATCTGCACTATAATGGGCCACGTTCCCCATACACACAGTAATACACTATGGTCAGACCCATTTATATAAGGTCCTATTAATGTCCCATACACAGTTCTGTACCCAGCAGTATGTGATGTACACACACCCCATCTGCACTATAATGGGCCATGTTCCCCTCACACACAGTAATACACTATGGTCAGACCCATTTATATAAGGTCCTATTAATGTCCTATACACAGTTCTGTCCCCAGCAGTATGTGATGTACACAAACCCCATCTGCACTATAATGGGCCACGTTCCCCTCACACACAGTAATACACTATGGTCAGACCCATTTATATAAGGTCCTATTAATGTCCTATACACAGTTCTGTCCCCAGCAGTATGTGATGTACACAAACCCCATCTGCACTATAATGGGCCATGTTCCCTCACACACAGAAATACACTATGGTCAGACCCATATAAATAAGGTCCTATTAATGTCCTATACACAGTTCTGTCCCCAGCAGTATGTGATGTACACACACCCCATCTGCACTATAATGGGCCACGTTCCCCTCAAACACAGTAATACACTATGGTCAGACCTATTTATATAAGGTCCTATTAATGTCCCATACACAGTTCTGTCCCCAGCAGTATGTGATGTACACACAACCCATCTGCACTATAATGGGCCATGTTCCCCTCACACACAGTAATACACTATGATCAGACCCGTTTATGTAAGGTCCTATTAATGTCCTATACACAGTTCTGTCCCCAGCAGTATGTGATGTACACACACCCCATCTGCACTATAATGGGCCACGTTCCCCTCACACACAGTAATACACTATGGTCAGACCCATTTATATAAGGTCCTATTAATGTCCCATACACAGTTCTGTCCCCAGCAGTATGTGATGTACACACACCCCATCTGCACTATAATGGGCCATGTTCCCCTCACACACAGTAATACACTATGATCAGACCCGTTTATATAAGGTCCTATTAATGTCCTATACACAGTTCTGTCCCCAGCAGTATGTGATGTACACACACCCCATCTGCAATATAATGGGCCACGTTCCCCTCACACACAGTAATACACTATGGTCAGACACATTTATATAAGGTCCTATTAATGTCCTATACACAATTCTGTCCCCAGCAGTATGTGATGTACACACACCCCATCTGCACTATAAAGGGCCATGTTCCCCTCACACACAGTAATACACTATGGTCAGACCCATTTATATAAGGTCCTATTAATGTCCTATACAGAGTTCTGTCCCCAGTAGTATGTGATGTACACACACCCCATCTGCACTATAATGGGCCACGTTCCCCTCACACACAGTAATACACTATGGTCAGACCCATTTATATAAGGTCCTATTAATGTCCTATACACAATTCTGTCCCCAGCATTATGTGATGTACACACACCCCATCTGCACTATAATGGGCCACGTTCCCCTCACACACAGTAATACACTATGGTCAGACCCATTTATATAAGGTCCTATTAATGTCCTATACAGAGTTCTGTCCCCAGCAGTATGTGATGTACACAAACCCCATCTGCACTATAATGGGCCATGTTCCCCTCACACACAGTAATACACTATGATCAGACCCATTTATATAAGGTCCTATTAATGTCCTATACACAGTTCTGTCCCCAGCAGTATGTGATGTACACACACCCCATCTGCATTATAATGGGCCACGATCCCCTCACACACAGTAATACACTATGGTCAGACCCATTTATATAAGGTCCTATTAATGTCCTATACACAGTTCTGTCCCCAGCAGTATGTGATGTACACACACCCCATCTGCACTATAATGGGCCACGTTCCCCTCACACACAGTAATACACTATGGTCAGACCCATTTATATAAGGTCCTATTAATGTCCTATACACAGTTCTGTCCCCAGCAGTATGTGATGTACACACACCCCATCTGCACTATAATGGGCCACGTTCCCCTCGAACACAGTAATACACTATGGTCAGACCCATTTATATAAGGTCCTATTAATGTCCTATACACAGTTCTGTCCCCAGCAGTATGTGATGTACACAAACCCCATCTGCACTATAATGGGCCACGTTCCCCTCACACACAGTTATACACTATGGTCAGTCCCATTTATATAAGGTCCTATTAATGTCCTATACACAGTTCTGTCCCCAGCAGTATGTGATGTACACACACCCCATCTGCACTATAATGAGCCATGTTCCCCTCACACACAGTAATACACTATGATCAGACCCATTTATATAAGGTCCTATTAATGTCCTATACACAGTTCTGTCCCCAGCAGTATGTGATGTACACACACCCCATCTGCATTATAATGGGCCACGATCCCCTCACACACAGCAATACACTATGGTCAGACCCATTTATATAAGGTCCTATTAATGTCCTATACACAGTTCTGTCCCCAGCAGTATGTGATGTACACACACCCCATCTGCACTATAATGGGCCACGTTCCCCTCACACACAGTAATACACTATGGTCAGACCCATTTATATAAGGTCCTATTAATGTCCAATACACAGTTCTGTCCCCAGCAGTATGTGATGTACACACACCCCATCTGCACTATAATGGGCCACGTTCCCCTCACACACAGTTATACACTATGGTCAGTCCCATTTATATAAGGTCCTATTAATGTCCTATACACAGTTCTGTCCCCAGCAGTATGTGATGTACACACACCCCATCTGCACTATAATGGGCCACGTTCCCCTCACACACAGTAATTCACTATGGTCAGATCTATTTATATAAGGTCCTATTAATGTCCCATACACATTTCTGTCCCCAGCAGTATGTGATGTACACACCCCATCTGCACTATAATGGGCCACGTTCCCCTCACAAACAGTAATACACTATGTCAGACCCATTTATATAAGGTCCTATTAATGTCCCATACACAGTTCTGTCCCCAGCAGTATGTGATGTACACACACCCCATCTGCACTATAATGGGCCACGTTCCCCTCACACACAGTAATACACTATGGTCAGACCCATT
This sequence comes from Taudactylus pleione, assembly GCA_031769625.1. NCBI lineage: Eukaryota > Metazoa > Chordata > Amphibia > Anura > Myobatrachidae > Taudactylus > Taudactylus pleione. Next base: position 675,412 of record JAUIMM010000253.1, on the reverse strand, counting down.
TATATAAGGTCCTATTAATGTCCCATACACAGTTCTGTCCCCAGCAGTATGTGATGTACACACCCCATCTGCACTATAATGGGCCACGTTCCCCTCACACACAGTAATACACTATGTCAGACCCATTTATATAAGGTCCTATTAATGTCCCATACACAGTTCTGTCCCCAGCAGTATGTGATGTACTCACCCCATCTGCACTATAATGGGCCACGTTCCCCTCACAAACAGTAATACACTATGTCAGACCCATTTATATAAGGTCCTATTAATGTCCCATACACAGTTCTGTCCCCAGCAGTATGTGATGTACACACACCCCATCTGCACTATAATGGGCCACGTTCCCCTCACACACAGTAATATACTATGGTCAGACCCATTTATATAAAGTCCTATTAATGTCCCATACACAGTTCTGTCCCCAGCAGTATGTGATGTACACACCCCATCTGCACTATAATGGGCCACGTTCCCCTCACAAACAGTAATACACTATGTCAGACCCATTTATATAAGGTCCTATTAATGTCCCATACACAGTTCTGTCCCCAGCAGTATGTGATGTACACACACCCCATCTGCACTATAATGGGCCACGTTCCCCTCACAAACAGTAATACACTATGGTCAGACCCATGTATATAAGGTCCTATTAATGTCCCATACACAGTTCTGTCCCCAGCAGTATGTGATGTACACACACCCCATCTGCACTATAATGGGCCACGTTCCCCTCACAAACAGTAATACACTATGTCAGACCCATTTATATAAGGTCCTATTAATGTCCCATACACAGTTCTGTCCCCAGCAGTATGTGATGTACACACACCCCATCTGCACTATAATGGGCCACGTTCCCCTCACACACAGTAATACACTATGTCAGACCCATTTATATAATGTCCTATTAATGTCCTATACACAGTTCTGTCCCCAGCAGTATGTGATGTACACACACCCCATCTGCACTATAATGGGCCACGTTCCCCTCACACACAGTAATACACTATGGTCAGACCCATGTATATAAGGTCCTATTAATGTCCCATATACAGTTCTATCCCCAGCAGTATGTGATGTACACACCCCATCTGCACTATAATGGGCCACGTTCCCCTCACACACAGTAATACACTATGGTCAGACCTATTTATATAAGGTCCTATTAATGTCCCATACACAGTTCTGTCCCCAGCAGTATGTGATGTACACACCCCATCTGCACTATAATGGGCCACGTTCCCCTCACAAACAGTAATACACTATGTCAGACCCATTTATATAAGGTCCTATTAATGTCCCATACACAGTTCTGTCCCCAGCAGTATGTGATGTACACACACCCCATCTGCACTATAATGGGCCACGTTCCCCTCACACACAGTAATACACTATGGTCAGACCCATTTATATAAGGTCCTATTAATGTCCCATACACAGTTCTGTCCCCAGCAGTATGTGATGTACACACCCCATCTGCACTATAATGGGCCACGTTCCCCTCACACACAGTAATACACTATGTCAGACCCATTTATATAAGGTCCTATTAATGTCCCATACACAGTTCTGTCCCCAGCAGTATGTGATGTACACACCCCATCTGCACTATAATGGGCCACGTTCCCCTCACAAACAGTAATACACTATGTCAGACCCATTTATATAAGGTCCTATTAATGTCCCATACACAGTTCTGTCCCCAGCAGTATGTGATGTACACACACCCCATCTGCACTATAATGGGCCACGTTCCCCTCACACACAGTAATATACTATGGTCAGACCCATTTATATAAGGTCCTATTAATGTCCCATACACAGTTCTGTCCCCAGCAGTATGTGATGTACACACCTCATCTGCACTATAATGGGCCACGTTCCCCTCACAAACAGTAATACACTATGTCAGACCCATTTATATAAGGTCCTATTAATGTCCCATACACAGTTCTGTCCCCAGCAGTATGTGATGTACACACACCCCATCTGCACTATAATGGGCCACGTTCCCCTCACAAACAGTAATACACTCTGTCAGACCCATTTATATAATGTCCTATTAATGTCCTATACACAGTTCTGTCCCCAGCAGTATGTGATGTACACACACCCCATCTGCACTATAATGGGCCACGTTCCCCTCACACACAGTAATACACTATGGTCAAACCCATGTATATAAGGTCCTATTAATGTCCCATACACAGTTCTGTCCCCAGCAGTATGTGATGTACACACACCCCATCTGCACTATAATGGGCCACGTTCCCCTCACACACAGTAATACACTATGGTCAGACCCATTTATATAAGGTCCTATTAATGTCCTATACACAGTTCTGTCCCCAGCAGTATGTGATGTACACAAACCCCATCTGCACTATAATGGGCCACGTTCCCCTCACACACAGTAATACACTATGGTCAGACGCATTTATATAAGGTCCTATTAATGTCCTATACACAGTTCTGTCCCCAGCAGTATGTGATGTACACAAACCCCATCTGCACTATAATGGGCCACGTTCCCCTCACACACAGAAATACACTATGGTCAGACCCATTTATATAAGGTCCTATTAATGTCCTATACACAGTTCTGTCCCCAGCAGTATGTGATGTACACACACCCCATCTGCACTATAATGGGCCACGTTCCCCTCAAACACAGTAATACACTATGGTCAGACATATTTATATAATGTCCTATTAATGTCCCATACACAGTTCTGTCCCCAGCAGTATGTGATGTACACACAACCCATCTGCACTATAATGGGCCATGTTCCCCTCACACACAGTAATACACTATGATCAGACCCGTTTATGTAAGGTCCTATTAATGTCCTATACACAGTTCTGTCCCCAGCAGTATGTGATGTACACACACCCCATCTGCACTATAATGGGCCACGTTCCCCTCACACACAGTAATACACTATGGTCAGACCCATTTATATAAGGTCCTATTAATGTCCCATACACAGTTCTGTCCCCAGCAGTATGTGATGTACACACACCCCATCTGCACTATAATGGGCCATGTTCCCCTCACACACAGTAATACACTATGGTCACACCTATTTATATAAGGTCCTATTAATGTCCTATACACAATTTTGTCCCCAGCAGTATGTGATGTACACACACCCCATCTGCACTATAAAGGGCCACGTTCCCCTCACACACAGTAATACACTATGGTCAGATCCATTTATATAAGGTCCTATTAATGTCCTATACAGAGTTCTGTCCCCAGCAGTATGTGATGTACACACACCCCATCTGCACTATAATGGGCCACGTTCCCCTCACACACAGTAATACACTATGGTCAGACCCATTTATATAAGGTCCTATTAATGTCCTATACACAATTCTGTCCCTAGCAGTATGTGATGTACACACACCCCATCTGCACTATAATGGGCCACGTTCCCCTCACACACAGTAATACACTATGGTCAGACCCATTTATATAAGGTCCTATTAATGTCCTATACAGAGTTCTGTCCCCTGCAGTATGTGATGTATACAAACCCCATCTGCACTATAATGGGCCATGTTCCCCTCACACACAGTAATACACTATGATCAGACCCATTTATATAAGGTCCTATTAATGTCCTATACACAGTTCTGTCCCCAGCAGTATGTGATGTACACACACCCCATCTGAATTATAATGGGCCACGATCCCCTCACACACAGCAATACACTATGGTCAGACCCATTTATATAAGGTCCTATTAATGTCCTATACACAGTTCTGTCCCCAGCAGTATGTGATGTACACAAACCCCATCTGCACTATAATGGGCCACGTTCCCCTCGAACACAGTAATACACTATGGTCAGACCCATTTATATAAGGTCCTATTAATGTCCTATACACAGTTCTGTCCCCAGCAGTATGTGATGTACACACACCCCATCTGCACTATAATGGGCCACGTTCCCCTCACACACAGTTATACACTATGGTCAGTCCCATTTATATAAGGTCCTATTAATGTCCTATACACAGTTCTGTCCCCAGCAGTATGTGATGTACACACACCCCATCTGCACTATAATGGGCCATGTTCCCCTCACACACAGTAATACACTATGATCAGACCCATTTATATAAGGTCCTATTAATGTCCTATACACAGTTCTGTCCCCAGCAGTATGTGATGTACACACACCCCATCTGCATTATAATGGGCCACGATCCCCTCACACACAGCAATACACTATGGTCAGACCCATTTATATAAGGTCCTATTAATGTCCTATACAGAGTTCTGTCCCCAGCAGTATGTGATGTACACACACCCCATCTGCACTATAATGGGCCACGTTCCCCTCACACACAGTAATACACTATGGTCAGACCCATTTATATAAGGTCCTATTAATGTCCAATACACAGTTCTGTCCCCAGCAGTATGTGATGTACACACACCCCATCTGCACTATAATGGGCCACGTTCCCCTCACACACAGTTATACACTATGGTCAGTCCCATTTATATAAGGTCCTATTAATGTCCTATACACAGTTCTGTCCCCAGCAGTATGTGATGTACACACACCCCATCTGCACTATAATGGGCCACGTTCCCCTCACACACAGTAATACACTATGGTCAGACCCATTTATATAAGGTCCATTAATGTCCCATACACAGTTCTGTCCCCAGCAGTATGTGATGTACACACACCCCATCTGCACTATAATGGGCCACGTTCCCCTCACACACAGTAATACACTATGGTCAGACCCATTTATATAAGGTCCTATTAATGTCCTATACACAGTTCTGTACCCAGCAGTATGTGATGTACACACACCCCATCTGCACTATAATGGGCCACGTTCCCCTCACACACAGTAATACACTATGGTCAGTCCCATTTATATAAGGTCCTATTAATGTCCCATACACAGTTCTGTCCCCAGCAGTATGTGATGTACACACACCCCATCTGCACTATAATGGGCCACGTTCCCCTCACACATAGTAATACACTATGGTCAGACCTATTTATATAAGGTCCTATTAATGTCCTATACACAGTTCTGTAACCAGCAGTATGTGATGTACACACACCCCATCTGCACTATAATGGGCCACGTACCCCTCACACACAGTAATATACTATGGTCAGACCCATTTATATAAGGTCCTATTAATGTCCTATACACAGTTCTGTCCCCAGCAGTATGTGATGTACACACACCCCATCTGCACTATAATGGGCCACGTTCCCCTCACACACAGAAATTCACTATGGTCAGACCCATTTATATAAGGTCCTATTAATGTCCTATACACAGTTCTGTCCCCAGCAGTATGTGATGTACACACACCCCATCTGCACTATAATGGGCCACGTTCCCCTCACACACAGTAATACACTATGGTCAGACACATTTATATAAGGTCCTATTAATGTCCTATACACAGTTCTGTCCCCAGCAGTATGTGATGTACACACACCCCATCTGCACTATAATGGGCCATGTTCCCCTCACACACAGTAATACACTATGGTCAGACCCATTTATATAAGGTCCTATTAATGTCCTATACACAGTTCTGTACCCAGCAGTATGTGATGTACACACACCCCATCTGCACTATAATGGGCCACGTACCCCTCAAACACAGTAATACACTATGGTCAGACCGATTTATATAAGGTCCTATTAATGTCCCATACACAGTTCTGTCCCCAGCAGTATGTGATGTACACACACCCCATCTGCACTATAATGGGCCACATTCCCCATATACACAGTTATACACTATGGTCAGACCCATTTATATAAGGTCCTATTAATGTCCCATACACAGTTCTGTCCCCAGCAGTATGTGATGTACACACACCCTATCTGCACTATAATGGGCCACGTACCCCTCACACACAGTAATACACTATGGTCAGACCCATTTATATAAGGTCCTATTAATGTCCCATACACAGTTCTGTCCCCAGCAGTATGTGATGTACACACACCCCATCTGCACTATAATGGGCCACGTTCCCCTCACACACACTAATACACTATGGTCAGACCCATTTATATAAGGTCCTATTAATGTCCTATACACAGTTCTGTCCCCAGCAGTATGTGATGTACACAAACCCCATCTGCACTATAATGGGCCACGTTCCCCTCAAACACAGTAATACACTATGGTCAGACCTATTTATATAAGGTCCTATTAATGTCCCATACACAGTTCTGTCCCCAGCAGTATGTGATGTGCACACACCCCATCTGCACAATAATGGGCCACGTTCCCCTCACACACAGTAATACACTATGGTCAGACCTATTTATATAAGGTCCTATTAATGTCCCATACACAGTTCTGTCCCCAGCAGTATTTGATGTACACACACCCCATCTGCACTATAATGGGCCACGTTCCCCTCACACACAGTAATACACTATGGTCAGACCCGTTTATATAAGGTCCTATTAATGTCCTATACACAGTTTTGTCCCCAGCAGTATGTGATGTACACACACCCCATCTGCACTATAATGGGCCACGTTCCCCTCACACACAGTAATATACGATGGTCAGACCTATTTATATAAGGTCCTATTAATGTCCCATACACAGTTCTGTCCCCAGCAGTATGTGATGTGCACACACCCCATCTGCACTATAATGGGCCACGTTCCCCTCAAACACAGTAATACACTATGGTCAGACCTATTTATATAAGGTACTATTAATGTCCCATACACAGTTCTGTCCCCAGCAGTATGTGATGTGCACACACCCCATCTGCACTATAATGGGCCACGTTCCCCTCAAACACAGTAATACACTATGGTCAGACCTATTTATATAAGGTCCTATTAATGTCCCATACACAGTTCTGTCCCCAGCTGTATGTGATGTGCACACACCCCATCTGCACTATAATGGGCCACGTTCCCCTCACACACAGTAATACACTATGGTCAGACCTATTTATATAAGGTCCTATTAATGTCCCATACACAGTTCTGTCCCCAGCAGTATTTGATGTACACACACCCCATCTGCACTATAATGGGCCACGTTCCCCTCACACACAGTAAAACACGATGGTCAGTCCCATTTATATAAGGTCCTATTAATGTCCCATACACAGTTCTGTCCCCAGCAGTATGTGATGTACACACACCCCATCTGCACTATAATGGGCCACGTTCCCCTCACACACAGTAATACACTATGGTCAGACCCATTTATATAATGTCCAATACACAGTTCTGTCCCCAGCAGTATGTGATGTACACACACCCCATCTGCACTATAATGGGCCACATACCCCTCACACACAGTAATACACTATGGTCAGACCCATTTATATAAGGTACTATTAATGTCCCATACACAGTTCTGTCCCCAGCAGTATGTGATGTACACACACCCCATCTGCACTATAATGGGCCACGTTCCCCTCACACACAGTAATACACTATGGTCAGACCCATGTATATAAGGTCCTATTAATGTCCCATACACAGTTCTGTACCCAGCAGTATGTGATGTACACACACCCCATCTGCACTATAATGGGCCACGTTCCCCTCAAACACAGTAATACACTATGGTCAGACCCATTTATATAAGGTCCTATTAATGTCCCATACACAGTTCTGTCCCCAGCAGTATGTGATGTACACACACCCCATCTGCAGTATAATGGGCCAAGTTCCCCTCACACACAGTAATACACTATGGTCAGTCCCATTTATATAAGGTCCTATTAATGTCCCATACACAGTTCTGGCCCCAGCAGTATGTGATGTACACACACCCCATCTGCACTATAATGGGCCACGTTCCCCTCACACACAGTAATACACTATGGTCAGACCCATTTATATAAGGTCCAATACACAGTTCTGTCCCCAGCAGTATGTGATGTACACACACCCCATCTGTACTATAATGGGCCACATACCCCTCACACACAGTAATACACTATGGTCAGACCCATTTATATAATGTCCAATACACAGTTCTGTCCCCAGCAGTATGTGATGTACACACACCCCATCTGCACTATAATGGGCCACGTTCCCCTCACAAACAGTAATACACTATGTCAGACCCATTTATATAATGTCCTATTAATGTCCTATACACAGTTCTGTCCCCAGCAGTATGTGATGTACACACACCCCATCTGCACTATAATGGGCCACGTTCCCCTCACACACAGTAATACACTATGGTCAGACCCATGTATATAAGGTCCTATTAATGTCCCATACACAGTTCTGTCCCCAGCAGTATGTGATGTACACACACCCCATCTGCACTATAATGGGCCACGTTCCCCTCACACACAGTAATACACTATGGTCAGACCCATGTATATAAGGTCCTATTAATGTCCCATACACAGTTCTGTCCCCAGCAGTATGTGATGTACACACACCACATCTGCACTATAATGGGCCACGTTCCCCTCACACACAGTAATACACTATGGTCAGACCTATTTATATAAGGTCCTATTAATGTCCCATACACAGTTCTGTCCCCAGCAGTATGTGATGTACACACAACCCATCTGCACTATAATGGGCCACGTTCCCCTCACACACAGTAATACACTATGGTAAGACCTATTTATATAAGGTCCTATTAATGTCCTATACACAGTTCTGTCCCTAGCAGTATGTGATGTACACACACCCCATCTGCACTATAATGGGCCACGTTCCCCTCACACACAGTAATACACTATGGTCAGACCCATTTATATAAGGTCCTATTAATGTCCCATACACAGTTCTGTCCCCAGCAGTATGTGATGTACACACACCCCATCTGCACTATAATGGGCCATGTTCCCCTCACACACAGTAATACACTATGATCAGACCCGTTTATATAAGGTCCTATTAATGTCCTATACACAGTTCTGTCCCCAGAAGTATGTGATGTACACACACCCCATCTGCACTATAATGGGCCACGTTCCCCTCACACACAGTAATACACTATGGTCAGACACATTTATATAAGGTCCTATTAATGTCCTATACACAATTCTGTCCCCAGCAGTATGTGATGTACACACACCCCATCTGCACTATAAAGGGCCATGTTCCCCTCACACACAGTAATACACTATGGTCAGACCCATTTATATAAGGTCCTATTAATGTCCTATACAGAGTTCTGTCCCCAGCAGTATGTGATGTACACACACCCCATCTGCACTATAATGGGCCACGTTCCCCTCACACACAGTAATACACTATGTTCAGACCCATTTATATAAGGTCCTATTAATGTCCTATACACAATTCTGTCCCCAGCATTATGTGATGTACACACACCCCATCTGCACTATAATGGGCCACGTTCCCCTCACACACAGTAATACACTATGGTCAGACCCATTTATATAAGGTCCTATTAATGTCCTATACAGAGTTCTGTCCCCAGCAGTATGTGATGTACACAAACCCCATCTGCACTATAATGGGCCACGTTCCCCTCACACACAGTAATACACTATGATCAGACCCATTTATATAAAGTCCTATTAATGTCCTATACACAGTTCTGTCCCCAGCAGTATGTGATGTACACACACCCCATCTGCATTATAATGGGCCACGATCCCCTCACACACAGCAATACACTATGGTCAATCCCATTTATATAAGGTCCTATTAATGTCCTATACACAGTTCTGTCCCCAGCAGTATGTGATGTACACACACCCCATCTGCACTATAATGGGCCACGTTCCCCTCACACACAGTAATACATTATGGTCAGACCCATTTATATAAGGTCCTATTAATGTCCTATACACAGTTCTGTACCCAGCAGTATGTGATGTACACACACCCCATCTGCACTATAATGGACCACGTTCCCCTCACACACAGTAATACACTATGGTCAGTCCCATTTATATAAGGTCCTATTAATGTCCCATACATAGTTCTGTCCCCAGCAGTATGTGATGTACACACACCCCATCTGCACTATAATGGGCCACGTTCCCCTCACACACAGTAATACACTATGGTCAGACCCATTTATATAAGGTCCTATTAATGCCCTATACACAGTTCTGTCCCCAGCAGTATGTGATGTACACACACCCCATCTGCACTATAATGGGCCACGTTCCCCTCACACACAGTAATACACTATGGTCAGACCCATTTATATAAGGTCCTATTAATGCCCTATACACAGTTCTGTCCCCAGCAGTATGTGATGTACACACACCCCATCTGCACTATAATGGGCCACGTTCCCCTCACACACAGTAATTCACTATGGTCAGATCTATTTATATAAGGTCATATTAATGTCCCATACACAGTTCTGTCCCCAGCAGTATGTGATGTACACACACCCCATCTGCACTATAATGGGCCACGTTCCCCTCACACACAGTAATACACTATGTCAGACCCATTTATATAAGGTCCTATTAATGTCCCATACACAGTTCTGTCCCCAGCAGTATGTGATGTACACACACCCCATCTGCACTATAATGGGCCACGTTCCCCTCACACACAGTAATACACTATAGTCAGACCCATTTATATAAGGTCCTATTAATGTCCCATACACAGTTCTGTCCCCAGCAGTATGTGATGTACACACCCCATCTGCACTATAATGGGCCACGTTCCCCTCACACACAGTAATACACTATGTCAGACCCATTTATATAAGGTCCTATTAATGTCCCATACACAGTTCTGTCCCCAGCAGTATGTGATGTACACACCCCATCTGCACTATAATGGGCCACGTTCCCCTCACAAACAGTAATACACTATGTCAGACCCATTTATATAAGGTCCTATTAATGTCCCATACACAGTTCTGTCCCCAGCAGTATGTGATGTACACACACCCCATCTGCACTATAATGGGCCACGTTCCCCTCACACACAGTAATATACTATGGTCAGACCCATTTATATAAGGTCCTATTAATGTCCCATACACAGTTCTGTCCCCAGCAGTATGTGATGTACACACCCCATCTGCACTATAATGGGCCACGTTCCCCTCACAAACAGTAATACACTATGTCAGACCCATTTATATAAGGTCCTATTAATGTCCCATACACAGTTCTGTCCCCAGCAGTATGTGATGTGTACACACACCCCATCTGCACTATAATGGGCCACGTTCCCCTCACAAACAGTAATACACTCTGTCAGACCCATTTATATAATGTCCTATTAATGTCCTATACACAGTTCTGTCCCCAGCAGTATGTGATGTACACACACCCCATCTGCACTATAATGGGCCACGTTCCCCTCACACACAGTAATACACTATGGTCAAACCCATGTATATAAGGTCCTATTAATGTCCCATACACAGTTCTGTCCCCAGCAGTATGTGATGTACACACACCCCATCTGCACTATAATGGGCCACGTTCCCCTCACACACAGTAATACACTATGGTCAGACCCATTTATATAAGGTCCTATTAATGTCCTATACACAGTTCTGTCCCCAGCAGTATGTGATGTACACAAACCCCATCTGCACTATAATGGGCCACGTTCCCCTCACACACAGTAATACACTATGGTCAGACGCATTTATATAAGGTCCTATTAATGTCCTATACACAGTTCTGTCCCCAGCAGTATGTGATGTACACAAACCCCATCTGCACTATAATGGGCCACGTTCCCCTCACACACAGAAATACACTATGGTCAGACCCATTTATATAAGGTCCTATTAATGTCCCATACACAGTTCTATCCCCAGCAGTATGTGATGTACACACACCCCATTTGCACTATAATGGGCCATGTTCCCCTCACACACAGTAATACACTATGGTCAGACCCATTTATATAAGGTCCTATTAATGTCCCATACACAGTTCTGTCCCCAGCAGTATGTGATGTACACACACCCCATCTGCACTATAATGGGCCATGTTCCCCTCACACACAGTAATACACTATGGTCACACCTATTTATATAAGGTCCTATTAATGTCCTATACACAATTTTGTCCCCAGCAGTATGTGATGTACACACACCCCATCTGCACTAGAAAGGGCCACGTTCCCCTCACACACAGTAATACACTATGGTCAGATCCATTTATATAAGGTCCTATTAATGTCCTATACAGAGTTCTGTCCCCAGCAGTATGTGATGTACACACACCCCATCTGCACTATAATGGGCCACGTTCCCCTCACACACAGTAATACACTATGGTCAGACCCATTTATATAAGGTCCTATTAATGTCCTATACACAATTCTGTCCCTAGCAGTATGTGATGTACACACACCCCATCTGCACTATAATGGGCCACGTTCCCCTCACACACAGTAATACACTATGGTCAGACCCATTTATATAAGGTCCTATTAATGTCCTATACAGAGTTCTGTCCCCAGCAGTATGTGATGTACACAAACCCCATCTGCACTATAATGGGCCATGTTCCCCTCACACACAGTAATACACTATGATCAGACCCATTTATATAAGGTCCTATTAATGTCCTATACACAGTTCTGTCCCCAGCAGTATGTGATGTACACACACCCCATCTGCATTATAATGGGCCACGATCCCCTCACACACAGCAATACACTATGGTCAGACCCATTTATATAAGGTCCTATTAATGTCCTATACACAGTTCTGTAACCAGCAGTATGTGATGTACACACACCCCATCTGCACTATAATGGGCCACGTACCCCTCACACACAGTAATATACTATGGTCAGACCCATTTATATAAGGTCCTATTAATGTCCTATACACAGTTCTGTCCCCAGCAGTATGTGATGTACACACACCCCATCTGCACTATAATGGGCCACGTTCCCCTCACACACAGAAATTCACTATGGTCAGACCCATTTATATAAGGTCCTATTAATGTCCTATACACAGTTCTGTCCCCAGCAGTATGTGATGTACACACACCCCATCTGCACTATAATGGGCCACGTTCCCCTCACACACAGTTATACACTATGGTCAGACACATTTATATAAGGTCCTATTAATGTCCTATACACAGTTCTGTCCCCAGCAGTATGTGATGTACACACACCCCATCTGCACTATAATGGGCCATGTTCCCCTCACACACAGTAATACACTATGGTCAGACACATTTATATAAGGTCCTATTAATGTCCTATACACAGTTCTGTCCCCAGCAGTATGTGATGTACACACACCCCATCTGCACTATAATGGGCCACGTACCCCTCACACAGAGTAATATACTATGGTCAGACCCATTTATATAAGGTCCTATTAATGTCCTATACACAGTTCTGTACCCAGCAGTATGTGATGTACACACACCCCATCTGCACTATAATGGGCCACGTACCCCTCAAACACAGTAATACACTATGGTCAGACCGATTTATATAAGGTCCTATTAATGTCCCATACACAGTTCTGTCCCCAGCAGTATGTGATGTACACACACCCCATCTGCACTATAATGGGCCACATTCCCCATATACACAGTTATACATTATGGTCAGACCCATTTATATAAGGTCCTATTAATGTCCCATACACAGTTCTGTCCCCAGCAGTATGTGATGTACACACACCCTATCTGCACTATAATGGGCCACGTACCCCTCACACACAGTAATACACTATGGTCAGACCCATTTATATAAGGTCCTATTAATGTCCCATACACAGTTCTGTCCCCAGCAGTATGTGATGTACACACACCCCATCTGCACTATAATGGGCCACGTTCCCCTCACACACACTAATACACTATGGTCAGACCCATTTATATAAGGTCCTATTAATGTCCTATACACAGTTCTGTCCCCAGCAGTATGTGATGTACACAAACCCCATCTGCACTATAATGGGCCACGTTCCCCTCAAACACAGTAATACACTATGGTCAGACCTATTTATATAAGGTCCTATTAATGTCCCATACACAGTTCTGTCCCCAGCAGTATGTGATGTGTACACACCCCATCTGCACTATAATGGGCCACGTTCCCCTCACACACAGTAATACACTATGGTCAGACCTATTTATATAAGGTCCTATTAATGTCCCATACACAGTTCTGTCCCCAGCAGTATTTGATGTACACACACCCCATCTGCACTATAATGGGCCACGTTCCCCTCACACACAGTAATACACTATGGTCAGACCCGTTTATATAAGGTCCTATTAATGTCCTATACACAGTTTTGTCCCCAGCAGTATGTGATGTACACACACCCCATCTGCACTATAATGGGCCAAGTTCCCCTCACACACAGTAATATACTATGGTCAGACCTATTTATATAAGGTCCTATTAATGTCCCATACACAGTTCTGTCCCCAGCAGTATGTGATGTGCACACACCCCATCTGCACTATAATGGGCCACGTTCCCCTCAAACACAGTAATACACTATGGTCAGATCTATTTATATAAGGTCCTATTAATGTCCCATACACAGTTCTGTCCCCAGCTGTATGTGATGTGCACACACCCCATCTGCACTATAATGGGCCACGTTCCCCTCACACACAGTAATACACTATGGTCAGACCTATTTATATAAGGTCCTATTAATGTCCCATACACAGTTCTGTCCCCAGCAGTATTTGATGTACACACACCCCATCTGCACTATAATGGGCCACGTTCCCCTCACACACAGTAATACACGATGGTCAGTCCCATTTATATAAGGTCCTATTAATGTCCCATACACAGTTCTGTCCCCAGCAGTATGTGATGTACACACACCCCATCTGCACTATAATGGGCCATGTTCCCCTCACACACAGTAATAAACTATGGTCAGACCTATTTATATAAGGTCCTATTAATGTCCCATATACAGTTCTGTCCCCAGCAGTATGTGATGTACACACACCCCATCTGCACTATAATGGGCCACGTTCCCCTCACACACAGTAATACACTATGGTCAGACCCATTTATATAATGTCCAATACACAGTTCTGTCCCCAGCAGTATGTGATGTACACACACCCCATCTGCACTATAATGGGCCACGTTCCCCTCACACACAGTAATACACTATGGTCAGACCCATGTATATAAGGTCCTATTAATGTCCCATACACAGTTCTGTACCCAGCAGTATGAGATGTACACACACCCCATCTGCACTATAATGGGCCACGTTCCCCTCAAACACAGTAATACACTATGGTCAGACCCATTTATATAAGGTCCTATTAATGTCCCATACACAATTCTGTCCCCAGCAGTATGTGATGTACACACACCCCATCTGCAGTATAATGGGCCAAGTTCCCCTCACACACAGTAATACACTATGGTCAGACCCATTTATATAAGGTCCTATTAATGTCCCATACACAGTTCTGGCCCCAGCAGTATGTGATGTACACACACCCCATCTGCACTATAATGGGCCACGTTCCCCTCACACACAGTAATACACTATGGTCAGACCCATTTATATAAGGTCCTATTAATGTCCTATACACAGTTCTGTCCCCAGCAGTATGTGATGTACACACACCCCATCTGCACTATAATGGGCCACGTTCCCCTCACACACAGTAATACACTATGGTCAGACCCATTTATATAAGGTCCTATTAATGTCCCATATACAGTTCTGTCCCCAGCAGTATGTGATGTACTCACACCCCATCTGCACTATAATGGGCCAAGTTCCCCTCACACACAGTAATACACTATGGTCAGACCCATTTATATAAGGTACTATTAATGTCCCATACACAGTTCTGTCCCCAGCAGTATGTGATGTACACACACCCCATCTGCACTATAATGGGCCACGTTCCCCTCACACACAGTAATACACTATGGTCAGACCCAATTATATAAGGTCCTATTAATGTCCCATACACAGTTCTGTCCCCAGCAGTATGTGATGTACACACACCCCATCTGCAGTATAATGGGCCAAGTTCCCCTCACACACAGTAATACACTATGGTCAGACCCATTTATATAAGGTCCTATTAATGTCCCATACACAGTTCTGGCCCCAGCAGTATGTGATGTACACACACCCCATCTGCACTATAATGGGCCACGTTCCCCTCACACACAGTAATACACTATGGTCAGACCCATTTATATAAGGTCCTATTAATGTCCTATACACAGTTCTGTCCCCAGCAGTATGTGATGTACACACACCCTATCTGCACTATAATGGGCCACGTTCCCCTCACACACAGTAATACACTATGGTCAGACCCATTTATATAAGGTCCTATTAATGTCCCATATACAGTTCTGTCCCCAGCAGTATGTGATGTACTCACACCCCATCTGCACTATAATGGGCCACGTTCCCCTCACACACAGTAATACACTATGGTCAGACCCATTTATATAAGGTCCTATTAATGTCCCATACACAGTTCTGTCCCCAGCAGTATGTGATGTACACACACCCCATCTGCACTATAATGGGCCATGTTCCCCTCACACACAGTAATACACTATGGTCAGACCCATTTATATAAGGTCCTATTAATGTCCCATACACAGTTCTGTCCCCAGCAGTATGTGATGTACACACACCCCATCTGCACTATAATGGGCCATGTTCCCCTCACACACAGTAATACACTATGATCAGACCCGTTTATATAAGGTCCTATTAATGTCCTATACACAGTTCTGTCCCCAGCAGTATGTGATGTACACACACCCCATCTGCACTATAATGGGCCACGTTCCCCTCACACACAGTAATACACTATGGTCAGCCACATTTATATAAGGTCCTATTAATGTCCTATACACAATTCTGTCCCCAGCAGTATGTGATGTACACACACCCCATCTGCACTATAAAGGGCCACGTTCCCCTCACACACAGTAATACACTATGGTCAGACCCATTTATATAAGGTCCTATTAATGTCCTATACAGAGTTCTGTCCCCAGCAGTATGTGATGTACACACACCCCATCTGCACTATAATGGGCCACGTTCCCCTCACACACAGTAATACACTATGGTCAGACCCATTTATATAAGGTCCTATTAATGTCCTATACACAATTCTGTCCCTAGCAGTATGTGATGTACACACACCCCATCTGCACTATAATGGGCCACGTTCCCCTCACACACAGTAATACACTATGGTCAGACCCATTTATATAAGGTCCTATTAATGTCCTATACAGAGTTCTGTCCCCAGCAGTATGTGATGTACACAAACCCCATCTGCACTATAATGGGCCATGTTCCCCTCACACACAGTAATACACTATGATCAGACCCATTTATATAAGGTCCTATTAATGTCCTATACACAGTTCTGTCCCCAGCAGTATGTGATGTACACACACCCCATCTGCATTATAATGGGCCACGATCCCCTCACACACAGCAATACACTATGGTCAGACCCATTTATATAAGGTCCTATTAATGTCCTATACACAGTTCTGTCCCCAGCAGTATGTGATGTACACACACCCCATCTGCACTATAATGGGCCACGTTCCCCTCACACACAGTAATACACTATGGTCAGACCCATTTATATAAGGTCCTATTAATGTCCCATACACAGTTCTGTCCCCAGCAGTATGTGATGTACACACACCCCATCTGCAGTATAATGGGCCAAGTTCCCCTCACACACAGTAATACACTATGGTCAGACCCATTTATATAAGGTCCTATTAATGTCCCATACACAGTTCTGGCCCCAGCAGTATGTGATGTACACACACCCCATCTGCACTATAATGGGCCACGTTCCCCTTACACACAGTAATACACTATGGTCAGACCCATTTATATAAGGTCCTATTAATGTCCCATACACAGTTCTGTCCCCAGCAGTATGTGATGTACACACCCCATCTGCACTATAATGGGCCACGTTCCCCTCACACACAGTAATACACTATGGTCAGACCCATTTATATAAGGTCCTATTAATGTCCTATACACAGTTCTGTCCCCAGCAGTATGTGATGTACACACACCCCATCTGCACTATAATGGGCCACGTTCCCCTCACACACAGTAATACACTATGGTCAGACCCATTTATATAAGGTCCTATTAATGTCCCATATACAGTTCTGTCCCCAGCAGTATGTGATGTACTCACACCCCATCTGCACTATAATGGGCCACGTTCCCCTCACACACAGTAATACACTATGGTCAGACCCATTTATATAAGGTCCTATTAATGTCCCATACACAGTTCTGTCCCCAGCAGTATGTGATGTACACACACCCCATCTGCACTATAATGGGCCATGTTCCCCTCACACACAGTAATACACTATGATCAGACCCGTTTATATAAGGTCCTATTAATGTCCTATACACAGTTCTGTCCCCAGCAGTATGTGATGTACACACACCCCATCTGCACTATAATGGGCCACGTTCCCCTCACACACAGTAATACACTATGGTCAGACACATTTATATAAGGTCCTATTAATGTCCTATACACAATTCTGTCCCCAGCAGTATGTGATGTACACACACCCCATCTGCACTATAAAGGGCCACGTTCCCCTCACACACAGTAATACACTATGGTCAGACCCATTTATATAAGGTCCTATTAATGTCCTATACAGAGTTCTGTCCCCAGCAGTATGTGATGTACACACACCCCATCTGCACTATAATGGGCCACGTTCCCCTCACACACAGTAATACACTATGGTCAGTCCCATTTATATAAGGTCCTATTAATGTCCTATACACAATTCTGTCCCTAGCAGTATGTGATGTACACACACCCCATCTGCACTATAATGGGCCACGTTCCCCTCACACACAGTAATACACTATGGTCAGACCCATTTATATAAGGTCCTATTAATGTCCTATACAGAGTTCTGTCCCCAGCAGTATGTGATGTACACAAACCCCATCTGCACTATAATGGGCCATGTTCCCCTCACACACAGTAATACACTATGATCAGACCCATTTATATAAGGTCCTATTAATGTCCTATACACAGTTCTGTCCCCAGCAGTATGTGATGTACACACACCCCATCTGCACTATAAAGGGCCATGTTCCCCTCACACACAGCAATACACTATGGTCAGACCCATTTATATAAGGTCCTATTAATGTCCTATACACAGTTCTGTCCCCAGCAGTATGTGATGTACACACACCCCATCTGCACTATAATGGGCCACGTTCCCCTCGAACACAGTAATACACTATGGTCAGACCCATTTATATAAGGTCCTATTAATGTCCTATACACAGTTCTGTCCCCAGCAGTATGTGATGTACACACACCCCATCTGCACTATAATGGGCCACGTTCCCCTGACACACAGTTATACACTATGGTCAGTCCCATTTATATAAGGTCCTATTAATGTCCTATACACAGTTCTGTCCCCAGCAGTATGTGATGTACACACACCCCATCTGCACTATAATGGGCCATGTTCCCCTCACACACAGTAATACACTATGATCAGACCCATTTATATAAGGTCCTATTAATGTCCTATACACAGTTCTGTCCCCAGCAGTATGTGATGTACACACACCCCATCTGCACTATAATGGGCCACGTTTCCCTCACACACAGTAATACACTATGGTCAGACCTATTTATATAAGGTCCTATTAATGTCCTATACACAGTTCTGTCCCCAGCAGTATGTGATGTACACACACCCCATCTGCACTATAATGGGCCACGTTCCCCTCACACACAGTAATACACTATGGTCAGTCCCATTTATATAAGGTCCTATTAATGTCCAATACACAGTTCTGTCCCCAGCAGTATGTGATGTACACACACCCCATCTGCACTATAATGGGCCACGTTCCCCTCACACACAGTTATACACTATGGTCAGTCCCATTTATATAAGGTCCTATTAATGTCCTATACACAGTTCTGTCCCCAGCAGTATGTGATGTACACACACCCCATCTGCACTATAATGGGCCACGTTCCCCTCACACACAGTAATACACTATGGTCAGACCCATTTATATAAGGTCCATTAATGTCCCATACACAGTTCTGTCCCCAGCAGTATGTGATGTACACACACCCCATCTGCACTATAATGGGCCACGTTCCCCTCACACACAGTAATACACTATGGTCAGACCCATTTATATAAGGTCCTATACACAGTTCTGTACCCAGCAGTATGTGATGTACACACACCCCATCTGCACTATAATGGGCCACGTTCCCCTCACACATAGTAATACACTATGGTCAGTCCCATTTATATAAGGTCCTATTAATGTCCCATACACAGTTCTGTCCCCAGCAGTATGTGATGTACACACACCCCATCTGCACTATAGTGGGCCACGTTCCCCTCACACACAGTAATACACTATGGTCAGACCTATTTATATAAGGTCCTATTAATGTCCTATACACAGTTCTGTCCCCAGCAGTATGTGATGTACACACACCCCATCTGCACTATAATGGGCCACGTACCCCTCACACACAGTAATATACTATGGTCAGACCCATTTATATAAGGTCCTATTAATGTCCTATACACAGTTCTGTCCCCAGCAGTATGTGATGTACACACACCCCATCTGCACTATAATGGGCCACGTTCCCCTCACACACAGAAATTCACTATGGTCAGACCCATTTATATAAGGTCCTATTAATGTCCTATACACAGTTCTGTCCCCAGCAGTATGTGATGTACACACACCCCATCTGCACTATAATGGGCCACGTTCCCCTCACACACAGTAATACACTATGGTCAGACACATTTATATAAGGTCCTATTAATGTCCTATACACAGTTCTGTCCCCAGCAGTATGTGATGTACACACACCCCATCTGCACTATAATGGGCCATGTTCCCCTCACACACAGTAATACACTATGGTCAGACACATTTATATAAGGTCCTATTAATGTCCTATACACAGTTCTGTCCCCAGCAGTATGTGATGTACACACACCCCATCTACACTATAATGGGCCACGTACCCCTCACACAGAGTAATATACTATGGTCAGACCCATTTATATAAGGTCCTATTAATGTCCTATACACAGTTCTGTACCCAGCAGTATGTGATGTACAGACACCCCATCTGCACTATAATGGGCCACGTACCCCTCAAACACAGTAATACACTATGGTCAGACCTATTTATATAAGGTCCTATTAATGTCCCATACACAGTTCTGTCCCCAGCAGTATTTGATGTACACACACCCCATCTGCACTATAATGGGCCACGTTCCCCTCACACACAGTAATACACGATGGTCAGTCCCATTTATATAAGGTCCTATTAATGTCCCATACACAGTTCTGTCCCCAGCAGTATGTGATGTACACACACCCCATCTGCACTATAATGGGCCATGTTCCCCTCACACACAGTAATAAACTATGGTCAGACCTATTTATATAAGGTCCTATTAATGTCCCATATACAGTTCTGTCCCCAGCAGTATGTGATGTACACACACCCCATCTGCACTATAATGGGCCACGTTCCCCTCACACACAGTAATACACTATGGTCAGACCCATTTATATAATGTCCAATACACAGTTCTGTCCCCAGCAGTATGTGATGTACACACACCCCATCTGCACTATAATGGGCCACATACCCCTCACACACAGTAATACACTATGGTCAGACCCATTTATATAAGGTACTATTAATGTCCCATACACAGTTCTGTCCCCAGCAGTATGTGATGTACACACACCCCATCTGCACTATAATGGGCCACGTTCCCCTCACACACAGTAATACACTATGGTCAGACCCATGTATATAAGGTCCTATTAATGTCCCATACACAGTTCTATACCCAGCAGTATGTGATGTACACACACCCCATCTGCACTATAATGGGCCACGTTCCCCTCAAACACAGTAATACACTATGGTCAGACCCATTTATATAAGGTCCTATTAATGTCCCATACACAGTTCTGTCCCCAGCAGTATGTGATGTACACACACCCCATCTGCACTATAATGGGCCACGTTCCCCTCACACACAGTAATACACTATGGTCAGACCCATTTATATAAGGTCCTATTAATGTCCCATACACAGTTCTGGCCCCAGCAGTATGTGATGTACACACACCCCATCTGCACTATAATGGGCCACGTTCCCCTCACACACAGTAATACACTATGGTCAGACCCATTTATATAAGGTCCTATTAATGTCCCATATACAGTTCTGTCCCCAGCAGTATGTGATGTACTCACACCCCATCTGCACTATAATGGGCCACGTTCCCCTCACACACAGTAATACACTATGGTCAGACCCATTTATATAAGGTCCTATTAATGTCCCATACACAGTTCTGTCCCCAGCAGTATGTGATGTACACACACCCCATCTGCACTATAATGGGCCATGTTCCCCTCACACACAGTAATACACTATGATCAGACCCGTTTATATAAGGTCCTATTAATGTCCTATACACAGTTCTGTCCCCAGCAGTATGTGATGTACACACACCCCATCTGCACTATAATGGGCCACGTTCCCCTCACACACAGTAATACACTATGGTCAGACACATTTATATAAGGTCCTATTAATGTCCTATACACAATTCTGTCCCCAGCAGTATGTGATGTACACACACCCCATCTGCACTATAAAGGGCCACGTTCCCCTCACACACAGTAATACACTATGGTCAGACCCATTTATATAAGGTCCTATTAATGTCCTATACAGAGTTCTGTCCCCAGCAGTATGTGATGTACACACACCCCATCTGCACTATAATGGGCCACGTTCCCCTCACACACAGTAATACACTATGGTCCGACCCATTTATATAAGGTCCTATTAATGTCCTATACACAATTCTGTCCCTAACAGTATGTGATGTACACACACCCCATCTGCACTATAATGGGCCACGTTCCCCTCACACACAGTAATACACTATGGTCAGACCCATTTATATAAGGTCCTATTAATGTCCTATACAGAGTTCTGTCCCCAGCAGTATGTGATGTACACAAACCCCATCTGCACTATAATGGGCCATGTTCCCCTCACACACAGTAATACACTATGATCAGACCCATTTATATAAGGTCCTATTAATGTCCTATACACAGTTCTGTCCCCAGCAGTATGTGATGTACACACACCCCATCTGCATTATAATGGGCCACGATCCCCTCACACACAGCAATACACTATGGTCAGACCCATTTATATAAGGTCCTATTAATGTCCTATACACAGTTCTGTCCCCAGCAGTATGTGATGTACACACACCCCATCTGCACTATAATGGGCCACGTTCCCCTCGAACACAGTAATACACTATGGTCAGACCCATTTATATAAGGTCCTATTAATGTCCTATACACAGTTCTGTCCCCAGCAGTATGTGATGTACACACACCCAATCTGCACTATAATGGGCCACGTTCCCCTCACACACAGTTATACACTATGGTCAGTCCCATTTATATAAGGTCCTATTAATGTCCTATACACAGTTCTGTCCCCAGCAGTATGTGATGTACACACACCCCATCTGCACTATAATGGGCCATGTTCCCCTCACACACAGTAATACACTATGATCAGACCCATTTATATAAGGTCCTATTAATGTCCTATACACAGTTCTGTCCCCAGCAGTATGTGATGTACACACACCCCATCTGCACTATAATGGGCCACGTTTCCCTCACACACAGTAATACACTATGGTCAGACCTATTTATATAAGGTCCTATTAATGTCCTATACACAGTTCTGTCCCCAGCAGTATGTGATGTACACACACCCCATCTGCACTATAATGGGCCACGTTCCCCTCACACACAGTAATACACTATGGTCAGACCCATTTATATAAGGTCCTATTAATGTCCAATACACAGTTCTGTCCCCAGCAGTATGTGATGTACACACACCCCATCTGCACTATAATGGGCCACGTTCCCCTCACACACAGTTATACACTATGGTCAGTCCCATTTATATAAGGTCCTATTAATGTCCTATACACAGTTCTGTCCCCAGCAGTATGTGATGTACACACACCCCATCTGCACTATAATGGGCCACGTTCCCCTCACACACAGTAATACACTATGGTCAGACCCATTTATATAAGGTCCATTAATGTCCCATACACAGTTCTGTCCCCAGCAGTATGTGATGTACACACACCCCATCTGCACTATAATGGGCCACGTTCCCCTCACACACAGTAATACACTATGGTCAGACCCATTTATATAAGGTCCTATTAATGTCCTATACACAGTTCTGTACCCAGCAGTATGTGATGTACACACACCCCATCTGCACTATAATGGGCCACGTTCCCCTCACACACAGTAATACACTATGGTCAGTCCCATTTATATAAGGTCCTATTAATGTCCCATACACAGTTCTGTCCCCAGCAGTATGTGATGTACACACACCCCATCTGCACTATAATGGGCCACGTTCCCCTCACACATAGTAATACACTATGGTCAGTCCCATTTATTTAAGGTCCTATTAATGTCCCATACACAGTTCTGTCCCCAGCAGTATGTGATGTACACACACCCCATCTGCACTATAGTGGGCCACGTTCCCCTCACACACAGTAATACACTATGGTCAGACCTATTTATATAAGGTCCTATTAATGTCCTATACACAGTTCTGTACCCAGCAGTATGTGATGTACACACACCCCATCTGCACTATAATGGGCCACGTACCCCTCACACACAGTAATATACTATGGTCAGACCCATTTATATAAGGTCCTATTAATGTCCTATACACAGTTCTGTCCCCAGCAGTATGTGATGTACACACACCCCATCTGCACTATAATGGGCCACGTTCCCCTCACACACAGAAATTCACTATGGTCAGACCCATTTATATAAGGTCCTATTAATGTCCTATACACAGTTCTGTCCCCAGCAGTATGTGATGTACACACACCCCATCTGCACTATAATGGGCCACGTTCCCCTCACACACAGTAATACACTATGGTCAGACACATTTATATAAGGTCCTATTAATGTCCTATACACAGTTCTGTCCCCAGCAGTATGTGATGTACACACACCCCATCTGCACTATAATGGGCCATGTTCCCCTCACACACAGTAATACACTATGGTCAGACACATTTATATAAGGTCCTATTAATGTCCTATACACAGTTCTGTCCCCAGCAGTATGTGATGTACACACACCCCATCTGCACTATAATGGGCCACGTACCCCTCACACAGAGTAATATACTATGGTCAGACCCATTTATATAAGGTCCTATTAATGTCCTATACACAGTTCTGTACCCAGCAGTATGTGATGTACACACACCCCATCTGCACTATAATGGGCCACGTACCCCTCAAACACAGTAATACACTATGGTCAGACCGATTTATATAAGGTCCTATTAATGTCCCATACACATTTCTGTCCCCAGCAGTATGTGATGTACACACACCCCATCTGCACTATAATGGGCCACATTCCCCATATACACAGTTATACACTATGGTCAGACCCATTTATATAAGGTCCTATTAATGTCCCATACACAGTTCTGTCCCCAGCAGTATGTGATGTACACACACCCTATCTGCACTATAATGGGCCACGTACCCCTCACACACAGTAATACACTATGGTCAGACCCATTTATATAAGGTCCTATTAATGTCCCATACACAGTTCTGTCCCCAGCAGTATGTGATGTACACACACCCCATCTGCACTATAATGGGCCACGTTCCCCTCACACACAGTAATACACTATGGTCAGACCCATTTATATAAGGTCCTATTAATGTCCTATACACAGTTCTGTCCCCAGCAGTATGTGATGTGCACACACCCCATCTGCACTATAATGGGCCACGTTCCCCTCACACACAGTAATACACTATGGTCAGACCTATTTATATAAGGTCCTATTAATGTCCCATACACAGTTCTGTCCCCAGCAGTATTTGATGTACACACACCCCATCTGCACTATAATGGGCCACGTTCCCCTCTCACACAGTAATACACTATGGTCAGACCCGTTTATATAAGGTCCTATTAATGTCCTATACACAGTTTTGACCCCAGCAGTATGTGATGTACACACACCCCATCTGCACTATAATGGGCCAAGTTCCCCTCACACACAGTAATACACGATGGTCAGTCCCATTTATATAAGGTCCTATTAATGTCCCATACACAGTTCTGTCCCCAGCAGTATGTGATGTACACACACCCCATCTGCACTATAATGGGCCATGTTCCCCTCACACACAGTAATACACTATGGTCAGACCTATTTATATAAGGTCCTATTAATGTCCCATATACAGTTCTGTCCCCAGCAGTATTTGATGTACACACACCCCATCTGCACTATAATGGGCCACGTTCCCCTCACACACAGTAATACACTATGGTCAGACCCATTTATATAATGTCCAATACACAGTTCTGTCCCCAGCAGTATGTGATGTACACACACCCCATCTGCACTATAATGGGCCATGTTCCCCTCACACACAGTAATACACTATGGTCAGACCTATTTATATAAGGTCCTATTAATGTCCCATATACAGTTCTGTCCCCAGCAGTATTTGATGTACACACACCCCATCTGCACTATAATGGGCCACGTTCCCCTCACACACAGTAATACACTATGGTCAGACCCATTTATATAATGTCCTATACACAGTTCTGTACCCAGCAGTATGTGATGTACACACACCCCATCTGCACTATAATGGGCCACATACCCCTCACACACAGTAATACACTATGGTCAGACCCATTTATATAAGGTACTATTAATGTCCCATACACAGTTCTGTCCCCAGCAGTATGTGATGTACACACACCCCATCTGCACTATAATGGGCCACGTTCCCCTCACACACAGTAATACACTATGGTCAGACCCATGTATATAAGGTCCTATTAATGTCCCATACACAGTTCTGTACCCAGCAGTATGTGATGTACACACACCCCATCTGCACTATAATGGGCCACGTTCCCCTCAAACACAGTAATACACTATGGTCAGACCCATTTATATAAGGTCCTATTAATGTCCCATACACAGTTCTGGCCCAGCAGTATGTGATGTACACACACCCCATCTGCACTATAATGGGCCACGTTCCTCTCACACACAGTAATACACTATGGTCAGACCCATTTATATAAGGTCCTATTAATGTCCTATACACAGTTCTGTCCCCAGCAGTATGTGATGTACACACACCCCATCTGCACTATAATGGGTCACGTTCCCCTCACACACAGTAATACACTATGGTCAGACCCATTTATATAAGGTCCTATTAATGTCCCATATACAGTTCTGTCCCCAGCAGTATGTGATGTACACACACCCCATCTGCACTATAATGGGCCACGTTCCCATCACACACAGTAATACACTATGGTCAGATCCATTTATATAAGGTCCTATTAATGTCCTATACACAGTTCTGTACCCAGCAGTATGTGATGTACACACACCCCATCTGCACTATAATGGGCCACGTTCCCCTCACACACAGTAATACACTATGGTCAGACCTATTTATATAAGGTCCTATTAATGTCCCAAACACAGTTCTGTCCCCAGCAGTATGTGATGTACACACACCCCATCTGCACTATAATGGGCCACGTTCCCCTCACACACAGTAATACACTATGGTCAGTCCCATTTATATAAGGTCCTATTAATGTCCCATACACAGTTCTGTCCCCAGCAGTATGTGATGTACACACACCCCATCTGCACTATAATGGGCTATGTTCCCCTCACACACAGTAATACACTATGGTCAGAACTATTTATTTAAGGTCCTATTAATGTCCCATACACAGTTCTGTCCCCAGCAGTATTTGATGTACACACACCCCATCTGCACTATAATGGGCCACGTTCCCCTCACACACAGTAATACACTATGGTCAGTCCCATTTATATAAGGTCCTATTAATGTCCCATACACAGTTCTGTCCCCAGCAGTATGTGATGTACACACACCCCATCTGCACTATAATGAGCCACGTTCCCCTCACACACAGTAATACACTATGGTCAGACCTATTTATATAAGGTCCTATTAATGTCTCATACACAGTTCTGTCCCCAGCAGTATGTGATGTACACACACCCCATCTGCACTATAATGGGCCACATACCCCTCACACACAGTAATACACTATGGTCAGACCCATTTATATAAGGTACTATTAATGTCCCATACACAGTTCTGTGCCCAGCAGTATGTGATGTACACACACCCCATCTGCACTATAATGGGCCACGTTCCCCTCACACACAGTAATACACTATGGTCAGACCCATGTATATAAGGTCCTATTAATGTCTCATACACAGTTCTGTACCCAGCAGTATGTGATGTACACACACCCCATCTGCACTATAATGGGCCACGTTCCCCTCAAACACAGTAATACACTATGGTCAGACACATTTTTATAAGGTCCTATTAATGTCCTATACACAGTTCTGTCCCCAGCAGTATGTGATGTACACACAGCCCATCTGCACTATAATGGGCCATGTTCCCCTAACACACAGTTATACACTATGGTCAGACCCATTTATATAAGGTCCTATTAATGTCCTATACACAGTTCTGTACCCAGCAGTATGTGATGTACACACACCCCATCTGCACTATAATGGGCCACGTTCCCCTCAAACACAGTAATACACTATGGTCAGACCCATTTTTATAAGGTCCTATTAATGTCCTATACACAGTTCTGTCCCCAGCAGTATGTGATGTACACACAGCCCATCTGCACTATAATGGGCCATGTTCCCCTAACACACAGTTATACACTATGGTCAGACCTATTTATAAAAGGTCCTATTAATGTCCTATACACAGTTCTGTACCCAGCAGTATGTGATGTACACACACCCCATCTGCACTATAATGGGCCACGTTCCCCTCACACACAGTAATACACTATGGTCAGACCTATTTATAAAAGGTCCTATTAATGTCCTATACACAGTTCTGTCCCCAGCAGTATGTGATGTACACACACCCCATCTGTACTATAATGGGCCACGTTCCCCTCACACACAGTAATACACTATGGTCAGACCTATTTATATAAGGTCCTATTAATGTCCTATACACAGTTCTGTCCCCAGCAGTATGTGATGTACACACACCCCATCTGCACTATAATGGGCCACGTTCCCCTCACACACAGTAATACACTATGGTCAGACCTATTTATATAAGGTCCTATTAATGTCCTATACACAGTTCTGTCCCCAGCAGTATGTGATGTACACACCCCATCTGCACTTTAATGGGCCACGTTCCCCTCACAAACAGTAATACACTATGTTCAGACCCATTTATATAAGGTCCTATTAATGTCCCATACATAGTTCTGTCCCCAGCAGTATGTGATGTACACACACCCCATCTGCACTATAATGGGCCACGTTCCCCTCACACACAGTAATACACTATGGTCAGACCCATGTATATAAGGTCCTATTAATGTCCCATACACAGTTCTGTCCCCAGCAGTATGTGATGTACACACACCCCATCTGCACTATAATGGGCCAAGTTCCCCTCACACACAGTAATATACTATGGTCAGACCCATTTATATAATGTCCTATTAATGTCCCATACACAGTAATACACTATGGTCAGACCCATTTATATAAGGTCCTATCAATGTCCCATACACAGTTCTGTCCCCAGCAGTATGTGATGTACACAAACCCCATCTGCACTATAATGGGCCATGTTCCCCTCACACACCGCAATACACTATGGTCAGACCCATTTATATAAGGTCCTATTAATGTCCTATACACAGTTCTGTAACCAGCAGTATGTGATGTACACACACCCCATCTGCACTATAATGGGCCAAATTCTCCTCACACACAGAAATACACCATGGTCAGACCCATTTATATAAAGTCCTATCAATGTCCCATACACAGTTCTGTCCCCAGCAGTATGTGATGTACACACACCCCATCTGTACTATAATGGGCCACGTTCCCCTCACACACAGTAATACACTATGGTCAGACCTATTTATATAAGGTCCTATTAATGTCCTATACACAGTTCTGTCCCCAGCAGTATGTGATGTACACACCCCATCTGCACTATAATGGGCCACGTTCCCCTCACACACAGTAATACACTATGGTCAGACCCATTTATATAAGGTCCTATTAATGTCCCATACACAGTTCTGTCCCCAGCAGTATGTGATGTACACACCCCATCTGCACTATAATGGGCCACGTTCCCCTCACACACAGTAATACACTATGGTCAGACCCATTTATATAAGGTCCTATTAATGTCCCATACACAGTTCTGTCCCCAGCAGTATGTGATGTACACACACCCCATCTGCACTATAATGGGCCACGTTCCCCTCACACACAGTAATACACTATGGTCAGACCCATTTATATAAGGTCCTATTAATGTCCCATACACAGTTCTGTCCCCAGCAGTATGTGATGTACACACCCCATCTGCACTATAATGGGCCACGTTTCCCTCACACACAGTAATATACTATGGTCAGACCCATTTATATAAGGTCCTATTAATGTCCCATATACAGTTCTGTCCCCAGCAGTATGTGATGTACACACACCCCATCTGCTCTATAATTGGCCACGTTCCCCTCACACACAGTAATACACTATGGTCAGACCCATTTATATAAGGTCCTATTAATGTCCTATTCACAGTCCTGTCCCCAGCAGTATGTGATGTACACACACCCCATCTGCACTATAATGGGCCAAGTTCCCCTCATACACAGTAATACATTATGGTCAGACCCATTTCTATAAGGTCCTATTAATGTCCTATACACAGTTCTGTCCCCAGCAGTATGTGATATACACACACCCCATCTGCACTATAATGGGCCACGTTCCCCTCATACACAGTAATACACTATGGTCAGACCCATTTATATAAAGTCCTATTAATGTCCCATACACAGTTCTGTCCCAAGCAGTATGTGATGTACACACACCCCATCTGCACTATAATGGGACACGTTCCCCTCACACACAGTAATACACTATGGTCAGACCCATTTATATAAGGTCCTAATAATGTCCTATACACAATTCTGTCCCCAGCAGTATGTGATGTACACACACCCCATCTGCACTATAATGGGCCACGTTCCCCTCACACATAGTAATACACTATGGTCAGACCCAATTATATAAGGTCCTATTAATGTCCCATACACAGTTCTGTCCCCAGCAGTATGTGATGTACACACACCCTATCTGCACTATAATGGGCCACGTTCCCCTCACACACAGCAATACACTATGGTCAGACCCATATATATAAGGTCCTATTAATGTCCCATATACAGTTCTATCCCCAGCAGTATGTGATGTACACACACCCCATCTGCACTATAATGGGCCACGTTCCCCTCACACACTGTAATACAATATGGTCAGACCCATTTATATAAGGTCCTATTAATGTCCTATACACAGTTCTGTACCCAGCAGTATGTGATGTACACACACCCCATCTGCACTATAATGGGCAACGTTCCCCTCACACACAGTAATACACTATGGTCAGAGCCATTTATATAAGGTCCTATTAATGTCCTATACACAGTTCTGTCCCCAGCAGTATGTGATATACACACACCCCATCTGCACTATAACGGGCCACGTTCCCATCACACACAGTAATACACTATGGTCAGATCCATTTATATAAGGTCCTATTAATGTCCTATACACAGTTCTGTACCCAGCAGTATGTGATGTACACACACCCCATCTGCACTATAATGGGCCACGTTCCCATCACACACAGTAATACACTATGGTCAGATCCATTTATATAAGGTCCTATTAATGTCCCATACACAGTTCTGTACCCAGCAGTATGTGATGAACACACACCATCTGCACTATAATGGGCCAAGTTCCCCTCACACACAGTAATACACAATGGTCAGACCCATTTATATAAGGTCCTATTAATGTCCCATACACAGTTCTGTACCCAGCAGTATGTGATGTACACACCCCATCTGCACTATAATGGGCCACGTTCCCCTCACACACAGTAATACACTATGGTCAGACCCATGTATATAAGGTCCTATTAATGTCCCATACACAGTTCTGTCCCCAGCAGTATGTGATGTACACACACCCCATCTGCACTATAATGGGCCACGTTCCCCTCACACACAGTAATACACTATGGTCAGACCTATTTATATAAGGTCCTATTAATGTCCTATACACAGTTCTGTCCCCAGCAGTATGTGATGTACACACACCCCATTTGCACTATAATGGGCCACGTTCCCCTCACACACAGTAATACACTATGGTCAGACCCATTTATATAAGGTCCTATTAATGTCCCATACACAGTTCTATCCCCAGCAGTATGTGATGTACACACCCCATCTGCACTATAATGGGCCATGTTCCCCTCACACACAGTAATACACTATGGTCAGACCCATTTATATAAGGTCCTATTAATGTCCCATACACAGTTCTATCCCCAGCAGTATGTGATGTACACACACCCCATCTGCACTATAATGGGCCACGTTCCCCTCACACACAGTAATATACTATGGTCAGACCCATTTATATAAGGTCCTATTAATGTCCTATACACAGTTCTGTCCCCAGCAGTATGTGATGTACACACACCCCATGTGCACTATAATGGGCCACGTTCCCCTCACACACAGTAATACACTATGGTCAGACCCATTTATATAAGGTCCTATTAATGTCCCATACACAGTTCTGTCCCCAGCAGTATGTGATGTACACACACCCCATCTGCACTACAATGGGCCACGTTCCCCTCACACACAGTAATACACTATGGTCAGACCCATTTATATAAGGTCCTATTAATATCCTATACACAGTTCTGTCCCCAGCAGTATGTGATGTACACACACCCCATCTGCACTTTAATGGGCCACGTTCCCCTCACAAACAGTAATATACTATGGTCAGACCCATTTATTTAAGGTCCTATTAATGTCCCATACACAGTTCTGTCCCCAGCAGTATGTGATGTACACACACCCCATCTGCACTATAGTGGGCCACGTTCCCCTCACACACAGTAATATACTATGGTCAGACCCATTTATATAAGGTCCTATTAATGTCCCATACACAGTTCTGTCCCCAGCAGTATGTGATGTACAAACACCCCATCTGCACTATATTGGGCCACGTACCCCTCACACACAGTAATACACTATGGTCTGACCCATTTATATAAGGTCCTATTAATGTCCCATACTCAGTACTGTCCCCAGCAGTATGTGATGTACACACACCCCATCTGCACTATAATGGGCCACGTTCCCCTCACACACAGTAATACACTGTGGTCAGACCTATTTATATAAGGTCCTATTAATGTCCTATACACAGTTCTGTCCCCAGCAGTATGTGATGTACACACACCCCATCTGCACTATAATGGGCCACGTTCCCCTAACACACAGTTATACACTATGGTGAGACCCATTTATATAAGGTCCTGTTAATGTCCTATACACAGTTCTGTCCCCAGCAGTATGTGATGTACACACACCCCATCTGCACTATAATGGGCCACGTACCCCTCACACACAGTAATACACTATGGTCAGACCCATTTATATAAGGTCCTATTAATGTCCTATACACAGTTCTGTCCCCAGCAGTATGTGATGTACACACACCCCATCTGCACTATAATGGGCCACGTGCCCCTCACACACAGTAATACACTATGGTCAGACCCATTTATATAAGGACCTATTAATGTCCCATACACAGTTCTGTCCCCAGCAGTATGTTATGTACACACACCCCATCTGCACTATAATGGGCCACGTTCCCCTCACACACAGTAATACACTATGGTCAGACCCATTTATATAAGGTCCTATTAATGTCCCATACACAGTTCTGTCCCCAGCAGTATGTGATGTACACACCCCATCTGCACTATAATGGGCCACGTTCCCCTCACACACAGTAATACACTATGGTCAGACCCATTTATATAAGTTCCTATTAATGTCCCATACACAGTTCTGTCCCCAGCAGTATGTGATGTACACACACCCCATCTGCACTATAATGGGCCACGTTCCCCTCACACACAGTAATACACTATGGTCAGACCTATTTATATAAGGTCCTATTAATGTCCTATACACAGTTCTGTCCCCAGCAGTATGTGATGTACACACACCCCATCTGCACTATAATGGGCCACGTTCCCCTCACACACAGTAATACACTATGGTCAGACCCATTTATATAAGGTCCTATTAATGTCCCATACACAGTTCTGTCCCCAGCAGTATGTGATGTACACACACCCCATCTGCACTATAATGGGCCATGTTCCCCTCACACACAGTAATACACTATGGTCAGACCCATTTATATAAGGTCCTAATAATGTCCTATACACAATTCTGTCCCCAGCAGTATGTGATGTACACACCCCATCTGCACTATAATGGGCCACGTTCCCCTCACACACAGTAATACACTATGTCAGACCCATTTATATAAGGTCCTATTAATGTCCCATACACAGTTCTGTCCCCAGCAGTATGTGATGTACACACCCCATCTGCACTATAATGGGCCAAGTTCCCCTCACACACAGTAATATACTATGGTCAGACCTATTTATATAAGGTCCTATTAATGTCCCATACACAGTTCTGTCCCCAGCAGTATGTGATGTACACACCCCATCTGCACTATAATGGGCCACGTTCCCCTCACACACAGTAATACACTATGGTCAGACCCATTTATATAAGGTCCTATTAATGTCCTATACACAGTTCTGTCCCCAGCAGTATGTGATGTACACACACCCCATCTGCACTATAATGGGCCACGTTTCCCTCACACACAGTAATATACTATGGTCAGACCCATTTATATAAGGTCCTATTAATGTCCCATACACAGTTCTGTCCCCAGCAGTATGTGATGTACACACCCCATCTGCACTATAATGGGCCACGTTTCCCTCACACACAGTAATACACTATGGTCAGACCCATTTATATAATGTCCTATTAATGTCCCATAAACAGTTCTGTCCCCAGCAGTATGTGATGTACACACCCCATCTGCTCTATAATTGGCCACGTTCCCCTCACACACAGTAATACACTATGGTCAGACCCATTTATATAAGGTCCTATTAATGTCCCATACACAGATCTATCCCCAGCAGTATGTGATGTACACACACCCCATCTGCATTATAATGGGCCAAGTTCCCCTCACACACAGTAATACACTATGGTCAGACCCATTTATATAAGGTCCTATTAATGTCCCATACACAGTTCTGTCCCCAGCAGTATGTGATGTACACACACCCCATCTGCACTATAATGGGCCAAGTTCCCCTCACACACAGTAATACACAATGGTCAGACCCATTTATATAAGGTCCTATTAATGTCCCATACACAGTTCTGTACCCAGCAGTATGTGATGTACACACCCCATCTGCACTATAATGGGCCACGTTCCCCTCACACACAGTAATACACTATGGTCAGACCCATGTATATAAGGTCCTATTAATGTCCCATACACAGTTCTGTCCCCAGCAGTATGTGATGTACACACACCCCATCTGCACTATAATGGGCCACGTTCCCCTCACACACAGTAATACACTATGGTCAGACCTATTTATATAAGGTCCTATTAATGTCCTATACACAGTTCTGTCCCCAGCAGTATGTGATGTACACACACCCCATCTGCACTATAATGGGCCACGTTCCCCTCACACACAGTAATACACTATGGTCAGACCCAATTATATAAGGTCCTATTAATGTCCCATACACAGTTCTATCCCCAGCAGTATGTGATGTACACACCCCATCTGCACTATAATGGGCCATGTTCCCCTCACACACAGTAATACACTATGGTCAGACCCATTTATATAAGGTCCTATTAATGTCCCATACACAGTTCTATCCCCAGCAGTATGTGATGTACACACACCCCATCTGCACTATAATGGGCCACGTTCCCCTCACACACAGTAATATACTATGGTCAGACCCATTTATATAAGGTCCTATTAATGTCCTATACACAGTTCTGTCCCCAGCAGTATGTGATGTACACACACCCCATGTGCACTATAATGGGCCACGTTCCCCTCACACACAGTAATACACTATGGTCAGACCCATTTATATAAGGTCCTATTAATGTCCCATACACAGTTCTGTCCCCAGCAGTATGTGATGTACACACACCCCATCTGCACTATAATGGGCCACGTTCCCCTCACACACAGTAATACACTATGGTCAGACCCATTTATATAAGGTCCTATTAATATCCTATACACAGTTCTGTCCCCAGCAGTATGTGATGTACACACACCCCATCTGCACTTTAATGGGCCACGTTCCCCTCACACACAGTAATATACTATGGTCAGACCCATTTATTTAAGGTCCTATTAATGTCCCATACACAGTTCTGTCCCCAGCAGTATGTGATGTACACACACCCCATCTGCACTATAGTGGGCCACGTTCCCCTCACACACAGTAATATACTATGGTCAGACCCATTTATATAAGGTCCTATTAATGTCCCATACACAGTTCTGTCCCCAGCAGTATGTGATGTACAAACACCCCATCTGCACTATATTGGGCCACGTACCCCTCACACACAGTAATACACTATGGTCTGACCCATTTATATAAGGTCCTATTAATGTCCCATACTCAGTACTGTCCCCAGCAGTATGTGATGTACACACACCCCATCTGCACTATAATGGGCCACGTTCCCCTCACACACAGTAATACACTATGGTCAGACCTATTTATATAAGGTCCTATTAATGTCCTATACACAGTTCTGTCCCCAGCAGTATGTGATGTACACACACCCCATCTACACTATAATGGGCCACGTTCCCCTAACACACAGTTATACACTATGGTGAGACCCATTTATATAAGGTCCTGTTAATGTCCTATACACAGTTCTGTCCCCAGCAGTATGTGATGTACACACACCCCATCTGCACTATAATGGGCCACGTACCCCTCACACACAGTAATACACTATGGTCAGACCCATTTATATAAGGTCCTATTAATGTCCTATACACAGTTCTGTCCCCAGCAGTATGTGATGTACACACACCCCATCTGCACTATAATGGGCCACGTGCCCCTCACACACAGTAATACACTATGGTCAGACCCATTTATATAAGGACCTATTAATGTCCCATACACAGTTCTGTCCCCAGCAGTATGTGATGTACACACACCCCATCTGCACTATAATGGGCCACGTTCCCCTCACACACAGTAATACACTATGGTCAGACCCATTTATATAAGGTCCTATTAATGTCCCATACACAGTTCTGTCCCCAGCAGTATGTGATGTACACACCCCATCTGCACTATAATGGGCCACGTTCCCCTCACACACAGTAATACACTATGGTCAGACCCATTTATATAAGTTCCTATTAATGTCCCATACACAGTTCTGTCCCCAGCAGTATGTGATGTACACACACCCCATCTGCACTACAATGGGCCACGTTCCCCTCACACACAGTAATACACTATGGTCAGACCTATTTATATAAGGTCCTATTAATGTCCTATACACAGTTCTGTCCCCAGCAGTATGTGATGTACACACACCCCATCTGCACTATAATGGGCCACGTTCCCCTCACACACAGTAATACACTATGGTCAGACCCATTTATATAAGGTCCTATTAATGTCCCATACACAGTTCTGTCCCCAGCAGTATGTGATGTACACACACCCCATCTGCACTATAATGGGCCATGTTCCCCTCACACACAGTAATACACTATGGTCAGACCCATTTATATAAGGTCCTAATAATGTCCTATACACAATTCTGTCCCCAGCAGTATGTGATGTACACACCCCATCTGCACTATAATGGGCCACGTTCCCCTCACACATAGTAATACACTATGGTCAGACCCAATTATATAAGGTCCTATTAATGTCCCATACACAGTTCTGTCCCCAGCAGTATGTGATGTACACACACCCTATCTGCACTATAATGGGCCACGTTCCCCTCACACACAGCAATACACTATGGTCAGACCCATATATATAAGGTCCTATTAATGTCCCATATACAGTTCTATCCCCAGCAGTATGTGATGTACACACACCCCATCTGCACTATAATGGGCCACGTTCCCCTCACACACTGTAATACAATATGGTCAGACCCATTTATATAAGGTCCTATTAATGTCCTATACACAGTTCTGTCCCCAGCAGTATGTGATGTACACACACCCCATCTGCACTATAACGGGCCACGTTCCCATCACACACAGTAATACACTATGGTCAGATCCATTTATATAAGGTCCTATTAATGTCCTATACACAGTTCTGTACCCAGCAGTATGTGATGTACACACACCCCATCTGCACTATAATGGGCCACGTTCCCATCACACACAGTAATACACTATGGTCAGATCCATTTATATAAGGTCCTATTAATGTCCCATACACAGTTCTGTACCCAGCAGTATGTGATGAACACACACCATCTGCACTATAATGGGCCAAGTTCCCCTCACACACAGTAATACACAATGGTCAGACCCATTTATATAAGGTCCTATTAATGTCCCATACACAGTTCTGTACCCAGCAGTATGTGATGTACACACCCCATCTGCACTATAATGGGCCACGTTCCCCTCACACACAGTAATACACTATGGTCAGACCCATGTATATAAGGTCCTATTAATGTCCCATACACAGTTCTGTCCCCAGCAGTATGTGATGTACACCACCCCATCTGCACTATAATGGGCCACGTTCCCCTCACACACAGTAATACACTATGGTCAGACCTATTTATATAAGGTCCTATTAATGTCCTATACACAGTTCTGTCCCCAGCAGTATGTGATGTACACACACCCCATTTGCACTATAATGGGCCACGTTCCCCTCACACACAGTAATACACTATGGTCAGACCCATTTATATAAGGTCCTATTAATGTCCCATACACAGTTCTATCCCCAGCAGTATGTGATGTACACACACCCCATCTGCACTATAATGGGCCACGTTCCCCTCACACACAGTAATATACTATGGTCAGACCCATTTATATAAGGTCCTATTAATGTCCTATACACAGTTCTGTCCCCAGCAGTATGTGATGTACACACACCCCATGTGCACTATAATGGGCCACGTTCCCCTCACACACAGTAATACACTATGGTCAGACCATTTATATAAGGTCCTATTAATGTCCCATACACAGTTCTGTCCCCAGCAGTATGTGATGTACACACACCCCATCTGCACTACAATGGGCCACGTTCCCCTCACACACAGTAATACACTATGGTCAGACCCATTTATATAAGGTCCTATTAATATCCTATACACAGTTCTGTCCCCAGCAGTATGTGATGTACACACACCCCATCTGCACTTTAATGGGCCACGTTCCCCTCACAAACAGTAATATACTATGGTCAGACCCATTTATTTAAGGTCCTATTAATGTCCCATACACAGTTCTGTCCCAGCAGTATGTGATGTACACACACCCCATCTGCACTATAGTGGGCCACGTTCCCTCACACACAGTAATATACTATGGTCAGACCCATTTATATAAGGTCCTATTAATGTCCCATACACAGTTCTGTCCCCAGCAGTATGTGATGTACAAACACCCCATCTGCACTATATTGGGCCACGTACCCCTCACACACAGTAATACACTATGGTCTGACCCATTTATATAAGGTCCTATTAATGTCCCATACTCAGTACTGTCCCCAGCAGTATGTGATGTACACACACCCCATCTGCACTATAATGGGCCACGTTCCCCTCACACACAGTAATACACTATGGTCAGACCTATTTATATAAGGTCCTATTAATGTCCTATACACAGTTCTGTCCCCAGCAGTATGTGATGTACACACACCCCATCTGCACTATAATGGGCCACGTTCCCCTAACACACAGTTATACACTATGGTGAGACCCATTTATATAAGGTCCTGTTAATGTCCTATACACAGTTCTGTCCCCAGCAGTATGTGATGTACACACACCCCATCTGCACTATAATGGGCCACGTACCCCTCACACACAGTAATACACTATGGTCAGACCCATTTATATAAGGTCCTATTAATGTCCTATACACAGTTCTGTCCCCAGCAGTATGTGATGTACACACACCCCATCTGCACTATAATGGGCCACGTGCCCCTCACACACAGTAATACACTATGGTCAGACCCATTTATATAAGGACCTATTAATGTCCCATACACAGTTCTGTCCCCAGCAGTATGTTATGTACACACACCCCATCTGCACTATAATGGGCCACGTTCCCCTCACACACAGTAATACACTATGGTCAGACCCATTTATATAAGGTCCTATTAATGTCCCATACACAGTTCTGTCCCCAGCAGTATGTGATG
The DNA here is from genome assembly GCA_031769625.1 of Taudactylus pleione. Taxonomy (NCBI): domain Eukaryota; kingdom Metazoa; phylum Chordata; class Amphibia; order Anura; family Myobatrachidae; genus Taudactylus; species Taudactylus pleione. Next base: position 634,653 of record JAUIMM010000253.1, on the reverse strand, counting down.
TACACACCCCATCTGCACTATAATGGGCCACGTTCCCCTCACACACAGTAATACACTATGGTCAGACCCATTTATATAAGTTCCTATTAATGTCCCATACACAGTTCTGTCCCCAGCAGTATGTGATGTACACACACCCCATCTGCACTATAATGGGCCACGTTCCCCTCACACACAGTAATACACTATGGTCAGACCTATTTATATAAGGTCCTATTAATGTCCTATACACAGTTCTGTCCCCAGCAGTATGTGATGTACACACACCCCATCTGCACTATAATGGGCCACGTTCCCCTCACACACAGTAATACACTATGGTCAGACCTATTTATATAAGGTCCTATTAATGTCCTATACACAGTTCTGTCCCCAGCAGTATGTGATGTACACACACCCCATCTGCACTATAATGGGCCATGTTCCCCTCACACACAGTAATACACTATGGTCAGACCCATTTATATAAGGTCCTAATAATGTCCTATACACAATTCTGTCCCCAGCAGTATGTGATGTACACACCCCATCTGCACTATAATGGGCCACGTTCCCCTCACACACAGTAATACACTATGTCAGACCCATTTATATAAGGTCCTATTAATGTCCCATACACAGTTCTGTCCCCAGCAGTATGTGATGTACACACCCCATCTGCACTATAATGGGCCAAGTTCCCCTCACACACAGTAATATACTATGGTCAGACCTATTTATATAAGGTCCTATTAATGTCCCATACACAGTTCTGTCCCCAGCAGTATGTGATGTACACACCCCATGTGCACTATAATGGGCCACGTTCCCCTCACACACAGTAATACACTATGGTCAGACCCATTTATATAAGGTCCTATTAATGTCCTATACACAGTTCTGTCCCCAGCAGTATGTGATGTACACACACCCCATCTGCACTATAATGGGCCACGTTTCCCTCACACACAGTAATATACTATGGTCAGACCCATTTATATAAGGTCCTATTAATGTCCCATACACAGTTCTGTCCCCAGCAGTATGTGATGTACACACCCCATCTGCACTATAATGGGCCACGTTTCCCTCACACACAGTAATACACTATGGTCAGACCCATTTATATAATGTCCTATTAATGTCCCATAAACAGTTCTGTCCCCAGCAGCATGTGATGTACACACCACATCTGCACTATAATGGGCCACGTTCCCCTCACACACTGTAATACACTATGGTCAGACCCATTTATATAATGTCCTATTAATGTCCCATAAACAGTTCTGTCCCCAGCAGTATGTGATGTACACACACCCCATCTGCTCTATAATTGGCCACGTTCCCCTCACACACAGTAATACACTATGGTCAGACCCATTTATATAAGGTCCTATTAATGTCCCATACACAGATCTATCCCCAGCAGTATGTGATGTACACACACCCCATCTGCATTATAATGGGCCAAGTTCCCCTCACACACAGTAATACACTATGGTCAGACCCATTTATATAAGGTCCTATTAATGTCCCATACACAGTTCTGTCCCCAGCAGTATGTGATGTACACACACCCCATCTGCACTATAATGGGCCAAGTTCCCCTCACACACAGTAATACACAATGGTCAGACCCATTTATATAAGGTCCTATTAATGTCCCATACACAGTTCTGTACCCAGCAGTATGTGATGTACACACCCCATCTGCACTATAATGGGCCACGTTCCCCTCACACACAGTAATACACTATGGTCAGACCCATGTATATAAGGTCCTATTAATGTCCCATACACAGTTCTGTCCCCAGCAGTATGTGATGTACACACACCCCATCTGCACTATAATGGGCCACGTTCCCCTCACACACAGTAATACACTATGGTCAGACCTATTTATATAAGGTCCTATTAATGTCCTATACACAGTTCTGTCCCCAGCAGTATGTGATGTACACACACCCCATCTGCACTATAATGGGCCACGTTCCCCTCACACACAGTAATACACTATGGTCAGACCCAATTATATAAGGTCCTATTAATGTCCCATACACAGTTCTATCCCCAGCAGTATGTGATGTACACACCCCATCTGCACTATAATGGGCCATGTTCCCCTCACACACAGTAATACACTATGGTCAGACCCATTTATATAAGGTCCTATTAATGTCCCATACACAGTTCTATCCCCAGCAGTATGTGATGTACACACACCCCATCTGCACTATAATGGGCCACGTTCCCCTCACACACAGTAATATACTATGGTCAGACCCATTTATATAAGGTCCTATTAATGTCCTATACACAGTTCTGTCCCCAGCAGTATGTGATGTACACACACCCCATGTGCACTATAATGGGCCACGTTCCCCTCCCACACAGTAATACACTATGGTCAGACCCATTTATATAAGGTCCTATTAATGTCCCATACACAGTTCTGTCCCCAGCAGTATGTGATGTACACACACCCCATCTGCACTATAATGGGCCACGTTCCCCTCACACACAGTAATACACTATGGTCAGACCCATTTATATAAGGTCCTATTAATATCCTATACACAGTTCTGTCCCCAGCAGTATGTGATGTACACACACCCCATCTGCACTTTAATGGGCCACGTTCCCCTCACACACAGTAATATACTATGGTCAGACCCATTTATTTAAGGTCCTATTAATGTCCCATACACAGTTCTGTCCCCAGCAGTATGTGATGTACACACACCCCATCTGCACTATAGTGGGCCACGTTCCCCTCACACACAGTAATATACTATGGTCAGACCCATTTATATAAGGTCCTATTAATGTCCCATACACAGTTCTGTCCCCAGCAGTATGTGATGTACAAACACCCCATCTGCACTATATTGGGCCACGTACCCCTCACACACAGTAATACACTATGGTCTGACCCATTTATATAAGGTCCTATTAATGTCCCATACTCAGTACTGTCCCCAGCAGTATGTGATGTACACACACCCCATCTGCACTATAATGGGCCACGTTCCCCTCACACACAGTAATACACTATGGTCAGACCTATTTATATAAGGTCCTATTAATGTCCTATACACAGTTCTGTCCCCAGCAGTATGTGATGTACACACACCCCATCTACACTATAATGGGCCACGTTCCCCTAACACACAGTTATACACTATGGTGAGACCCATTTATATAAGGTCCTGTTAATGTCCTATACACAGTTCTGTCCCCAGCAGTATGTGATGTACACACACCCCATCTGCACTATAATGGGCCACGTACCCCTCACACACAGTAATACACTATGGTCAGACCCATTTATATAAGGTCCTATTAATGTCCTATACACAGTTCTGTCCCCAGCAGTATGTGATGTACACACACCCCATCTGCACTATAATGGGCCACGTGCCCCTCACACACAGTAATACACTATGGTCAGACCCATTTATATAAGGACCTATTAATGTCCCATACACAGTTCTGTCCCCAGCAGTATGTGATGTACACACACCCCATCTGCACTATAATGGGCCACGTTCCCCTCACACACAGTAATACACTATGGTCAGACCCATTTATATAAGGTCCTATTAATGTCCCATACACAGTTCTGTCCCCAGCAGTATGTGATGTACACACCCCATCTGCACTATAATGGGCCACGTTCCCCTCACACACAGTAATACACTATGGTCAGACCCATTTATATAAGTTCCTATTAATGTCCCATACACAGTTCTGTCCCCAGCAGTATGTGATGTACACACACCCCATCTGCACTACAATGGGCCACGTTCCCCTCACACACAGTAATACACTATGGTCAGACCTATTTATATAAGGTCCTATTAATGTCCTATACACAGTTCTGTCCCCAGCAGTATGTGATGTACACACACCCCATCTGCACTATAATGGGCCACGTTCCCCTCACACACAGTAATACACTATGGTCAGACCCATTTATATAAGGTCCTATTAATGTCCCATACACAGTTCTGTCCCCAGCAGTATGTGATGTACACATACCCCATCTGCACTATAATGGGCCATGTTCCCCTCACACACAGTAATACACTATGGTCAGACCCATTTATATAAGGTCCTAATAATGTCCTATACACAATTCTGTCCCCAGCAGTATGTGATGTACACACCCCATCTGCACTATAATGGGCCACGTTCCCCTCACACACAGTAATACACTATGTCAGACCCATTTATATAAGGTCCTATTAATGTCCCATACACAGTTCTGTCCCCAGCAGTATGTGATGTACACACCCCATCTGCACTATAATGGGCCAAGTTCCCCTCACACACAGTAATATACTATGGTCAGACCTATTTATATAAGGTCCTATTAATGTCCCATACACAGTTCTGTCCCCAGCAGTATGTGATGTACACACCCCATCTGCACTATAATGGGCCACGTTCCCCTCACACACAGTAATACACTATGGTCAGACCCATTTATATAAGGTCCTATTAATGTCCTATACACAGTTCTGTCCCCAGCAGTATGTGATGTACACACACCCCATCTGCACTATAATGGGCCACGTTTCCCTCACACACAGTAATATACTATGGTCAGACCCATTTATATAAAGTCCTATTAATGTCCCATACACAGTTCTGTCCCCAGCAGTATGTGATGTACACACCCCATCTGCACTATAATGGGCCACGTTTCCCTCACACACAGTAATACACTATGGTCAGACCCATTTATATAATGTCCTATTAATGTCCCATAAACAGTTCTGTCCCCAGCAGTATGTGATGTACACACCACATCTGCACTATAATGGGCCACGTTCCCCTCACACACTGTAATACACTATGGTCAGACCCATTTATATAATGTCCTATTAATGTCCCATAAACAGTTCTGTCCCCAGCAGTATGTGATGTACACACACCCCATCTGCTCTATAATTGGCCACGTTCCCCTCACACACAGTAATACACTATGGTCAGACCCATTTATATAAGGTCCTATTAATGTCCCATACACAGATCTATCCCCAGCAGTATGTGATGTACACACACCCCATCTGCATTATAATGGGCCAAGTTCCCCTCACACACAGTAATACACTATGGTCAGACCCATTTATATAAGGTCCTATTAATGTCCCATACACAGTTCTGTCCCCAGCAGTATGTGATGTACACACACCCCATCTGCACTATAATGGGCCACGTTCCCCTCACACACAGTAATGCACTATGGTCAGACCCATTTATATAAGGTCCTTTTAATGTCCCATACACAGTTCTGTACCCAGCAGTATGTGATGTACACACACCCCATGTGCACTATAATGGGCCACGTTCCCCTCACACACAGTAATACACTATGGTCAGACCCATTTATAAAAGGTCCTATTAATGTCCTATACACAGTTCTGTCCCCAGCAGTATGTGATGTACACACACCCCATCTGCACTATAATGGGCCACGTTCCCCTCACACACAGTAATACACTATGGTCAGACCCATTTATATAAGGTCCTATTAATGTCCTATACACAGTTCTGTCCCCAGCAGTATGTGATGTACACACACCCCATCTGCACTATAATGGGCCACGTTCCCCTCACACACAGTAATACACTATGGTCAGACCTATTTATATAAGGTCCTATTAATGTCCCATACACAATTCTGTCCCCAGCAGTATGTGATGTACACACACCCCATCTGCACTATAATGGGCCACGTTCCCCTTACACACAGTAATACACTATGGTCAGACCCATTTATATAAGGTCCTATTAATGTCCCATACAGAGTTCTGTCCCAAGCAGTATGTGATGTACACACACCCCATCTGCACTATAATGGGCCACGTTCCCCTCACACACAGTAATACACTATGGTCAGACCTATTTATATAAGGTCCTATTAATGTCCTATACACAGTTCTGTCCCCAGCAGTATGTGATGTACACACACCCCATCTGCACTATAATGGGCCACGTTCCCCTAACACACAGTTATACACTATGGTGAGACCCATTTATATAAGGTCCTGTTAATGTCCTATACACAGTTCTGTCCCCAGCAGTATGTGATGTACACACACCCCATCTGCACTATAATGGGCCACGTACCCCTCAAACACAGTAATACACTATGGTCAGACCCATTTATATAAGGTCCTATTAATGTCCTATACACAGTTCTGTCCCCAGCAGTATGTGATGTACACACACCCCATCTGCACTATAATGGGCCACGTGCCCCTCACACACAGTAATACACTATGGTCAGACCCATTTATATAAGGACCTATTAATGTCCCATACACAGTCCTGTCCCCAGCAGTATGTGATGTACACACACCCCATCTGCACTATAATGGGCCACGTTCCCCTCACACACAGTAATACACTATGGTCAGACCCATTTATTTAAGGTCCTATTAATGTCCCATACACAGTTCTGTCCCCAGCAGTATGTGATGTACACACCCCATCTGCACTATAATGGGCCACGTTCCCCTCACACACAGTAATACACTATGGTCAGACCCATTTATATAAGTTCCTATTAATGTCCCATACACAGTTCTATCCCCAGCAGTATGTGATGTACACACACCCCATCTGCACTATAATGGGCCACGTTCCCCTCACACACAGTAATACACTATGGTCAGACCTATTTATATAAGGTCCTATTAATGTCCTATACACAGTTCTGCCCCCAGCAGTATGTGATGTACACACCCCATCTGCACTATAATGGGCCACGTTCCCCTCACACACAGTAATACACTATGGTCAGACCCATTTATATAAGGTCCTATTAATGTCCCATACACAGTTCTGTCCCCAGCAGTATGTGATGTACACACACCCCATCTGCACTATAATGGGCCATGTTCCCCTCACACACAGTAATACACTATGGTCAGACCCATTTATATAAGGTCCTAATAATGTCCTATACACAATTCTGTCCCCAGCAGTATGTGATGTACACACCCCATCTGCACTATAATGGGCCACGTTCCCCTCACACACAGTAATACACTATGTCAGACCCATTTATATAAGGTCCTATTAATGTCCCATACACAGTTCTGTTCCCAGCAGTATGTGATGTACACACACCCCATCTGCACTATAATGGGCCATGTTCCCCTCACACACAGTAATACACTATGGTCAGACCCGTTTATATAAGGTCCTAATAATGTCCTATACACAATTCTGTCCCCAGCAGTATGTGATGTACACACCCCATCTGCACTATAATGGGCCACGTTCCCCTCACACACATTAATACACTATGTCAGACCCATTTATATAAGGTCCTATTAATGTCCCATACACAGTTCTGTCCCCAGCAGTATGTGATGTACACACCCCATCTGCACTATAATGGGCCAAGTTCCCCTCACACACAGTAATATACTATGGTCAGACCTATTTTTTTTATATAAGGTCCTATTAATGTCCCATACACAGTTCTGTCCCCAGCAGTATGTGATGTACACACCCCATCTGCACTATAATGGGCCACGTTCCCCTCACACACAGTAATACAATATGGTCAGACCCATTTATATAAGGTCCTATTAATGTCCTATACACAGTTCTGTCCCCAGCAGTATGTGATGTACACACACCCCATCTGCACTATAATGGGCCACGTTTCCCTCACACACAGTAATATACTATGGTCAGACCCATTTATATAAGGTCCTATTAATGTCCCATACACAGTTCTGTCCCCAGCAGTATGTGATGTACACACCCCATCTGCACTATAATGGGCCACGTTTCCCTCACACACAGTAATACACTATGGTCAGACCCATTTATATAATGTCCTATTAATGTCCCATAAACAGTTCTGTCCCCAGCAGTATGTGATGTACACACCACATCTGCACTATAATGGGCCACGTTCCCCTCACACACAGTAATACACTATGGTCAGACCCATTTATATAAGGTCCTATTAATGTCCCATACACAGCTCTGTCCCCAGCAGTATGTGATGTACACACACCCCATCTGCACTATAGTGGGCCACGTTCCCCTCACACTTAGTAATACACTATGGTCAGACCCAATTATATAAGGTCCTATTAATGTCCCATACACAGTTCTGTCCCCAGCAGTATGTGATGTACACACCCTATCTGCACTATAATGGGCCACGTTCCCCTCACACACAGTAATACATTATGGTCAGACCCATTTATATAAGGTCCTATTAATGTCCCATACACAGTTCTATCCCCAGCAGTATGTGATGTACACACACCCCATCTGCACTATAATGGGCCACGTTCCCCTCACACACAGTAATACACTATGGTCAGAGCCATTTATATAAGGTCCTATTAATGTCCGATACACAGTTCTGTCCCCAGCAGTATGTGATGTACACACACCCTATCTGCACTATAATGGGCCACGTTCCCCTCACACACAGTAATACACTATGGTCAGAGCTATTTATATAAGGTCCTATTAATGTCCCATACACAGTTCTGTCCCCAGCAGTATGTGATGTACACACACCCCATCTGCACTATAATGGGCCACGTTCCCCTCACACACAGTAATACACTATGGTCAGACCCATTTATATAAGGTCCTATTAATGTCCCATTGACAGTTCTATCCCCAGCAGTATGTGATGTACACACACCCCATCTGCACTATAATGGGCCATGTTCCCCTCACACACAGTAATATACTATGGTCAGACACATTTATATAAGGTCCTATTAATGTCCTATACACAGTTCTGTCCCCAGCAGTATGTGATGTACACACCCCATGTGCACTATAATGGGCCACGTTCCCCTCACACACAGTAATACACTATGGTCAGACCCATTTATATAAGGTCCTATTAATGTCCCATACACAGTTCTGTCCCCAGCAGTATGTGATGTACACACACCCCATCTGCACTATAATGGGCCACGTTCCCCTCACACACAGTAATACACTATGGTCAGACCTATTTATATAAGGTCCTATTAATGTCCTATATACAGTTCTGTCCCCAGCAGTATGTGATGTACACACACCCCATCTGCACTATAATGGGCCACGTTCCCCTCACACACAGTAATACACTATGGTCAGACCCATTTATATAAGGTCCTAATAATGTCCTATACACAGTTCTAGCCCCAACAGTATGTGATGTACACACACCCCATCTGCACTATAATGGGCCACGTTCCCCTCTCACACAGTAATACACTATGGTCAGACCCATTCATATAAGGTCCTATTAATGTCCCATACACAGTTCTGTCCCCAGCAGTATGTGATGTACACACATCCCATCTGCACTATAATGGGCCACGTTCCCCTCACACACAGTAATACACTATGGTCAGACCCATTTATATAAGGTACTATTAATGTCCCATACACAGTTCTGTCCCCAGCAGTATGTGATGTACACACACCCCATCTGCACTATAATGGGCCACGTTCCCCTCACACACAGTAATACACTATGGTCAGACCCATTTATATAAGGTCCTATTAAAGTCCCATACACAGTTCTGTCCCCAGCAGTATGTGATGTACACACACCCCATCTGCACTATAATGGGCCACGTACCCCTCACACACAGTAATACGCTACGGTCAGACCCAATTATATAAGGTCCTATTAATGTCCCATACACAGTTCTGTCCCCAGCAGTATGTGATGTACACACACCCCATCTGCACTATAATGGGCCACGTTCCCCTCACAAACAGTAATACACTATGTTCAGACCCATTTATATAAGGTCCTATTAATGTCCCATACATAGTTCTGTCCCCAGCAGTATGTGATGTACACACACCCCATCTGCACTATAATGGGCCACGTTCCCCTCACACACAGTAATACACTATGGTCAGACCCATTTATATAAGGTCCTATTAATGTCCCATACACAGTCCTGTCCCCAGCAGTATGTGATGTACACACACCCCATCTGCACTATAATGGGCCACGTTCCCCTCACACACAGTAATACACTATGGTCAGACCCATTTATATAAGGTCCTAATAATGTCCTATACACAATTCTGTCCCCAGCAGTATGTGATGTACACACACCCCATCTGCACTATAGTGGGCCACGTTCCCCTCACACTTAGTAATACACTATGGTCAGACCCAATTATATAAGGTCCTATTAATGTCCCATACACAGTTCTGTCCCCAGCAGTATGTGATGTACACACCCTATCTGCACTATAATGGGCCACGTTCCCCTCACACACAGTAATACATTATGGTCAGACCCATTTATATAAGGTCCTATTAATGTCCCATACACAGTTCTATCCCCAGCAGTATGTGATGTACACACACCCCATCTGCACTATAATGGGCCACGTTCCCCTCACACACAGTAATACACTATGGTCAGACCCATTTATATAAGGTCCTATTAATGTCCCATACACAGTTCTGTCCCCAGCAGTATGTGATGTACACACACCCCATCTGCACTATAATGGGCCACGTTCCCCTCACACACATTAATACACTATGGTCAGACCTATTTATATAAGGTCCTATTAATGTCCTATACACAGTTCTGTCCCCAGCAGTATGTGATGTACACACACCCCATCTGCACTATAATGGGCCACGTTCCCCTCACACACAGTAATACACTATGGTCAGACCCATTTATATAAGGTCCAATTAATGTCCCATATACAGTTCTGTACCCAGCAGTATGTGATGTACACACACCCCATCTGCAGTATAATGGGCCACGTTCCCCTCACACACAGTAATACACTATGGTCAGACCTATTTATATAAGGTCCTATTAATGTCCCATACACAGTTCTGTCCCCAGCAGTATGTGATGTACACACACCCCATCTGCACTATAATGGGCCACGTTCCCCTCACACACAGTAATACACTATGGTCAGACCTATTTATATAAGGTCCTATTAATGTCCCATACACAGTTCTGTCCCCAGCAGTATGTGATGTACACACACCCCATCTGCACTATAATGGGCCATGTTCCCCTCACACACAGTAATACACTATGGTCAGACCCATTTATATAAGGTCCTATTAATGTCCCATACACAGTTCTATCCCCAGCAGTATGTGATGTACACACACCCAATCTGCACTATAATGGGCCATGTTCCCCTCACACACAGTAATACACTATGGTCAGACCCATTTATATAAGGTCCTATTAATGTCCCATACACAGTTCTGTCCCCAGCAGTATGTGATGTACACACCCCATCTGCACTATAATGGGCCACGTTTCCCTCACACACAGTAATATACTATGGTCAGACCCATTTATATAAGGTCCTATTAATGTCCCATATACAGTTCTGTCCCCAGCAGTATGTGATGTACACACACCCCATCTGCTCTATAATTGGCCACGTTCCCCTCACACACAGTAATACACTATGGTCAGACCCATTTATATAAGGTCCTATTAATGTCCTATTCACAGTCCTGTCCCCAGCAGTATGTGATGTACACACCCCATCTGCACTATAATGGGCCAAGTTCCCCTCATACACAGTAATACACTATGGTCAGACCCATTTATATAAGGTCCTATTAATGTCCTATACACAGTTCTGTCCCCAGCAGTATGTGATGTACACACCCCCCATCTGCACTATAATGGGCCACGTTCCCCTCATACACAGTAATACACTATGGTCAGACCCATTTATATAAGGTCCTATTAATGTCCCATACACAGTTCTGTCCCCAGCAGTATGTGATGTACACACCCCATCTGCACTATAATGGGCCACGTTTCCCTCACACACAGTAATATACTATGGTCAGACCCATTTATATAAGGTCCTATTAATGTCCCATTTACAGTTCTGTCCCCAGCAGTATGTGATGTACACACACCCCATCTGCACTATAATGGGCCACGTTTCCCTCACACACAGTAATATACTATGGTCAGACCCATTTATATAAGGTCCTATTAATGTCCCATTTACAGTTCTGTCCCCAGCAGTATGTGATGTACACACACCCCATCTGCTCTATAATTGGCCACGTTCCCCTCACACACAGTAATACACTATGGTCAGACCCATTTATATAAGGTCCTATTAATGTCCTATTCACAGTCCTGTCCCCAGCAGTATGTGATGTACACACCCCATCTGCACTATAATGGGCCAAGTTCCCCTCATACACAGTAATACACTATGGTCAGACCCATTTCTATAAGGTGCTATTAATGTCCTATACACAGTTCTGTCCCCAGCAGTATGTGATGTACACACCCCCCATCTGCACTATAATGGGCCACGTTCCCCTCATACACAGTAATACACTATGGTCAGACCCATTTATATAAGGTCCTATTAATGTCCCATACACAGTCCTGTCCCCAGCAGTATGTGATGTACACACACCCCATCTGCACTATAATGGGCCACGTTCCCCTCACACACAGTAATACACTATGGTCAGACCCATTTATATAAGGTCCTAATAATGTCCTATACACAATTCTGTCCCCAGCAGTATGTGATGTACACACACCCCATCTGCACTATAATGGGCCACGTTCCCCTCACACTTAGTAATACACTATGGTCAGACCCAATTATATAAGGTCCTATTAATGTCCCATACACAGTTCTGTCCCCAGCAGTATGTGATGTACACACCCTATCTGCACTATAATGGGCCACGTTCCCCTCACACACAGTAATACACTATGGTCAGACCCATTTAAATAAGGTCCTATTAATGTCCCATACACAGTTCTGTCCCCAGCAGTATGTGATGTACACACACCCCATCTGCACTATAATGGGCCACGTTCCCCTCACACACATTAATACACTATGGTCAGACCCATTTATATAAGGTCCTATTAATGTCCTATACACAGTTCTGTCCCCAGCAGTATGTGATGTTCACACACCCCATCTGCACTATAATGGGCCACGTTCCCCTCACACACAGTAATACACTATGGTCAGACCCATTTATATAAGGTCCTATTAATGTCCCATATACAGTTCTGTACCCAGCAGTATGTGATGTACACACACCCCATCTGCACTATAATGGGCCACGTTCCCCTCACACACAGTAATACACTATGGTCAGACCTATTTATATAAGGTCCTATTAATGTCCCATACACAGTTCTGTCCCCAGCAGTATGTGATGTACACACACCCCATCTGCACTATAATGGGCCATGTTCCCCTCACACACAGTAATACACTATGGTCAGACCCATTTATATAAGGTCCTATTAATGTCCCATACACAGTTCTATCCCCAGCAGTATGTGATGTACACACACCCCATCTGCACTATAATGGGCCATGTTCCCCTCACACACAGTAATACACTATGGTCAGACCCATTTATATAAGGTCCTATTAATGTCCCATACACAGTTCTGTCCCCAGCAGTATGTGATGTACACACCCCATCTGCACTATAATGGGCCACGTTTCCCTCACACACAGTAATATACTATGGTCAGACCCATTTATATAAGGTCCTATTAATGTCCCATATACAGTTCTGTCCCCAGCAGTATGTGATGTACACACACCCCATCTGCTCTATAATTGGCCACGTTCCCCTCACACACAGTAATACACTATGGTCAGACCCATTTATATAAGGTCCTATTAATGTCCTATTCACAGTCCTGTCCCCAGCAGTATGTGATATACACACACCCCATCTGCACTATAATGGGCCAAGTTCCCCTCATACACAGTAATACACTATGGTCAGACCCATTTATATAAGGTCCTATTAATGTCCTATACACAGTTCTGTCCCCAGCAGTATGTGATGTACACACACCCCATCTGCACTATAATGGGCCACGTTCCCCTCATACACAGTAATACACTATGGTCAGACCCATTTATATAAGGTCCTATTAATGTCCCATACAAAGTCCTGTCCCCAGCAGTATGTGATGTACACACACCCCATCTGCACTATAATGGGCCACGTTCCCCTCACACACAGTAATACGCTATGGTCAGAGCCATTTATATAAGGTCCTATTAATGTCCCATACTCAGTACTGTCCCCAGCAGTATGTGATGTACACACACCCCATCTGCACTATAATGGGCCATGTTCCCCTCACACACAGTAATACACTATGGTCAGACCCATTTATATAAGGTCCTAATAATATCCTATACACAATTCTGTCCCCAGCAGTATGTGATGTACACACACCCCATCTGCACTATAATGGGCCACGTTCCCCTCACACATAGTAATACACTATGGTCAGACCCAATTATATAAGGTCCTATTAATGTCCCATACACAGTTTTGTCCCCAGCAGTATGTGATGTACACACCCTATCCTCACTATAATGGGCCACGTTCCCCTCACACACAGTAATACACTATGGTCAGACCCATATATATAAGGTCCTATTAATGTCCCATACACAGTTCTATCCCCAGCAGTATGTGATGTACACACACCCCATCTGCACTATAATGGGCCACGTTCCCCTCACACACAGTAATACAATATGGTCAGAGCCATTTATATAAGGTCCTATTAATGTCCTATACACAGTTCTGTCCCCAGCAGTATGTGATGTACACACACCCCATCTGCACTATAATGGGCCACGTTCCCCTCACACACAGTAATACACTATGGTCAGAGCTATTTATATAAGGTCCTATTAATGTCCCATACACAGTTCTGTCCCCAGCAGTATGTGATGTACACACACCCCATCTGCACTATAATGGGCCACGTTCCCCTCACACACAGTAATACACTATGGTCAGACCCATTTATATAAGGTCCTATTAATGTCCCATTGACAGTTCTATCCCCAGCAGTATGTGATGTACACACACCCCATCTGCACTATAATGGGCCATGTTCCCCTCACACACAGTAATATACTATGGTCAGACACATTTATATAAGGTCCTATTAATGTCCTATACACAGTTCTGTCCCCAGCAGTATGTGATGTACACACCCCATGTGCACTATAATGGGCCACGTTCCCCTCACACACAGTAATACACTATGGTCAGACCCATTTATATAAGGTCCTATTAATGTCCCATACACAGTTCTGTCCCCAGCAGTATGTGATGTACACACACCCCATCTGCACTATAATGGGCCACGTTCCCCTCACACACAGTAATACACTATGGTCAGACCTATTTATATAAGGTCCTATTAATGTCCTATATACAGTTCTGTCCCCAGCAGTATGTGATGTACACACACCCCATCTGCACTATAATGGGCCACGTTCCCCTCACACACAGTAATACACTATGGTCAGACCCATTTATATAAGGTCCTAATAATGTCCTATACACAGTTCTAGCCCCAACAGTATGTGATGTACACACACCCCATCTGCACTATAATGGGCCACGTTCCCCTCTCACACAGTAATACACTATGGTCAGACCCATTCATATAAGGTCCTATTAATGTCCCATACACAGTTCTGTCCCCAGCAGTATGTGATGTACACACATCCCATCTGCACTATAATGGGCCACGTTCCCCTCACACACAGTAATACACTATGGTCAGACCCATTTATATAAGGTCCTATTAATGTCCTATACACAGTTCTGTCCCCAGCAGTATGTGATGTACACACACCCCATCTGCACTATAATGGGCCACGTTCCCCTCACACACAGTAATACACTATGGTCAGACCCATTTATATAAGGTACTATTAATGTCCCATACACAGTTCTGTCCCCAGCAGTATGTGATGTACACACACCCCATCTGCACTATAATGGGCCACGTTCCCCTCACACACAGTAATACACTATGGTCAGACCCATTTATATAAGGTCCTATTAAAGTCCCATACACAGTTCTGTCCCCAGCAGTATGTGATGTACACACACCCCATCTGCACTATAATGGGCCACGTTCCCCTCACACACAGTAATACACTATGGTCAGACCCATTTATATAAGGTCCTATTAAAGTCCCATACACAGTTCTGTCCCCAGCAGTATGTGATGTACACACACCCCATCTGCACTATAATGGGCCACGTTCCCCTCACACACAGTAATACGCTACGGTCAGACCCAATTATATAAGGTCCTATTAATGTCCCATACACAGTTCTGTCCCCAGCAGTATGTGATGTACACACACCCCATCTGCACTATAATGGGCCATGTTCCCCTCACAAACAGTAATACACTATGTTCAGACCCATTTATATAAGGTCCTATTAATGTCCCATACATAGTTCTGTCCCCAGCAGTATGTGATGTACACACACCCCATCTGCACTATAATGGGCCACGTTCCCCTCACACACAGTAATACACTATGGTCAGACCTATTTATATAAGGTTCTATTAATGTCCCATACACAGTTCTGTCCCCAGCAGTATGTGATGTACACACCCCATCTGCACTATAATGGGCCACGTTCCCCTCACACACAGTAATACACTATGGTCAGACCCATTTATATAAGGTCCTATTAATGTCCTATACACAGTTCTGTCCCCAGCAGTATGTGATGTACACACACCCCATCTGCACTATAATGGGCCACGTTCCCCTCACACACAGTAATACACTATGGTCAGACCCATTTATATAAGGTCCTATTAATATCCTATACACAGTTCTGTCCCCAGCAGTATGTGATGTACACACACCCCATCTGCACTATAATGGGCCAAGTTCCCCTCACACACAGTAATACACTATGGTCAGACCCATTTATATAAGGTCCTATTAATGTCCCATACACAGTTCTGTCCCCAGCAGTATGTGATGTACACACACCCCATCTGTACTATAATGGGCCACGTACCCCTCACACACAGTACTACACTATGGTCAGACCTATTTATATAAGGTCCTATTAATGTCCCATACTCAGTACTGTCCCCAGCAGTATGTGATGTACACACACCCCATCTGCACTATAATGGGCCACGTTCCCCTCACACACAGTAATACATTATGGTCAGACCTTTATATATAAGGTCCTATTAATGTCCTATACACAGTTCTATCCCCAGCAGTATGTGATGTACACACACCCCATCTGCACTATAATGGACCACGTTCCCCTCACACATAGTAATACACTATGGTCAGACCCATTTATATATGGTCCTATTAATGTCCCATACACAGTTCTGTCCCCAGCAGTATGTGATGTACAGACACCCCATCTGCACTATAATGGGCCACGTTCCCCTCACACACAGTAATACACTATGGTCAGACCTATTTATATAAGGTCCTATTAACGTCCTATACACAGTTCTGTCCCCAGCAGTCTGTGATGTACACACCCCATCTGCACTATAATGGGCCACGTTCCCCTCACACACAGTAATACACCCTGGTCAGACACATTTATATAAGGTCCTATTAATGTCCTATACACAGTTCTGTCCCCAGTAGTATGTGATGTACACACCCCATCTGCACTATAATGGGCCACGTTCCCCTCACACACTGTAATACACTATGGTCAGACCTATTTATATAAGGTCCTATTAATGTCCTGTACACAGTTCTGTCCCCAGCAGTATGTGATGTACACACCCCATCTGCACTATAATGGGCCACGTTCCCCTCACACACAGTAATATACTATGGTCAGACCCATTTATATAAGGTCCTATTAATGTCCCATACACAGTTCTGTCCCCAGCAGTACGTGATGTACACACCCCATCTGCACTATAATGGGCCACGTTCCCCTCACACACAGTAATACACTATGGTCAGACCCATTTATATAAGGTCCTATTAATGTCCCATACACAGTTCTGTCCCCAGCAGTATGTGATGTACACACACCCCATCTGCACTATAATGGGCCATGTTCCCCACACACACAGTAATACACTATGGTCAGACCCATTTATATAAGGTCCTATTAATGTCCCATACACAGTTCTGTCCCCAGCAGTATGTGATGTACACACCCCATCTGCACTATAATGGGCCACGTTTCCCTCACACACAGTAATATACTATAGTCAGACCCATTTATATAAGGTCCTATTAATGTCCCATTTACAGTTCTGTCCCCAGCAGTAAGTGATGTACACACCCCATCTGCACTATAATGGGCCAAGTTCCCCTCATACACAGTAATACACTATGGTCAGACCCATTTATATAAGGTCCTATTAATGTCCCATACACAGTCCTGTCCCCAGCAGTATGTGATGTACACACACCCCATCTGCACTATAATGGGCCACGTTCCCCTCACACACAGTAATACACTATGGTCAGACCCATTTATATAAGGTCCTAATAATGTCCTATACACAAATCTGTCCCCAGCAGTATGTGATGTACACACACCCCATCTGCACTATAATGGGCCACGTTCCACTCACACTTAGTAATACACTATGGTCAGACCCAATTATATAAGGTCCTATTAATGTCCTATACACAGTTCTGTCCCCAGCAGTATGTGATGTACACACACCCCATCTGCACTATAATGGGCCACGTTCCCCTCACACACTGTAATACATTATGGTCAGACCCATTTATATAAGGTCCTATTAATGTCCCATACACAGTTCTATCCCCAGCAGTATGTGATGTACACACACCCCATCTCCACTATAATGGGCCACGTTCCCCTCACACACAGTAATACACTATGGTCAGACCCATTTATATAAGGTCCTATTAATGTCCCATACACAGTTCTGTCCCCAGCAGTATGTGATGTACACACACCCCATCTGCACTATAATGGGCCACGTTCCCCTCACACACAGTAATACACTATGGTCAGACACATTTATATAAAGTCCTATTAATGTCCTATACACAGTTCTGTCCCCAGCAGTATGTGATGTACACACCCCATCTGCACTATAATGGGCCACGTTCCCCTCACACACAGTAATACACTATGGTCAGACCCATTTATATAAGGTCCTATTAATGTCCCATACACAGTTCTATCCCCAGCAGTATGTGATGTACACACACCCCATCTGCACTATAATGGGCCATGTTCCCCTCACACACAGTAATACACTATGGTCAGACCCATTTATATAAGGTCCTATTAATGTCCTATACACAGTTCTGTACCCAGCAGTATGTGATGTACACACACCCCATCAGCACTATAGTGGGCCATGTTCCCCTCACACACAGTATTACACTATGGTCAGACCCATTTATATAAGGTCCTATTAATGTCCCATACACAGTTCTGTCCCCAGCAGTATGTGATGTATACACACCCCATCTGCACTATAGTGGGCCATGTTCCCCTCACACACAGTATTACACTATGGTCAGACCCATTTATATAAGGTCCTATTAATGTCCTATACACAGTTCTGTCCCCAGCAGTATGTGATGTACACACACCCCATCTGCACTATAATGGGCCACATTCCCCTCACATACAGTAATACACTATGGTCAGACCCATTTATATAAGGTCCTATTAATGTCCCCATACACAGTTCTATCCCCAGCAGTATGTGATGTACACACACCCCATCTGCACTATAATGGGCCACGTTCCCCTCACACACAGTAATACACTATGGTCAGACCCATTTTTATAAGGTCCTATTAATGTCCTATACACAGTTCTGTCCCCAGCAGTATGTGATGTACACACACCCCATCTGCACTATAATGGGCCACGTTCCCCTCACACACAGTATTACACTATGATCAGACCCATTTATATAAGGTCCTATTAATGTCCCATACACAGTTCTGTCCCAGCAGTATGTGATGTACACACACCCCATCTGCACTATAATGGGCCACGTTCCCCTCATACACAGTAATACACTATGGTCAGACACATTTATATTAGGTCCTATTAATGTCCCATACACAGTTCTGTCCCCAGCAGTATGTGATGTACACACACCCCATCTGCACTATAATGGGCCTCGTTTCCCTCACACACAGTAATACACTATGGTCAGACCCATTTATATAAGGTCCTATTAATGTCCCCATACACAGTTCTATCCCCAGCAGTATGTGATGTACACACACCCCATCTGCACTATAATGGGCCACGTTCCCCTCACACACAGTAATACACTATGGTCAGACCCATTTATATAAGGTCCTATTAATGTCCTATACACAGTTCTGTCCCCAGCAGTATGTGATGTACACACACCCCATCTGCACTATAATGGGCCACGTTCCCCTCACACACAGTAATACAATATGGTCAGACCCATTTATATAATGTCCTATTAATGTCCCATACACAGTTCTGTCCCAGCAGTATGTGATGTACACACACCCCATCTGCACTATAATGGGCCACGTTCCCCTCATACACAGTAATACACTATGGTCAGACACATTTATATTAGGTCCTATTAATGTCCCATACACAGTTCTGTCCCCAGCAGTATGTGATGTACACACACCCCATCTGCACTATAATGGGCCTCGTTTCCCTCACACACAGTAATACACTATGGTCAGACCCATTTATATAAGGTCCTATTAATGTCCTATACACAGTTCTGTCCCCAGCAGTATGTGATGTACACACACCCCATCTGCACTATAATGGGCAATGTTCCCCTCACACACAGTAATACACTATGGTCAGACCCATTTATTTAAGGTCCTATTAATGTCCCATACAGTTCTGTCCCCAGCAGTATGTGATGTACACACACCCCATCTGCACTATAATGGGCCACGTTCCCCTCACACACAGTAATATACTATGGTCAGACCCATTTATATAAGGTCCTATTCATGTCCTATATACAGTTCTGTACCCAGCAGTATGTGATGTACACACACCCCATCTGCACAATAATGGGCCACGTTCCCCTCACACACAGTAATATACTATGGTCAGACCCATTTATATAAGGTCCTATTCATGTCCTATATACAGTTCTGTACCCAGCAGTATGTGATGTACACACACCCCATCTGCACTATAGTGGGCCACGTTCCCCTCACACACAGTAATATACTATGGTCAGACCCATTTATATAAGGTCCTATTAATGTCCTATACACAGTTCTGTACCCAGCAGTATGTGATGTACACACACCCCATCTGCACTATAATGGGCCACGTTCCCCTCACGCACAGTAATACACTATGGTCAGACCTATTTATATAAGGTCCTATTAATGTCCTATACACAGTTCTGTACCCAGCAGTATGTGATGTACACACACCCCATCTGCACAATAATGGGCCACGTTCCCCTCACACACAGTAATACAGTATGGTCAGACCTATTTATATAAGGTCCTATTAATGTGATATACACAGTTCTGTCCCCAGCAGTATGTGATGTACACACACCCCATCTGCACTATAATGGGCCACGTTCCCCTCACACACAGTAATACACTATGGTCAGACCCATTTATATAAGGTCCTATTAATGTCCCATACACAGTTCTGTCCCCAGCAGTATGTGATGTACACACACCCCATCTGCACTATAATGGGCCTCGTTCCCCTCACACACAGTAATACACTATGGTCAGACACATTTATATAAGGTCCTATTAATGTCCTATACACAGTTCTGTCCCCAGCAGTATGTGATGTACACACCCCATCTGCACTATAATGGGCCACGTTCCCCTCACACACAGTAATACACTATGGTCAGACCCATTTATATAAGGTCCTATTAATGTTCCATACACAGTTCTATCCCCAGCAGTATGTGATGTACACACACCCCATCTGCACTATAATGGGCCATGTTCCCCTCACACACAGTAATACACTATGGTCAGACCCATTTATATAAGGTCCTATTAATGTCCCATACTCAGATCTATCCCCAGCAGTATGTGATGTACACACACCCCATCTGCATTATAATGGGCCAAGTTCCCCTCACACACAGTAATACACTATGGTCAGACCCATTTATATAAGGTCCTATTAATGTCCCATACACAGTTCTGTCCCCAGCAGTATGTGATGTACACACACCCCATCTGCACTATAGTGGGCCATGTTCCCCTCACACACAGTAATACACTATGGTCAGACCCATTTATATAAGGTCCTTTTAATGTCCTATACACAGTTCTGTACCCAGCAGTATGTGATGTACACACACCCCATCTGCACTATAATGGGCCACGTTCCTCTCACACACAGTAATACACTATGATCAGACCCATTTATATAAGGTCCTATTAATGTCCCATACACAGTTCTGTCCCCAGCAGTATGTGATGTACACACACCCCATCTGCACTATAATGGGCCACGTTCCCCTCACACACAGTATTACACTATGGTCAGACCCATTTATGTAAGGTCCTAATAATGTCCTATACACAATTCTGTCCCCAGCAGTATGTGATGTACACACACCCCATCTGCACTATAATGGGCAACGTTCCCCACACACACAGTAATACACTATGGTCAGTCCCATTTATATAATCTCCTATTAATGTCCCATATACAGTTCTGTCCCCAGCAGTATGTGATGTACACACACCCCATCTGCACTATAATGGGCCACATTCCCCTCACACACAGTAATACACTATGGTCAGACCCATTTATATAAGGTCCTATTAATGTCCCATACACAGTTCTGTCCCCAGCAGTATGTGATGTACACACACCCCATCTGCACTATAATGGGCCACGTTCCCCTCACACACAGTAATACACTATGGTCAGACCCATTTATATAAGGTCCTATTAATGTCCTATTCACAGTCCTGTCCCCAGCAGTATGTGATGTACACACACCCCATCTGCACTATAATGGGCCACGTTCCCCTCACACACAGTAATACACTATGGTCAGACCCATTTATATAAGGTCCTATTAATGTCCCATACACAGTTCTGTCCCCAGCAGTATGTGATGTACACACACCCCATCTGCACTATAATGGGCCACGTTCCCCTCACACACAGTAATACACTATGGTCAGACCCATTTATATAAGGTCCTATTAATGTCCTATACACAGTTCTGTCCCCAGTAGTATGTGATGTACACACACCCCATCAGCACTATAGTGGGCCATGTTCCCCTCACACACAGTATTACACTATGGTCAGACCCATTTATATATGGTCCTATTAATGTCCCATACACAGTTCTGTCCCCAGCAGTATGTGATGTACACACACCCCATCTGCACTATAATGGGCCATGTTCCCCTCACACACAGTATTACACTATGGTCAGACCCATGTATATAAGGTCCTATTAATGTCCTATACACAGTTCTGTCCCCAGCAGTATGTGATGTACACACACCCCATCTGCACTATAATGGGCCACGTTCCCCTCACACACAGTAATACACTATGGTCAGACCCATTTATATAAGGTCCTATTAATGTCCCCATACACAGTTCTGTCCCCAGCAGTATGTGATGTACACACACCCCATCTGCACTATAATGGGCCACGTTCCCCTCACACACAGTAATACACTATGGTCAGACCCATTTATATAAGGTCCTATTAATGTCCTATACACAGTTCTGTCCCCAGCAGTATGTGATGTACACACACCCCATCAGCACTATAATGGGCCATGTTCCCCTCACACACAGTATTACACTATGGTCAGACCCATTTATATAAGGTCCTAATAATGTCCTATACACAATTCTGTCCCCAGCAGTATGTGATGTACACACACCCCATCTGCACTATAATGGGCCACGTTCCCCTCACACACAGTAATACACTATGGTCAGACCCATGTATATAAGGTCCTATTAATGTCCTATACACAGTTCTGTCCC
Source organism: Taudactylus pleione (assembly GCA_031769625.1). Classification (NCBI taxonomy): domain Eukaryota; kingdom Metazoa; phylum Chordata; class Amphibia; order Anura; family Myobatrachidae; genus Taudactylus; species Taudactylus pleione. The sequence continues at coordinate 610,832 of JAUIMM010000253.1, read as the reverse complement.
CAGCAGTATGTGATGTACACACACCCCATCTGCACTATAATGGGCCACGTTCCCCTCACACACAGTAATACAATATGGTCAGACCCATTTATATAATGTCCTATTAATGTCCCATACACAGTTCTGTCCCCAGCAGTATGTGATGTACACACACCCCATCTGCACTGTAATGGGCCACGTTCCCCTCATACACAGTAATACACTATGGTCAGACACATTTATATTAGGTCCTATTAATGTCCCATACACAGTTCTGTCCCCAGCAGTATGTGATGTACACACACCCCATCTGCACTATAATGGGCCTCGTTTCCCTCACACACAGTAATATACTATGGTCAGACCCATTTATATAAGGTCCTAATAATGTCCTATACAGAGTTCCGTACCCAGCAGTATGTGATGTACACAAACCCCATCTGCACTATAATGGGCCACGTTCCCCTCACACACAGTAATACTCTATGGTCAGACCCATTTATATAAGGTCCTATTAATGTCCTATACACAGTTCTGTCCCCAGCAGTATGTGATGTACACACACCCCATCTGCACTATAATGGGCAATGTTCCCCTCACACACAGTAATACACTATGGTCAGACCCATTTATTTAAGGTCCTATTAATGTCCCATACACAGTTCTGTCCCCAGCAGTATGTGATGTACACACACCCCATCTGCACTATAGTGGGCCACGTTCCCCTCACACACAGTAATATACTATGGTCAGACCCATTTATATAAGGTCCTATTAATGTCCCATACACAGTTCTGTCCCCAGCAGTATGTGATGTACACACACCCCATCTGCACTATAATGGGCCACGTTCCCCTCACACACAGTAATACACTATGGTCAGACGCATTTATATAAGGTCCTATTAATGTCCCATACACAGTTCTGTCCCCAGCAGTATGTGATGTACACACACCCCATCTGCACTATAATGGGCCACGTTCCCCTCATACACAGTAATACACTATGGTCAGACCCATTTATATAAGGTCCTATTAATGTCCCATACACAGTCCTGTCCCCAGCAGTATGTGATGTATACACACCCCATCTGCACTATAATGGGCCACGTTCCCCTCACACACAGTAATACACTATGGTCAGACCCATTTATATAAGGTCCTATTAATGTCCCATACACAGTTCTGTCCCCAGCAGTATGTGATGTACACACACCCCATCTGCACTATAATGGGCCACGTTCCCCTCACACACAGTAATACACTATGGTCAGACCCATTTATATAAGGTCCTATTAATGTCCCATACACAGTTCTGTCCCCAGCAGTATGTGATGTATACACAGCCCATCTGCACTATAATGGGCCACGTTCCCCACACACACAGTAATACACTATGGTCAGACCCATTTATATAAGGTCCTATTAATGTCCTATACACAGTTCTGTCCCCAGCAGTATGTGATGTACACACACCCCATCTGCACTATAATGGGCCACGTTCCCCTCATACACCGTAATACACTATGGTCAGACCCATTTATATAAGGTCCTATTAATGTCCCATACACAGTCCTGTCCCCAGCAGTATGTGATGTACACACACCCCATCTGCACTATAATGGGCCACGTTCCCCTCACACACAGTAATACACTATGGTCAGACCCATTTATATAAGGTCCTATTAATGTCCTATACACAGTTCTGTCCCCAGCAGTATGCAATGTACACACACCCCATCTGCACTATAATGGGCCACGTTCCCCTCACACACAGTAATACACTATGGTCAGACCCATTTATATAAGGTCCTATTAATGTCCTATACACAGTCCTGTCCCCAGCGGTATGTAATGTACACACACCCCATCTGCACTATAATGGGCCACGTTCCCCTCACACACAGTAATACACTATGGTCAGACCCATTTATATAAGGTCCTATTAATGTCCCATACACAGTTCTGTCCCCAGCAGTATGTGATGTACACACACCCCATCTGCACTATAATGGGCCACGTTCCCCTCACACACAGTAATACACTATGGTCAGACCCATTTATATAAGGTCCTATTAATGTCCCATACACAGTCCTGTCCCCAGCAGTATGTGATGTACACACACCCCTTCAGCACTATAATGGGCCACGTTCCCCTCACACACAGTAATACACTATGGTCAGACCCATTTATATAAGGTCCTATTAATGTCCTATACACAGTTCTGTCCCCAGCAGTATGTGATGTACACACACCCCATCTGCACTATAATGAGCCATGTTCCCCTCTCACACAGTAATACACTATGGTCAGACCCATTTATGTAAGGTCCTATTAATGTCCCATACACAGTTCTGTCCCCAGCAGTATGTGATGTACACACACCCCATCTGCATTATAATGGGCCACGTTCCCCTCACACACAGTAATACACTATTGTCAGACCCATTTATATAAGGTCCTATTAATGTCCCATACACAGTTCTGTCCCCAGCAGTATGTGATGTACACACACCCCATCTGCACTATAATGGGCCACGTTCCCCTCACACACAGTAATACACTATGGTCAGACCTATTTATATAAGGTCCTATTAATGTCCCATACACAGTTCTGTCCCCAGCAGTATGTGATGTACACTCACCCCATCTGCACTATAATGGGCCACGTTCCCCTCACACACAGTAATACACTATGGTCAGACCCATTTATATAAGGTCCTATTAATGTCCCATACACAGTTCTGTCCCCAGCAGTATGTGATGTACACACACCCCATCTGCACTATAATGGGCCACGTTCCCCTCACACACAGTAATACACTATGGTCAGACCCATTTATATAAGGTCCTATAAATGTCCCATACACAGTTCTGTCCCCAGCAGTATGTGATGTACACATACCCCATCTGCACTATAATGGGCCACGTTCCCCTCACACACAGTAATACACTATGGTCAGACCCATTTATATAAGGTCCTATTAATGTCCCATACACAGTTCTGTCCCCAGCAGTATGTGATGTACACACACCCCATCTGCACTATAATGGGCCACGTTCCCCTCACACACAGTAATACACTATGGTCAGACCCATTTATATAAGGTCCTATTAATGTCCTATACACAGTTCTGTCCCCAGCAGTATGCAATGTACACACACCCCATCTGCACTATAATGGGCCACGTTCCCCTCACACACAGTAATACACTATGGTCAGACCCATTTATATAAGTCCTATTAATGTCCTATACACAGTCCTGTCCCCAGCGGTATCTAATGTACACATACCCCATCTGCACTATAATGGGCCACGTTCCCCTCACACACAGTAATACACTATGGTCAGACCCATTTATATAAGGTCCTATTAATGTCCCATACACAGTTCTGTCCCCAGAAGTATGTGATGTACACACACCCCATCAGCACTATAATGGGCCAAGTTCCCCTCACACACAGTAATACACTATGGTCAGACCCATTTATATAAGGTCCTATTAATGTCCTATACACAGTTCTGTCCCCAGCAGTATGTGATGTACACACACCCCATCTGCACTATAATGAGCCATGTTCCCCTCTCACACAGTAATACACTATGGTCAGACCCATTTATGTAAGGTCCTATTAATGTCCCATACACAGTTCTGTCCCCAGCAGTATGTGATGTACACATACCCCATCTGCATTATAATGGGCCACGTTCCCCTCACACACAGTAATACACTATTGTCAGACCCATTTATATAAGGTCCTATTAATGTCCCATACACAGTTCTGTCCCCAGCAGTATGTGATGTACACACACCCCATCTGCACTATAATGGGCCACGTTCCCCTCACACACAGTAATACACTATGGTCAGACCTATTTATATAAGGTCCTATTAATGTCCCATACACAGTTCTGTCCCCAGCAGTATGTGATGTACACACACCCCATCTGCACTATAATGGGCCACGTTCCCCTCACACACAGTAATACACTATGGTCAGACCCATTTATATAAGGTCCTATTAATGTCCCATACACAGTTCTGTCCCCAGCAGTATGTGATTTACACACACCCCATCTGCACTATAATGGGCCAGGTTCCCCTCACACACAGTAATACACTATGGTCAGACCCATTTATATAAGGTCCTATTAATGTCCCATACACAGTTCTGTCCCCAGCAGTATGTGATGTACACACACCCCATCTGCACTATAATGGGCCACGTTCCCCTCACACACAGTAATACACTATGGTCAGACCCATTTATATAAGGTCCTATAAATGTCCCATACACAGTTCTGTCCCCAGCAGTATGTGATGTACACATACCCCATCTGCACTATAATGGGCCACGTTCCCCTCACACACAGTAATACACTATGGTCAGACCCATTTATATAAGGTCCTATTAATGTCCCATACACAGTTCTGTCCCCAGCAGTATGTGATGTACACACACCCCATCTGCACTATAATGGGCCACGTTCCCCTCACACACAGTAATACACTATGGTCAGACCCATTTATATAAGGTCCTATTAATGTCCCATACACAGTTCTGTCCCCAGCAGTATGTGATGTACACACACCCCATCTGCACTATAATGGGCCACGTTCCCCTCACACACAGTAATACACTATGGTCAGACCCATTTATATAAGTCCTATTAATGTCCTATACACAGTCCTGTCCCCAGCGGTATGTAATGTACACATACCCCATCTGCACTATAATGGGCCACGTTCCCCTCACACACAGTAATACACTATGGTCAGACCCATTTATATAAGGTCCTATTAATGTCCCATACACAGTTCTGTCCCCAGAAGTATGTGATGTACACACACCCCATCAGCACTATAATGGGCCAAGTTCCCCTCACACACAGTAATACACTATGGTCAGACCCATTTATATAAGGTCCTATTAATGTCCTATACACAGTTCTGTCCCCAGAAGTATGTGATGTACACACACCCCATCAGCACTATAATGGGCCATGTTCCCCTTACACACAGTAATACACTATGGTCAGACCCATATATATAAGGTCCTATTAATGTCCCATACACAGTCCTGTCCCCAGCAGTATGTGATGTACACACCCCATCTGCACTATAATGGGCCACGTTCCCCTCACACACAGTAATACACTATGGTCAGACCCATTTATATAAGGTCCTATTAATGTCCTATACACAATTCTGTCCCCAGCAGTATGTGATGTACACACACCCCATCTGCACTATAATGGGCCACGTTCCCCTCACACACAGTAATATACTATGGTCAGACCCATTTATATAAGGTCCTATTAATGTCCCATACACAGTTCTATCCCCAGCAGTATGTGATGTACACACACCCCATCTGCACTATAATGGGCCACGTTCCCCTCACACACAGTAATACACTATGGTCAGACCCATTTATATAAGGTCCTATTAATGTCCCATACACAGTTCTATCCCCAGCAGTATGTGATGTACACACACCCCATCTGCACTATAATGGGCCACGTTCCCCTCACACACAGTAATACACTATGGTCAGACCCATTTATATAAGGTCCTATTAATGTCCCATACACAGTTCTGTCCCCAGCAGTATGTGATGTACACACACCCCATCTGCACTATAATGGGCCACGTTCCCCTCACACACAATAATATACTATGGTCAGAGCCATTTATATAAGGTCCTATTAATGTCCCATACTCAGTACTGTCCCCAGCAGTATGTGATGTACACACACCCCATCTGCACTATAATGGGCCACGTTCCCCTCACACACAGTAATACGCTATGGTCAGAGCCATTTATATAAGGTCCTATTAATGTCCTATACACAATTCTGTCCCCAGCAGTATGTGATGTACACACCCCATCTGCACTATAATGGGCCACGTTCCCCTCACACACAGTAATACACTATGGTCAGACCCATTTATATAAGGTCCTAATAATGTCCTATACACAATTCTGTCCCCAGCAGTATGTGATGTACACACACCCCATCTGCACTATAATGGGCCACGTTCCCCTCACACACAGTATTACACTATGGTCAGACCCATTTATATAAGGTCCTATTAATGTCCCATACACAGTTCTGTCCCCAGCAGTATGTGATGTACACACACCCCATCTGCACTATAATGGGCCACGTTCCCCTCACACACAGTAATATACTATGGTCAGACCCATTTATATAAGGTCCTATTAATGTCCTATACACAATTCTGTCCCCAGCAGTATGTGATGTACACACACCCCATCTGCACTATAATTAGGGATGTGCGCCGAACCATTTTTGCCGGATTTGGATTTGGTTCTAATTCGTCGTCCGGCTTTGGATTTGGATTTGGATTTTTTTTACCAAAATTGACAAAAAAAAGCTAAAATCACATAAATTGGTCTTTTTTTTCTTCCTAGAGTATTATTAACCTCAATAACATTAATTTCCAGTCAATTTAGACCATATCACAGCTTATAATATTGTTTTCAACATTATTGGCCAAAGGTTGCAGTGAGCTGACTGGTTACTAAGCGACAAAGCAGCGGCACAACGACACAGACACCACAGTATAAAGCACATCTATGACACATTGCCACACAGCAGTGGCAGAAATGAAAAGTAGTGCACCCACCCAGTGGGTACGGCCAGCAGAGTCACAGTACTTGTTTACATAGTGGGCTACGGCCCAAAGAGTCACAGTGCACAATCTTATTCACATTACACCGCACATAGGGCCTGATTCACATTACACCATAAAGTAGTGTCTCTTATTTATGTTCCGACACACAGTAGTGCCCCTTTTACACAATGCCCACAGTAGTGCCCCTTTTACACAATGCCCACAGTAGCGGTGTCCCTTACACAATGCCCCCAGCAGTGATGCCCCCTATGCAGTCCCCTTAGTAGTAGGGTCCCCTATACAGTGCCCCCAGTAGTATGCCCCCCAGTAGTATGCCCCCCATTAGCATGCCACCCAGTAGTATGCCCCCCATTAGCAGGCCCCCCCAGTAGTATGCCCCCCATTAGCATGCCACCCAGTAGTATGCCCCCCATTAGCAGGCCCCCCCAGTAGTATGCCCCCCATTAGCAGCCCCCCCAGTAGTATGCCCCCCATTAGCAGCCCCCCCAGTAGTATGGCCCCCCAGTAGTATGGCCCCCCCAGTAGTAGGCTGCCCCAGTAGCAGGCCCCCCTCAGTAGTAGGCTGCCCCAGTAGTAGCCCCCCTATAGTATGGCCCCCCCTGTTGTATGGCCCCCCAGTAGTAGTAAGCCCCCCCAGTAGTATGCCCCCACAGTAGTATGGCCCCCCCAGTAGCAGGCCCCTCAGTAGTATGGCCCCCCCAGTAGCGGCCCCCCCCCAGTAGTATAGCCCCCCCCAGTAGCAGGCCCCTCAGTAGTATGGACGCCCAGTAGCAGACCCCCCCAGTTGTATAGCCCCCCCAGTAGCACCCCCCCCCAGTAGTATAGCCCCCCCAGTAGCAGACCCCCCCAGTAGCAGACCCCCCCAGTAGCAGACCCCCCCAGTAGCGCCCCCGGCCCTTGCACAACTTTCACAAGTTAAAAAAAAAAAAACTTACCTGATTCCTGATTCCCCGCTCCCGCGCCGTCCGCTCTGCTGAGCCTGTCACACACTGCGGAGGGAGCCGGAAGACGGAGCTCATGTGTGAGCTCCAGCCGGCTCCCTCCGTGCAGCAGCCAATGAGAGTCTGTGTGACTCTCATTGGCTGCTGTAACAAACACACAGCTGCCGCTGGCGGCTGTGTGTTTGTATCTGTGTAGGGCAGACCGCTATCACAGCGCTCTGCCCTACACAATAGGAGACCTGATGTCGGATTCTCTAGTGAGAATCCGACATCATGCGGCCGCCGTTCGGCCCCGAACGGGGATCCGAGTCAGGCGGTGAACACCCGAACAGGGTTCGGGTGGACTCGGATCCCCAATGTTCGGAGCGGTTCGGATTCCACAGAATCCGAACCGCTCATCTCTAACTATAATGGGCCACGTTCCCCTCACACACAGTAACACACTATGATCAGACCCATTTATGTAAGGTCCTATTAATGTCCCATACACAGTTCTGTCCCCAGCAGTATGTGATGTACACACACCCCATCTGCACTATAATGGGCCACGTTCCCCTCACACACAGTAATACACTATGATCAGACCCATTTATATAAGGTCCTATTATTGGGTACGACAGCGGGGGTCTGTGCCAGTGGCTGCCGCACATCTGACAGCTGGGCAGTCCCAGCCAGGGAGTGGGGGAGATTTACAGGATGCAGAAGAGGGGTCCGGAGCTGTGGATGGAGCAGGCCACAGGTCAGAGCCATGTCGCCTGGGGGACAGATCTCTGCTGCACGGGAGATGGAGGACAGCAGTGGATTCACGTAGGGAAAAGTATCTATTTTTTGGAAACCTATTATCCCATAAAGTACACCATTGTAGGACAAGCGAAGCTGCAGGGTTAGTAACAAGCTGGGGGACACTTGGGCCGTCACACCGGTCACCTAGGTCTATTCTTAGTAGAGATGTGCGGGTTCAGTTTTACTCAGATCTTTTTGCCACATTAACGCACGTTCGGATTTATTTTATTGGCTAACCAAAACACGTGAGAGCGGATAGCCAATGAGATAAATCTGAACTAATCCGAACTTGCGCTAAAAGATCCGAGTAAAACCGAACCCGCACATCTCTAATTCTTACCACCTCTTCTGCTACCTGTTCTGCAGTGATGGCATCAAAGCACCCGCCTCTGGATCTCGTGTGGCATACACCGCAGGGATGCTTCATCTCTTCCCCAATCTACTGGGTACAGACAGGGGTCCTGTCCAGAGCCACTTGCTGTAAAGGCTCTACTATGGGCAGTGACCTGGAGGAAATCTACACCGGAGCGCCCTAACCACCGACACACTGTCACAAGCCGGGTCTGTTTTCCTTGCCGCCGAGTCACTTACCGATTCTGCCAGCGCTCTCTGTCACATCCTGGTCATACAGGCTGCAGTATTTCCTGGCCTGCTAGGCCTCAGACAACATCAAAGCCTGTGCTAGAGTTCTGTGATGACAAGTCCCGATCAGCTGACTGCAGCCTCCAATTGAGTGACAGCCTGAGCTCCCTGTACCACCTGACTCGGTTCAGCCTATCCTGGAGAACCCAGGGGTATAAATCCCAGCTGCTGACTCTGCCTAATTGCCAGTAGAACATCTATTCTCAGTCCTTGCTGAGTAAGATAGCCTGTGCTCCTATTGCTTTCCTGTTTGTGCAGTTTTGTTCCAGGTTGCTGCAGAGATCTCTGTAAGTGTTCTACACTTGTGTCAGCTATCCCACTGGCTGCACTGGTAATCTCTGATGGTTCCAGTTACCCCAACCAGTATCCTGTCTGCTGCCAGTGAGCCTGCTGGTTTCTCTCCATCTGTTCTGTTCCTGGTACCAGTTTCCACTACCCATTCCAGTGTTGGTCGGCTTCTGGCCCTGCTATCGTCTGAGTGCTCCCGGATCCTAGACTACAGCGACAACCCAGTTCTAGCCTGGTTTATCCGTTGCCAGGATCTACCACTCCAGTCTCAAGTAAGAAGAGTGTCATTATATAATATACCTTGAGTAATAATACAGTACCAGCCTGTTTAAGGTGTCCATAAACTTCTTTCAATTAAAAACAATATAACACAGACTGCTTTGGTTAAATGGTCATAACTTGCTTTTATTGAAGGTATGACCCTGAGCTTTCAATTTACTTTTGGGAGGCAAAGAAGGATGCTATAAACACTCAGCTCCAGCCATATGTTACATAACTAATATTAGGGAGCGACTGATACACCCCCCCTCTGTGGTCATTATAAGCTGAGTGTTACTTATCCAATATTAGGGAGAGACTGATATGCCCCCCTGTGGTCATTGTAAGCTGAGCGTTACTTATCCAGTATTAGGGAGCAACTGAAATGCCCCCCCCACCTGTGGCCATTCTAAGCTGAGCGTTATTTAACCAATATTAGGGAGAGACTGATATGCCCCCCTGTGGTCATTGTAAGCTGAGCTGTGAAGACTCACAACCCCCTATAATACTGCACAGTATGAGCATGTCCGCAGAGTCCTACCTCTGTGGGAGGACACCCAAAGTCCTCCCGCAGAGGTAGGCCATACTATGACCCTTCAAAGGAAATGTGCTCCACAGCTTTTTCTTACACCTTACGTGGCCGCTGGTTTGTAGCACCTTCCCGCCCAACATGATAATATAACATAGTGTTAGGAAGAACATAAGAAATAGATGAGGGAGGGAGGGACAAACACCATCCAGAAAGGAAGTTGCTGGGCATATGCCAGCCTTATAAAGTCCACATATACCACTCCCAAAAACTCACACATGGTCAGAATCAATCAACCAAATAAAACCTCTCAACTACTCTACCTAGCAACATTTGACCAAAATTCTACCAATTACAAAAAGCTAAGGACTCATATAGCCTTAATTCTATACAGATTGCATCTCATCTAAACTACTGTTCCACTCTTCCCTGCAACACATACCAACCTGTCTCCAACACCGAAGTCCCTGGTGGTGTAGTAGGTACGATCTGGCATCTCTGCGCCGAGACCCTGGTTCTATTCCCGGTCAGGGAGATATTCTCTATCTCATGTCAGGAGGTCTCCTTAGACCTGCCAGCTTCCTATACACACCTCAAGGACACCCATACAGACTTTCTTCAGACACTGGGTTCATAACCTAATACAAGTCTGACACGCATGTCACAGGACTTAGTTGTTCTGGCATCCTCTGACATTCCAGGCCAGGACAAGCTCTGTGTCAGGCACTTCAGTGAATGGTCCCTCTCTGAGTGACTGTCCAAATGGGTTTTTGTTGGCGACCAACACCAGTTGCGCATGAAGGCTAACTGTGGACATCAGTTGTACATGTCCCCTGTCTGGTCTATTGCCTTCTTCCTCCCTGGCTAACCTGTACCTTAACCCTTCCCAGCGCTAAGTCACACTCACTGCCCCCATACCTTAAAGGCCACTGCCAGTGTGGCACCTCATACCTTCCTGAGATGTGTCTGAGAACTGAGCTTTCCTGAACTCCTGCCTGTGGCCCTCACATCCTCCTAAGTTAGGGCACTACAGGGGGAGTATGGGTTGGGATCGCTAGAGTCAGTCTGCTTGGGCTCAGTCATAGGGAAGTCAGGACCTCATTCATGCACTCGTAACCGACTCGATGGTTAGTCCTGTGCACGCGCAGCGACTGCACTGCATGTGCACAAGGCACATCGCGACAGAGAAACTATGTCACTCCGGCGCTCGTTACCAAAGGGGCGACTGTCGATGTTGAATAACAGCTTGCCCTGTTTGGTAGGCGGGCAGGGAGGGTGGTTTGCAAAATGGAGGCGTTCCTTAACGAATGCTTACCGTTTTGTGGGCGGCCACACTGACTTCATCAGTGGGGAGTTTCCTGCTCCATCAGAGCAGAACGCTCCCTGGGGCTTACGACTGCTGAGACCCAACCTTAGGGTCTCGTCGTAAGCCCTGATGGTCACGATGGTGATCACCATCGCAACCATCAACCTGGTCGGTCGTTAAGCTGTGGGTGGTAACCCACAGCTTAACTAATGACCAGGAGGCGGTCGTTTAGGATGCAAGCGGCTGCCCTGATTCAGGGTGACCGCTTGCAACTAACGACCGCCTCTGAATGAGGTCCTCAGTGTGGTAGCTCATACTTGCCACAGGAGGAGTTGGCAAACCACTAGGGACTGGGGCATCACTGGGCAACCACACAGGATCCAACAAGCTGGAACCAACATCCCCCTGCATTGCTAGGGGACATAGGTATACCAGAAGCAAAAGGCATGCTGGGTAGAGGTGCTGATCTAGCCGCTATAATCTTTTCCTCTGGGCTGGTTAATGCTGTGCTGATAGTTGTCTGGCTGCTGTGCTCTTTTCCTCTGGGCTGATTGATGCTGTGGTAGGCTGTGCTGGTAGTTGTCTAGCTGCTGTGGTCCTTTCCGCTGGGCTGCTCTGGTGCAGATGATGTAGACGGCAGTCTGGCAACTTGACTCCAGGTGATGGCGTCAGCAAACATGTTAACGATTTCACACCGCAATCATTTCCCAAGGCTACATCAGTTGAGAGGCCATACGCAATGACCCCCACCATTCTCGCATTCCCACATATTTTGAGGTGGCCCCTTGACCACGTAGAGGACTCTCTCCACAGAATCAGCCTGCTTCTCACCAGTGGGAACAGTGGGCCTGATTCATCAGGGATCGCAACTGCAAGAGTGTACACAGATTGGTTAATAGTGTGCACTGCGATCACCTGCGCAGATACAAAGCCATCACAGATCAAGGGATGTCATTGGGGTGGTGACAGGGGAGTGGTCAGAGAAACTCAGGCGTGCCAGTCTGTCTGAACGCTGTTGCATGGGCATACATAAATTAGCCACTGCGTTGTCATACGCAGCTTGTATACTCACTACATGTGATGAGGTTATCAATGTCTGAGTAAGTGTATTCATAGGAAAAGGATTGATTCCACACTGAGCCAAGGAAGGGCTCTGTGCCGGGGCACTATAGAAAGGAGGGCTCTGCGCCGGGGCACTATAGGAAGGGGCACTATAGAAAGGAGGGCTCTGCGCCGGGGCACTATAGGAAGGGGCACTATAGAAAGGGGGGCTCTGTGCCGGGGCACTATAAGAAGGGGCACTATAGGAAGAGGCGCTCTGCCGAGAAACTATAGGAAGGGCTCTGCGCCAGGGCACTATAGGAAGGGGCACTATAGGAAGAGGCGCTCTGCCGAGACACTATAGGTAGGGGCGCTCCTCACTAATATAGTAAACAGTAAAAGTTATTCTGAGTGGAGATACAAACCATTAGAGCTGAGGTCTATAATGCTCTCTGGACATGCGCCATCCCCACGGCTGAGATGTGGTTATTTTCTGCAGATCACACACTGGGATTTAGACTAAGTATCAGTAATATGTTCAGCAATATGAATAAATGCTAATAATAATTCTGGTCTGTAGACATTTTTAACAGTTATCAGCGTAAATCAGGGTTAGCAGAAAACACACCATTTGTCATGACACCCGTATGTATGCGTAATCTGCCAATATTGTGTATAGTAGGAATGGTAAATCCTACTCCGTCAGACACAGGTAAAAGTCAGGTTTATATTGATTTCTTAACAAGCACAACATTACTAATTGTGTATATTATATGTTTGTATGTCGTGGACACTTACTTTTAAGCTTTGTAAATAAAAGTGATGTTTTAGATGTTTTTTGATTGTCACTATTTAGCAGAGAGCCCCTTCCTATAGTGCCCCAGCAGAGAGTGCGGTCAGACCTGTTATTGTTGTGATGTAACCAATGTATATGCAGGACTGCAAGGTACTATGGGGGGTCTGTGTGCTGGCTATGGGGGTCTGTGTGCTGGCTGTGCTATTGCAGACATTGGTATATTTTTGCAGCGGGTCTGCGTGCGTAAATGCAGCTGCGATCGCAATAGCGATCTGTTGTGAAAGAGGCCCAGTCTCTTTGGGCTCACCTCCACAAGTCAAAATAGCAGCATGCTGAACTCCAGTACTGGGATTTCCTTTAGAGCAGAGGTTCTCAAACTCTGTCCTCAGGACCCCACACAGTTCACTTTTTGCAGGTGCACAGGTGTATTCATTACTCACTGACACATTTTAAAAGAGCTACAGGTGCAGCTAACTATTTCACTAGTAATTATGTGAGGAGACTTGCAAAACATGCACTGTTTGGGATCCTGAGGACCGAGTTTGAGAACCTGTGCTTTAGAGGAGAGAGCTGGGGATCAAGCACTGGGATTTCCTTTAGAGGAGGCAGCTGGGGACCATATGCACCTTACCTATATGGTGGTTTCTAACAATGTGTGACCTCAGAAGAGATGTATCTTCCCTGGGACGACGGCGTCTTCAGTCGGTATTCACTATTCATGTACTGTAGTCACATTGTCCGGAAGATGTCTGTGTAGGAATATTAGCAAGGTCATCATACAACTGGTTCAACTAGACTCCTTCCCCCTCTGTAACTTCCTTCCCCCCTGTGTCATCTCTCAGCCGCACCATCACCCCCCCCCCTGTGTCATCTCTCAGCCGCACCATCACCCCCCCCTGTGTCATCTCTCAGCCGCACCATCACCCCCCCCCTGTGTCATCTCTCAGCCGCACCATCACCCCCCCGTGTCATCTCTCAGCCGCACCATCACCCCCCCGTGTCATCTCTCAGCCGCACCATCACCCCCCCTGTGTCATCTCTCAGCCGCACCATCACCCCCCCTGTGTCATCTCTCAGCGCACCATCACCCCCCCTGTGTCATCTCTCAGCGCACCATCACCCCCCCTGTGTCATCTCTCAGCGCACCATCACCCCCCCTGTGTCATCTCTCAGCGCACCATCACCCCCCCTGTGTCATCTCTCAGCGCACCATCACCCCCCCTGTGTCATCTCTCAGCGCACCATCACCCCCCCTGTGTCATCTCTCAGCGCACCATCACCCCCCCCTGTGTCATCTCTCAGCCGCACCATAACCCCCCCCTGTGTCATCTCTCAGCCGCACCATAACCCCCCCCTGTGTCATCTCTCAGCCGCACCATCACCCCCCCCCGTGTCATCTCTCAGCCGCACCATCACCCCCCCCTGTGTCATCTCTCAGCGCACCATCACCCCCCCCCTGTGTCATCTCTTATCCATACCTTTGCCTACACCCTGCGTAGTCTCTAAGAACACACACACTAATACAGATACACCGACAGATACTGCACATACACAGATATATACAGTATGTGTGTGTGTGTGTGTGTGTGTGTGTGTATGTATATATATATATATATATATATATATATATATATATATGACACACACTCAGTGACCAGGCACACACCTTTCTGCAGCCAGCCAAGTAAAAAAACATTGCTGACATCAATTGAAAGTCACAGAACCCCCCCCCCCCCCCTGACTGTAGCTCACTGCCTGGTTGCCTAGATGCACAGTCCTGTGTATACATCTGTAACATCAGCCACAGCACAGCCAGCATACAGACACCCACTACTGCTATCTCACATCTGTAATACCTCACAGTCCTGTGTATACATCTATAACATCAGCCACAGCACAGCCAGCATAGAGACACCCACTACTGCTATCTCACATCTGTAATACCTCACAGTCCTGTGTATACATCTGTAACATCAGCCACAGCACAGCCATCATAGAGACACCCACTACTGCTATCTCACATCTGTAATACCTCACAGTCCTGTGTATACATCTGTAACATCAGCCACAGCTCAGCCAGCATAGAGACACCCACTACTACTATCTCACATCTGTAATACCTCACAGTCCTGTGTATACATCTGTAACATCAGTCACAGCTCAGCCAGCATAGAGACACCCACTACTGCTATCTCACATCTGTAACACCTCACAGTCCTGTGTATACATCTGTAACATCAGTCACAGCACAGCCAGCATAGAGACACCCACTACTGCTATCTCACATCTGTAATACCTCACAGTCCTGTGTATACATCTGTAACATCAGCCACAGCACAGCCAGCATAGAGACACCCACTACTGCTATCTCACATCTGTAATACCTCACAGTCCTGTGTATACATCTGTAACATCAGCCACAGCACAGCCAGCATAGAGACACCCACTACTGCTATCTCACATCTGTAATACCTCACAGTCCTGTGTATACATCTGTAACATCAGCCACAGCACAGCCAGCATAGAGACCCCACTACTGCTATCTCACATCTGTAATACCTCACAGTCCTGTGTATACATCTGTAACATCAGCCACAGCACAGCCAGCATAGAGACACCCACTACTGCTATCTCACATCTGTAATACCTCACAGTCCTGTGTATACATCTGTAACATCAGCCACAGCACAGCCAGCATAGAGACACCCACTACTGCTATCTCACATCTGTAATACCTCACAGTCCTGTGTATACATCTGTAATACCTCACAGTCCTGTGTATACATCTGTAACATCAGTCACAGCACAGCCAGCATAGAGACACCCATTACTGCTCTCACATCTGTAATACCTCACAGTCCTGTGTATACATCTGTAACATCAGCCCAAGCTCAGCCAGCATAGAGACACCACTACTGCTATCTCACATCTGTAATACCTCACAGTCCTGTGTATACATCTGTAACATCAGCCACAGCACAGCCAGCATAGAGACTCCCACTACTGCTATCTCACATCTGTAATACCTCACAGTCCTGTGTATACATCTGTAACATCAGCCACAGCACAGCCATCATAGAGACACCCACTACTGCTATCTCACATCTGTAATACCTCACAGTCCTGTGTATACATCTGTAACATCAGCCACAGCACAGCCAGCATAGAGACACCCATTACTGCTCTCACATCTGTAATACCTCACAGTCCTGTGTATACATCTGTAACATCAGCCACAGCACAGCCAGCATAGAGACACCCACTACTGCTATCTCACTTCTGTAATACCTCACAGTCCTGTGTATACATCTGTAACATCAGCCACAGCACAGCCAGCATAGAGACTCCCACTACTGCTATCTCACATCTGTAATACCTCACAGTCCTGTGTATACATCTGTAACATCAGCCACAGCACAGCCAGCATAGAGACTCCCACTACTGCTATCTCACATCTGTAACACCTCACAGTCCTGTGTATACATCTGTAACATCAGTCACAGCACAGCCAGCATAGAGACACCCACTACTGCTATCTCACATCTGTAATACCTCACAGTCCTGTGTATACATCTGTAACATCAGCCACAGCACAGCCAGCATAGAGACACCCACTACTACTATCTCACATCTGTAATACCTCACAGTCCTGTGTATACATCTGTAACATCAGCCACAGCACAGCCAGCATAGAGACACCCACTACTGCTATCTCACATCTGTAATACCTCACAGTCCTTTGAATATATCTGTAACATCAGCCACAGCTCAGCCAGCATAGACACCCACTACTGCTCTCTCACATCTGTAATACCTCACAGTCCTGTGTATACATCTGTAACATCAGCCACAGCACAGCCAGCATAGAGACCCCACTACTGCTATCTCACATCTGTAATACCTCACAGTCCTGTGTATACATTTGTAACATCAGCCACAGCACAGCCAGCATAGAGACACCCACTACTGCTATCTCACATCTGTAATACCTCACAGTCCTGTGTATACATCTGTAACATCAGCCACAGCACAGCCAGCATAGAGACACCCACTACTGCTCTCACACATCTGTAATACCTCACAGTCCTGTGTATACATCTGTAACATCAGCCGCAGCTCAGCCAGCATAGAGACACCCACTACTGCTCTCTCACATCTGTAATACCTCACAGTCCTGTGTATACATCTGTAACATCAGCCACAGCACAGCCAGCATAGAGACACCCACTACTGCTATCTCACATCTGTAATACCTCACAGTCCTGTGTATACATCTGTAACATCAGCCACAGCTCAGCCAGCATAGAGACACCCACTACTGCTATCTCACATCTGTAATACCTCACAGTCCTGTGTATACATCTGTAACATCAGCCACAGCTCAGCCAGCAGAGACACCCACTACTGCTATCTCACATCTGTAATACCTCACAGTCCTGTGTATACATCTGTAACATCAGTCACAGCACAGCCAGCATAGAGACACCCACTACTGCAATCTCACATCTGTAATACCTCACAGTCCTGTGTATACATCTGTAACATCAGCCACAGCACAGCCAGCATAGAGACACCCACTACTGCAATCTCACATCTGTAATACATCACAGTCCTGTGTATACATCTGTAACATCAGCCACAGCTCAGCCAGCATAGAGACACCCACTACTGCTATCTCACATCTGTAATACCTCACAGTCCTGTGTATACATCTGTAACATCAGCCACAGCACAGCCAGCATAGAGACACCCACTACTGCTATCTCACATCTGTAATACCACAGTCCTGTGCATACATCTGTAATACCTCACAGTCCTATGTATACATCTGTAACATCAGCCACAGCTCAGCCAGCATAGAGACACCACTACTGCTATCTCACATCTGTAATACCTCACAGTCCTGTGTATACATCAGTAACATCAGTCACAGCACAGCCAGCATAGAGACACCCACTACTGCTATCTCACTTCTGTAATACCTCACAGTCCTGTGTATACATCTGTAACATCAGAGACCATCGGACGGTAAAGCAGAATTACAGTACAACAGGCCAGACCCATTGCAGTAATTGCAGGTCTCGTCGCACGCAGTAGGCAATCACAGTGGATAATTATGCATGCTCAGGAAACACTGCGCTTCCCCCGTAACCACCCCTAAATGTTCACTGCCTGTTACCCACTTTGTGATGGGTTCCTCTCTGCATCTGTAATCGCAGTGAGATCGCCGAGCAGTATGTAATAATTCGTCAATCTGTTCCGTAATGACTCAGATGGAAGATAACCATATTTTATAATTATGTTACATCCTTTTCTTTAGGTCTGCTGACGAACATTGGGTACATGATGGAGGGAGGGAGGGCGGTGACTGGCAGTGCAGGGGTTACACATGATGGAGGGCGGTACGGTGTCTGGCAGTGCAGGGGTTACTCATGATGGAGGGTGGTGCGGTGTCTGGTAGTGCAGGGGTTACACATGATGGAGGGCGGTGTCTGGCAGTGCAGGAGTTACACATGAGGGAGGGCGGTGTCTGGCAGTGCAGGGGTTACACAAGAGGGGGGGAGGGCGGTGCGGTGTCTGGTACGGCAGGGGTTACACATGATGGAGGGAGGGCGGTGCGGTGTCTGGCACTGCAGGGGTTACACATGATGGAGGGCGGTGCCTGGCACTGCAGGGGTTACACATGATGGAGGGAGGGAGGGAGGGCGGTGTCTGGCAGTGCAGGGGTTACACATGATGGAGGGAGGGCGGTGTCTGGCAGTGCAGGGGTTACACATGATGGAGGGAGGGCGGTGTCTGGCAGTGCAGGGGTTACACATGAGGGAGGGAGGGCGGTGTCTGGCAGTGCAGGGGTTACACATGAGGGAGGGAGGGCGGTGTCTGGCAGTGCAGGGGTTACACATGAGGGAGGGAGGGCGGTGTCTGGCAGTGCAGGGGTTACACATGATGGAGGGCGGTGCGGTGTCTGGCAGTGCAGGGGTTACACCTGATGGAGGGAGGGCGGTGTCTGGCAGTGCAGGGGTTACACCTGATGGAGGGAGGGCGGTGTCTGGCAGTGCAGGGGTTACACATGATGGAGGGAGGGAGGGCGGTGTCTGGCAGTGCAGGGGTTACACATGATGGAAGGAGGGAGGGCGGTGCGGTGTCTGGCAGTGCAGGGGTTACACATGATGGAGGGAGGGCGGTGCGGTGTCTGGCAGTGCAGGGGTTACACGGGAGGGCGGTGTCTGGCAGTGCAGGGGTTACACATGATGGAGGGCGGTACGGTGTCTGGCAGTGCAGGGGTTACTCATGATGGAGGGTGGTGCGGTGTCTGGTAGTGCAGGGGTTACACATGATGGAGGGCGGTGTCTGGCAGTGCAGGAGTTACACATGAGGGAGGGCGGTGTCTGGCAGTGCAGGGGTTACACAAGAGGGGGGGAGGGTGGTGCGGTGTCTGGTAGTGCAGGGGTTACACATGATGGAGGGCGCTGTCTGGTAGTGCAGGGGTTACACATGAGGGAGGGAGGGCGGTGCGGTGTCTGGCAGTGCAGGGGTTACACATGATTGAGGGAGGGTGGTGTCTGGCAGTGCAGGGGTTACACCTGATGGAGGGAGGGCGGTGTCTGGCAGTGCAGGGGTTACACATGATGGAGGGTGGGTGGTGCGGTGTCTGGCAGTGCAGGGGTTACACATGAGGGAGGGAGGGCGGTGTCTGGCAGTGCAGGGGTTACACGTTATGGAGGGAGGGAGGGCGGTGTCTGGCAGTGCAGGGGTTACACATGAGGGAGGGTGGTGTCTGGCAGTGCAGGGGTTACACATGATGGAGGGACGGAGGGTGGTGCGGTGTCTGGCAGGGGTTACACATGAGGGAGTGCAGTGCCTGGCAGTGCAGGGGTTACACATGATGGAGGGAGGGAGGGCGGTGTCTGGCAGTGCAGGGGTTACACATGATGGGGGGCGGTGCGGTGTCTGGCAGTGCAGGGGTTACACATGATGGGGGGCGGTGCGGTGTCTGGCAGTGCAGGGGTTACACAAGAGGGAGGGACGGAGGGCGGTGCGGTGTCTGGCAGTGCAGGGGTTACACATGATGGAGGGAGGGCGGTGCGGTGTCTGGCAGTGCAGGGGTTACACATGATGGAGGGAGGGCGGTGTCTGGCAGTGCAGGGGTTACACGTTATGGAGGGAGGGTGGTGTCTGGCAGTGCAGGGGTTACACATGATGGAGGGCGGTGCGGTGTCTGGCAGTGCAGGGGTTACACATGATGGAGGGAGGCGGTGCGGTGTCTGGCAGTGCAGGGGTTGCACATGAGGGAGGGCGGTGCGGTGTCTGGCAGTGCAGGGGTTGCACATGAGGGAGGGAGGGCGGTGCGGTGTCTGGCAGTGCAGGGGTTACACGGGAGGGAGGGCGGTGTCTGGCAGTGCAGGGGTTACACATGATGGGGGGAAGGAGGGCTGTGCGGTGTTTGGCAGTGCAGGGGTTACACATGATGGAGGGAGGGCGGTGTCTGGCAATGCAGGGGTTACACATGATGGAGGGAGGGTGGTGCGGTGTCTGGCAGTGCAGGGGTTACACATGATGGAGGGGGGGAGGGCGGTGCGGTGTCTGGCAGTGCAGCGGTTACACGGGAGGGAGGGTGGTGTCTGGCAGTGCAGGGGTTACACATGATGGAGGGAGGGCGGTGCGGTGTCTGGCAGTGCAGGGGTTACACGTGATGGAGGGAGGGCGGTGCGGTGTCTGGCAGTGCAGGGGTTACACATGATGGAGGGAGGGCGGTGTCTGGCAGTGCAGGGGTTACACCTGATGGAGGGAGGGCGGTGTCTGGCAGTGCAGGGGTTACACATGATGGAGGGAGGGAGGGCAGTGCGGTGTCTGGCAGTGGAGGGGTTACACATGAGGGAGGGCGGTGTCTGGCAGTGCAGGGGTTACACATGAGGGAGGGTGGTGTCTGGCAGTGCAGGGGTTACACGTGATGGAGGGAGGGAGGGCGTTGTCTGGCACTGCAGGGGTTACACATGAGGGAGGTGCGGTGTCTGGCAGTGCAGGGGTTACACATGAGGGAGGGAGGTGCGGTGTCTGGCAGTGCAGGGGTTACACATAATGGAGGGCGGTGCGGTGTCTGGCAGTGCAGGGGTTACACGTGTTGGAGGGAGGGCGGTGCGGTGTCTGGCAGTTGAGGGGTTACACATGATGGAGGGAGGGCGGTGCGGTGTCTGGCAGTGCAGGGGTTACACGTGATGGAGGGCGGTGCGGTGTCTGGCAGTGCAGGGGTTACACATGAGGGAGGGCGGTGTCTGGCAGTTGAGGGGTTACACGTGTTGGAGGGAGGGCTGTGCGGTGTCTGGCAGTGCAGGGGTTACACGTGATGGAGGGCGGTGCGGTGTCTGGCAGTGCAGGGGTTACACATGAGGGAGGGCGGTGCGGTGTCTGGCAGTGCAGGGGTTACACATGGTGTAGGGAGGGAGGGCGGTGTGTTATAGCCAGCACTGCTGGGGTTACACATGAGGGAGGGCGGTGCGGTGTCTGGCAGTGCAGGGGTTACACATGGTGTAGGGAGGGCGGTGCGGTGTGTTATAGCCAGCACTGCAGATTGGAGGTGACACCGCAAACAGCAGATGACAAAGCTACAAAGGCCGGTAAGTGCCACGAACACACAGAGTAATATTATATCTCTGTATCCTGCTCTACTGTCTATAACACAACGGAGAGGAATCATCACAGCAGGTGACTGCATGTTATATTATATTACACTGTATACAGACATAGGACACTACACCCCTAACATGTCCTGACCGCTGTACATGACCATAATACACATCTATTACACTGTATACAGACATAGGACACTACACCCCCAACATGTCCTGACCGCTGTACATGACCATAATACACATCTATTACACTGTATACAGACATAGGACACTACACCCCAACATGTCCTGACCACTGTACATGACCATAATACACATCTATTACACTGTATACAGACATAGGACACTACACCCCCAACATGTCCTGACCACTGTACATGACCATAATACACATCTATTACACTGTATACAGACATAGGACACTACATCCCCAACATGTCCTGTACATGACCATAATACACATCTATTACACTGTATACAGACATAGGGCACTACATCCCCAACATGTCCTGACCGCTGTACATGACCATAATACACATCTATTACACTGTATACAGACATAGGACACTACACCCCCAACATGTCCTGACCGCTGTACATGACCATAATACACATCTATTACACTGTATACAGACATAGGACACTACACCCCAACATGTCCTGACCACTGTACATGATCATAATACACATCTATTACACCGTATACAGACATAGGACACTACACCCCCAACATGTCCTGACCGCTGTACATGATCATAATACACATCTATTACACTGTATACAGACATAGGACACTACACCCCCAACATGTCCTAACCGCTGTACATGATCATAATACACATCTATTACACCGTATACAGACATAGGACACTACACCCCCAACATGTCCTGACCGCTGTACATGACCATAATACACATCTATTACACCGTATACAGACATAGGACACTACACCCCCAACATGTCCTGACCGCTGTACATGACCATAATACACATCTATTACACCGTATACAGACATAGGACACTACACCCCCAACATGTCCTGACCGCTGTACATGATCATAATACACATCTATTACACCGTATACAGACATAGGACACTACACCCCCAACATGTCCTGACCGCTGTACATGATCATAATACACATCTATTACACCGTATACAGACATAGGACACTACACCCCCAACATGTCCTGACCGCTGTACATGACCATAATACACATCTATTACACCGTATACAGACATAGGACACTACACCCCCAACATGTCCTGACCGCTGTACATGATCATAATACACATCTATTACACTGTATACAGACATAGGACACTACACCCCCAACATGTCCTGACCGCTGTACATGACCATAATACACATCTATTACACTGTATACAGACATAGGACACTACACCCCAACATGTCCTGACCACTGTACATGACCATAATACACATCTATTACACTGTATACAGACATAGGACACTACACCCCTAACATGTCCTAACCGCTGTACATGACCATAATACACATCTATTACACTGTATACAGACATAGGACACTACACCCCTAACATGTCCTAACCGCTGTACATGACCATAATACACATCTATTACACTGTATACAGACATAGGACACTACACCCCCAACATGTCCTGACCGCTGTACATGACCATAATACACATCTATTACACTGTATACAGACATAGGACACTACACCCCCAACATGTCCTGACCACTGTACATGACCATAATACACATCTATTACACCGTATACAGACATAGGACACTACACCCCCAACATGTCCTGACCGCTGTACATGACCATAATACACATCTATTACACCGTATACAGACATAGGACACTACACCCCCAACATGTCCTGACCACTGTACATGATCATAATACACATCTATTACACTGTATACAGACATAGGACACTACACCCCCAACATGTCCTGACCGCTGTACATGACCATAATACACATCTATTACACTGTATACAGACATAGGACACTACACCCCCAACATGTCCTGACCGCTGTACATGATCATAATACACATCTATTACACTGTATACAGACATAGGACACTACACCCCCAACATGTCCTGACCGCTGTACATGACCATACTACACATCTATTACACTGTATACAGACATAGGACACTACACCCCTAACATGTCCTGACCACTGTACATGACCATAATACACATCTATTACACCGTATACAGACATAGGACACTACACCCCCAACATGTCCTGACCGCTGTACATGACCATAATACACATCTATTACACCGTATACAGACATAGGACACTACACCCCCAACATGTCCTGACCACTGTACATGATCATAATACACATCTATTACACCGTATACAGACATAGGACACTACACCCCCAACATGTCCTGACCGCTGTACATGACCATAATACACATCTATTACACCGTATACAGACATAGGACACTACACCCCCAACATGTCCTGACCGCTGTACATGACCATAATACACATCTATTACACCGTATACAGACATAGGACACTACACCCCCAACATGTCCTGACCGCTGTACATGATCATAATACACATCTATTACACCGTATACAGACATAGGACACTACACCCCTAACATGTCCTGACCGCTGTACATGACCATAATACACATCTATTACACTGTATACAGACATAGGACACTACACCCCCAACATGTCCTGATCACTGTACATGACCATAATACACATCTATTACACTGTATACAGACATAGGACACTACACCCCCAACATGTCCTGACCGCTGTACATGATCATAATACACATCTATTACACTGTATACAGACATAGGACACTACACCCCCAACATGTCCTGACCACTGTACATGATCATAATACACATCTATTACACCGTATACAGACATAGGACACTACACCCCCAACATGTCCTGACCGCTGTACATGATCATACTACACATCTATTACACCATATACAGACATAGGACACTACACCCCCAACATGTCCTGACCGCTGTACATGACCATAATACACATCTATTACACTGTATACAGACATAGGACACTACACCCCCAACATGTCCTGACCGCTGTACATGACCATAATACACATCTATTACACTGTATACAGACATAGGACACTACATCCCCAACATGTCCTGACCGCTGTACATGATCATACTACACATCTATTACACACTGTATACAGACATAGGACACTACACCCCCAACATGTCCTGACCGCTGTACATGACCATAATACACATCTATTACACTGTATACAGACATAGGACACTACACCCCCAACATGTCCTGACCGCTGTACATGACCATAATACACATCTATTACACTGTATACAGACATAGGACACTACACCCCCAACATGTCCTGACCGCTGTACATGATCATAATACACATCTATTACACTGTATACAGACATAGGACACTACATCCCCAACATGTCCTGACCGCTGTACATGATCATACTACACATCTATTACACACTGTATACAGACATAGGACACTACACCCCCAACATGTCCTGACCGCTGTACATGACCATAATACACATCTATTACACTGTATACAGACATAGGACACTACACCCCCAACATGTCCTGACCACTGTACATGACCATAATACACATCTATTACACTGTATACAGACATAGGACACTACATCCCCAACATGTCCTGACCGCTGTACATGATCATAATACACATCTATTACACTGTATACAGACATAGGACACTACACCCCCAACATGTCCTGACCGCTGTACATGACCATAATACACATCTATTACACTGTATACAGACATAGGACACTACACCCCCAACATGTCCTGACCGCTGTACATGACCATAATACACATCTATTACACTGTATACAGACATAGGACACTACACCCCCAACATGTCCTGACCGCTGTACATGATCATAATACACATCTATTACACTGTATACAGACATAGGACACTACATCCCCAACATGTCCTGACCGCTGTACATGATCATACTACACATCTATTACACACTGTATACAGACATAGGACACTACACCCCCAACATGTCCTGACCGCTGTACATGACCATAATACACATCTATTACACTGTATACAGACATAGGACACTACACCCCCAACATGTCCTGACCGCTGTACATGACCATAATACACATCTATTACACTGTATACAGACATAGGACACTACATCCCCAACATGTCCTGACCGCTGTACATGATCATAATACACATCTATTACACTGTATACAGACATAGGACACTACACCCCCAACATGTCCTGACCGCTGTACATGTACATAATACACATCTATTACACTGTATACAGACATAGGACACTACATCCCCAACATGTCCTGACCACTGTACATGATCATAATACACATCTATTACACTGTATACAGACATAGGACACTACACCCCCAACATGTCCTGACCGCTGTACATGTACATAATACACATCTATTACACTGTATACAGACATAGGACACTACACCCCCAACATGTCCTGACCGCTGTACATGATCATAATACACATCTATTACACTGTATACAGACATAGGACACTACACCCCCAACATGTCCTGACCGCTGTACATGTACATAATACACATCTATTACACTGTATACAGACATAGGACACTACATCCCCAACATGTCCTGACCACTGTACATGACCATAATACACATCTATTACACTGTATACAGACATAGGACACTACACCCCCAACATGTCCTGACCGCTGTACATGATCATAATACACATCTATTACACCGTATACAGACATAGGACACTATACCCCCAACATGTCCTGACCGCTGTACATGATCATAATACACATCTATTACACCGTATACAGACATAGGACACTACACCCCCAACATGTCCTGACCGCTGTACATGATCATAATACACATCTATTACACCGTATACAGACATAGGACACTATACCCCCAACATGTCCTGACTGCTGTACATGACCATAATACACATCTATTACACTGTATACAGACATAGGACACTACACCCCCAACATGTCCTGACCACTGTACATGACCATAATACACATCTATTACACTGTATACAGACATAGGACACTACACCCCCAACATGTCCTGACCGATGTACATGACCATAATACACATCTATTACACTGTATACAGACATAGGACACTACATCCCCAACATGTCCTGACCGCTGTACATGACCATAATACACATCTATTACACTGTATACAGACATAGGACACTACACCCCCAACATGTCCTGACCGCTGTACATGACCATAATACACATCTATTACACCGTATACAGACATAGGACACTACAGCCCAACATGTCCTGACCGCTGTACATGACCATAATACACATCTATTACACTGTATACAGACATAGGACACTACACCCCCAACATGTCCTGACCGCTGTACATGATCATAATACACATCTATTACACCGTATACAGACATAGGACACTATACCCCCAACATGTCCTGACTGCTGTACATGACCATAATACACATCTATTACACTGTATACAGACATAGGACACTACACCCCCAACATGTCCTGACAGCTGTACATGATCATAATACACATCTATTACACTGTATACAGACATAGGACACTACATCCCCAACATGTCCTGACCACTGTACATGATCATAATACACATCTATTACACTGTATACAGACATAGGACACTACACCCCTAACATGTCCTAACCGCTGTACATGACCATAATACACATCTATTACACTGTACACAGACATAGGACACTACACCCCCAACATGTCCTGACCGCTGTACATGACCATAATACACATCTATTACACTGTATACAGACATAGGACACTACACCCCCAACATGTCCTGACCGCTGTACATGACCATAATACACATCTATTACACTGTATACAGACATAGGACACTACATCCCCAACATGTCCTGACCGCTGTACATGATCATACTACACATCTATTACACACTGTATACAGACATAGGACACTACACCCCCAACATGTCCTGACCGCTGTACATGACCATAATACACATCTATTACACTGTATACAGACATAGGACACTACACCCCCAACATGTCCTGACCGCTGTACATGACCATAATACACATCTATTACACTGTATACAGACATAGGACACTACACCCCCAACATGTCCTGACCGCTGTACATGATCATAATACACATCTATTACACTGTATACAGACATAGGACACTACATCCCCAACATGTCCTGACCGCTGTACATGATCATACTACACATCTATTACACACTGTATACAGACATAGGACACTACACCCCCAACATGTCCTGACCGCTGTACATGACCATAATACACATCTATTACACTGTATACAGACATAGGACACTACACCCCCAACATGTCCTGACCGCTGTACATGATCATACTACACATCTATTACACTGTATACAGACATAGGACACTACACCCCCAACATGTCCTGACCACTGTACATGATCATAATACACATCTATTACACTGTATACAGACATAGGACACTACACCCCCAACATGTCCTGACCGCTGTACATGACCATAATACACATCTATTACACTGTATACAGACATAGGACACTACACCCCCAACATGTCCTGACCACTGTACATGATCATACTACACATCTATTACACTGTATACAGACATAGGACACTACACCCCCAACATGTCCTGACCGCTGTACATGACCATAATTCACATCTATTACACCGTATACAGACATAGGACACTACACCCCCAACATGTCCTGACCGCTGTACATGATCATACTACACATCTATTACACACTGTATACAGACATAGGACACTACACCCCCAACATGTCCTGACCGCTGTGTGTGTGTGAAACTCTATCATATAGTATAGCTAATGGTAAGTATATGAATCGGCTACTCTGTTTGTTTTTTTGGAAAGACCCCCCTGGATGCTATGTAGACCAGCGCGAGGGTAGAAGTTAGTATAGAATCTTTTGTGCAGGTCATTCAACACGGATTTCTACATTGTGACATATGGCAGCAGGTAAGTATGTGTGAGTGAGGTATGTGTGTATTTAACCTTTACTGTATATGGTGTGTGTACTGTCTTTAACTATTTATTTTACAGTGGAGTTACGGGCGCCCGGCGCCTGCTGGCACTTGTTGTTCCACTTTATTACCCCGTACCCACAGCCCAGGGGTGCGGGAAGAGCCCTGGGCTTCAGACCAAGCCTGGAGTTTCTGTAGAGGGGGGGACTCATTTTTTTGGGGTGCCCACCTCCCCTGACATCCCTGGCTTGGCCTGAGTGACTTGGGGTGAGAATGCTTTGGCCCTAGAGACCCGATAATAAGGTCTCAAGGCTGTGGCATTACGCCCTGGTCAAATTGGGTCCGGTGCTGATTTTAATTAAATGGGGACTCCCTACGTATTTTTTTGCCCCTCTATAATTAAAACCAGGACGGGCCCTGTAGCCTGGTGCTGGTACCTGAATTACGGTGGAACCCTACTCGTTTTTTCACCCCCGTCATTTTAGGAACCAGGACTGGCTGGCATGTCCAGAGCTGGTTAGGCTTTTGGGGGGGACCCTATGTGATTTAAAAAAAAAAACAACAAAAACACCTTATATTAGGTATTCAGGCAGAAATATACACAAATCGCACTGATCTGTGTATGTTTCTGGCAAACTCGCAGCTCAGGAGGTGGGCTATTTGAATCTTCAATTTATGAGTCATTTTGCTACAATTTCATCCGAGATTGTTCTCTCGATTCTTAGTAAATTTGCGGGTTACATCGTTTTCATGTAAAGTACGTCCTAATTTGGTTGATGGTGAGTTTAATGGAGTTTGCAATATCACATGAGTTTTATCAGTGAAAACCGAGAACTCACTTCCAATCTCACTTGAGTTTGTCTTTAGTAAATTTGCAAGATGAGAAACATGCCTAAGCTCTCCCAAACTCGGTTCTTAGTACATTTATCCCGTTTTCTTACAGAAAGTCCACAATGCAGACTCTCCTTCTGCTACAGATGGTGCCCCTGCTGGTCAGTCCTGGTATTGCAGCTCCCCGGACAGATAGCAGGTAAGGAGGCCGCGCCGATGTGCAGGTAACAATAATATACCGTAGCTGCTATATGAGGATTGTCCTATCTCACTCTCTCGTTACTGGGATCTTCGATATCAGCTGTCACCTCATTTATGTAACCCGGGTCAGCATAGTGACTCACTGAGGTACACTCACATGTAATACATACTTGCTGACAATCAGCTCCAGCCTTTCGGGAGGGAGCTGATTGTCGGCTAATAGCAGGGGACGGGGCCGGCCATTGGGGGTGGAGCCGGGGGTGGGGCAGCCATTTTGGGTCACACTGGGGGCGGAGCCGCACGATCGCGTCATCGTGACTCTGCCCCCTCTTCACAATGCCGTGATTTTCGGCATTGTGAAGCAGGGGGCGGGGCCACGATGACGCGATTGTGCGAATCATGTCACCGGGCCCCCCGCTGTGGGGATTTCTGTTTTTTTTTCAGGGGGGAGGTGGGGAGGGTGTGAGACTTCTGGGAGGCTTGTCTGCCTTTCCGGGGGGCCGGGAGCGGCACCCAAAAATCGGGAGGCTCCCGGCCAAATCGGGAGGGTAGGCAAGCCTGATGTAATATGCCCAGTCAGGGGTCACAGGTTAGGGGTCAGGATGGTAACATTTGAGAAACCTTTTGATCTATATATATATATATATATATATATATATATATATATTATGCATCTTGTGGCTATAAAGAGCCTGGTGTAGCACTAATAATTACTCACATTACTAGGTATTACTAGCATTGTTAGTACTCTCAAACTCACATTACTAAGTATTACTCCTATAGATAGTACTCTCACACTCACATTACTAAGTATTACTCCCATAGCTAGTACTCTCACACTCACATTACTAAGTATTACTCCCATAGATAGTACTCTCACATTACTAAGTATTACTCCATAGATAGATAGTATTCTTAGACTCACATTACTAAGTATTACTCCTATAAATAGTACTCTCAGACTCACTTTACTAAGTATTACTCCCTTAGATAGTGTTCTCAGACTCACATTACTAAGTATTACTCCCATAGCTAGTACTACCAGACTCCCATTACTAAGTATTACTCCCATAGCTAGTACTACCAGACTCCCATTACTAAGTATTACTCCCATAGCTAGTACTACCAGACTCCCATTACTAAGTATTACTCCCATAGCTAGTACTACCAGACTCCCATTACTAAGTATTACTCCCATAGCTAGTACTACCAGACTCCCATTACTAAGTATTACTCCCATAGCTAGTACTACCAGACTCCCATTACTAAGTATTACTCCCATAGCTAGTACTACCAGATTCCCATTACTAAGTATTACTCCCATAGCTAGTACTACCAGATTCCCATTACTAAGTATTACTCCCATAGCTAGTACTACCAGATTCCCATTACTAAGTATTACTCCCATAGCTAGTACTACCAGATTCCCATTACTAAGTATTACTCCCATAGCTAGTACTACCAGACTCCCATTACTAAGTATTACTCCCATAGCTAGTACTCTCCCATTACTAAGTATTACTCCCATAGCTAGTACTCTCCCATTACTAAGTATTACTCCCATAGCTAGTACTACCAGACTCCCATTACTAAGTATTACTCCCATAGCTAGTACTACCAGATTCCCATTACTAAGTATTACTCCCATAGCTAGTACTACCAGATTCCCATTACTAAGTATTACTCCCATAGCTAGTACTACCAGATTCCCATTACTAAGTATTACTCCCATAGCTAGTACTACCAGATTCCCATTACTAAGTATTACTCCCATAGCTAGTACTACCAGACTCCCATTACTAAGTATTACTCCCATAGCTAGTACTCTCCCATTACTAAGTATTACTCCCATAGCTAGTACTCTCCCATTACTAAGTATTACTCCCATAGCTAGTACTCTCCCATTACTAAGTATTACTCCCATAGCTAGTACTCTCCCATTACTAAGTATTACTCCCATAGCTAGTACTCTCAGACTCACATTACTAAGTATTGCTCCTATAGGGAGTACTCTCACATTACTAAGTATTACTCCCATTTTTTGCCTCTGATAAAGCTACAGCGAAACGCGCATCAGGCGTCTTGCTGTGATTGTCATTACTATGCCCGTATAAATGTACATGCTGCTTATGTTTGTTATTGGTCAGTGAATGACAGCGCGTGTTATACTTACCATGAGTGGAGCTGATTTGTGTCTTGATGCTAAAGTATACAGTGATTATGCTATCGCATACTGTCTTGTAGTGCGTGTGTGGGATCCCTGCTATCTGCCACTACATATTGGTCTATAAACGGGAGCGCTTATTAGCGCATGTAATACTGACCACGAGTGGGGCTAAAGACTATAGTAAGGGGACAGTGTCAATGATGAAACATGCTGCTATTTAATACAGCCACAAAATCCCTGCTATTTTCTATGTATTAGGTAATTGATATCAGAACGCTGTTATAATATTAATCACAGCAGTGGAATCCTTTAAAATACATAAAACACATGAATACTGCTGATAAATGATGACAATATATGAAATATTTATTACAGCAGGATTATTATTACAGCAGTCTCCACAGTTTATTAATAGTTAAGATATAGTTTGTAAATATAGGAAACAATTTTGTCTATCCAACATATTCTATTAGAACTGTCATTGGAACTATTGTTCATTTCATATTGAACGATCCATCAATTTAGATGATAAATTGAGTTCCCTCATCTATCAATTCATTTTGTATGAGAGCGTTTATATTAGAATCAACAGTTATTTGACTGCTTCATTGCATCTACTATTCATTATATTCAGCACTGTGATCACATCCATATGGTTCTGTAGTAACAGACATATTGTGTCAGTGGGGTGGGAAGTATGAGACATTGTTTCTCTTTATATCCTGCTACAATTCCCTGATAGACTGATACATTCTCTAGTACAGAACCTGATATACTCGCACTATATCTTCTTTACATTAGCAGCTAATGAATGGGACATAGTGACTATCACAGACATTATTGTAATACTTATTTCCTTACTTGTATATTTTCTTCACTTATCTATACCCATTTTATTTCGCTGGATTTGTTTTAAGTATGTTTATTAAAATGTATTATTAAAGGTTAAGTTTTATAATTATTACACTCATGCAATCATAGATGCATTCCTATGTAAGGACCCCTTCTTCTTGGTTTCTTGAGAAATATACATGGATCACAGATTACAGGCAGAAAGATACATGGATCGCAGATTACAGGCAGAAACATACATGGATCGCAGATTACAGGCAGAAACATACATGGATCGCAGATTACAGGCAGAAACATACATGGATCACAGATTACAGGCAGAAAGATACATGGATCACAGATTACAGGCAGAAAGATACATGGATCACCTGATTACAGGCAGAAACATACATGGATCACAGATTACAGGCAGAAAGATACATGGATCACAGATTACAGGCAGAAAGATACATGGATCACCTGATTACAGGCAGAAAGATACATGGATCACCTGATTACAGGCAGAAAGATACATGGATCACCTGATTACAGGCAGAAAGATACATGGATCGCAGATTACAGGCAGAAAGATACATGGATCACCTGATTACAGGCAGAAAGATACATGGATCACCTGATTACAGGCAGAAAGATACATGGATCACCTGATTACAGGCAGAAAGATACATGGATCACCTGATTACAGGCAGAAAGATACATGGATCACCGATTACAGGCAGAAATATACATGGATCGCAGATTACAGGCAGAAAGATACATGGATCACCTGATTACAGGCAGAAAGATACATGGATCACAGATTACAGGCAGAAATATACATGGATCGCAGATTACAGGCAGAAAGATACATGGATCACCTGATTACAGGCAGAAAGATACATGGATCACCTGATTACAGGCAGAAAGATACATGGATCACCTGATTACAGGCAGAAAGATACATGGATCGCAGATTACAGGCAGAAAGATACATGGATCACCTGATTACAGGCAGAAAGATACATGGATCACCGATTACAGGCAGAAAGATACATGGATCGCAGATTACAGGCAGAAAGATACATGGATCACAGATTACAGGCAGAAATATACATGGATCACAGATTACAGGCAGAAAGATACATGGATCACAGATTACAGGCAGAAACATACATGGATCGCAGATTACAGGCAGAAATATACATGGATCACCTGATTACAGGCAGAAACATACATGGATCGCAGATTACAGGCAGAAATATACATGGATCACAGATTACAGGCAGAAAGATACATGGATCACAGTGATCTGTGTATGTTTCTGCCAAACTCGCAGATCACAGGCACCTGAATTTATTTTTACAGGAGAGTTTTTCCATCACATGAGAGTTTAGAAACTCTGCTTGGTAAATTCCAGAATTCTATCTTCACTAATGAAAAGGTTCTTGAGTTTAGCTGATGGTGAAGTGAAGAGAGTTTGCTAACGCTCCAGTATTTTCCTGTAGTAAAGGAGATCTCTCCCGAGTTTTACATTAGTAAATTTGAGAGTGGGAATAAATTCCCAAACTCTCCAGAGATTGCAAAGTCAAGTTACTTAGACTTACTCCCATGAATAGCGCGGCGGACCCTAGTACAGTAAAGTAGGTATCACTGATGCTTGCACTCTATCTATGGGCAGAGGCAGTCATTTGTATCACACTAGTGCCATGGATTGTGTAATTCCATGTTTCCTGATGCAGTGAGGTCAAACCCGAATATAATACTCGCATTGATCAATCTATCACACTGCCCGCTCTACTATACACTGCCTGCTCTACTATACTATACACTGCCCCTTCTACTATACATTGCCCGCTCTACTATACATTGCCCGCTCTACTATACATTGCCCGCTCTACTATACATTGCCCGCTCTACTATACATTGCCCGCTCTACTATACATTGCCCGCTCTACTATACATTGCCCGCTCTACTATACATTGCCCGCTCTACTATACATTGCCCGCTCTACTATACATTGCCCGCTCTACTATAAGATAGACTGCCCGCTCTACTATACGATAGACTGCCCGCTCTACTATACGATAGACTGCCCGCTCTACTATACGATAGACTGCCCGCTCTACTATACGATAGACTGCCCGCTCTACTATACGATAGACTGCCCGCTCTACTATACGATAGACTGCCCGCTCTACTATACGATAGACTGCCCGCTCTACTATACACCTCTCCTTACCTGTCACCTCCTCTGGTAAATATAAGGGGCCACAGGTCCCCAAACACTCTGTCACAACTGTGCAGGCTCGGTGACAGACTTCCATGCAGTTTGCTGGTCTCTCTCTCGAGTGCATATGAAATAGACTAATAAAGCTGCAATTACAATACTTCGTTACAGAGATGTTAGAAAGAACAATGGTTACAGGTTACATAGACAAATCTCTTTCAATTTCAGATAAAAAGGAAAAACTTACATTTTTTTTTTATTTTTTTTAAAACTATTTTATTGTATTCAGAAGATGCCAACATTATAAATAAATGTAAAACTTTGTATTACATGAAAGATATCATTAAACAAATACATTGAATTTACAACAGTAACAGTGAACACTTTTATAAGATAGGGATAGAAATGAGACAAAATAATGTAACAAAAGTAAAGTTACCGATCAGTTATTACAGATCAAATCGGAGACAGTTTTACGAAACCTAAAAATAAAAGTGTTATGTTTTGTCAATCAGTTATATCTATGTGAGCCCAAGTGGTGGCCGCAAATACTGTCATCATTTTATTAGGAGTTTCGGTGGGTAAATAGATATAAATCCCATTTTACGTAAAATGACGACTTATCTCCCTTCTCAGTATCGTAGAGCGCGGAACGTCTGTCACAATAAAGTATGGACTGAGCCCTTACTGGAGGATCAGATTTCTAGCTGAGGGTACAAGATCCGCTAATAGTGGTAATTCCATTTTTAGGCATTTAGCTTGGAGCCCAGGATGTAAGATCTGATAATAGGAACGGAGCCCTAGTGAAAGGTAATTGTTCCCCGTGATCGGCTGATTATTATTAAAGACTTTATACCAAAATGTTCTAATCTCGGAGCATTGTCAGACAATATGAATAAAGGTTACGGAGGAGAAAGAACATTTTGGACAACAGGCAGAATCAGAACGAGTTATATGGCTGCATTGTGCATGTGATAGGTACATGGGTGTAGGCGCTATTAAGAAATGTTAAATGTATTTCCTGAAGTTTAGCCAATTTTATCCCTTTCTATATAGATGGAAGTTGTTTGAAAATTGTGGCAGAAAATGTAAAATCAGGAAAATCTGCTGAGCAGGAACCAGAATATGCCGCAATGTCTATATCTTAATATAATAATTCATTATAAAGATGGTGACGTTTACATTTACAATTCGAAACCAACTTAAACAGAGCATATATAGAAGTAGGTGTAATATTATGTAGTAGGGGCTCAAATGAACCTGGACTTGTTTTGCTATTAATATAATGTCGGGTTTGTAAATACAGAAAAAAGTGGGAATATCATACAGATCCTGGAGTTGCTGAAAAGTATAAAAATGGCCTCCAGGGTGAAATACGTTCTGGGTGGCTGCCAGACCTTGTTTTCCACAAGGAATAATGAGAAATGGTAAGTGAAGGAGCAAAGTCTGGGATTCCCCACAATGGGATAAATTTAGTGACATAAGGATTTAATGTGAAACGTTTATGAATGACGGACCAAGCTCTGTATCTATCCATAAAAAATAATTGTGTGATACCCCTTGGTAGTTTGGAGCGAGGTAAATGAAGCAAGGCTGCAGGGACAAAAGGTGCAAATAATTCCGCTTCTAGTAATCCATTAGTATAATTAGATTGGCCGAGACACCAGTCCGAGAGATACCGAAAACCTATGGTACATGAATAAGTAAGAATGTCAGGAAGTCCCAGCTCCCCTTAATTTTGGGAAGAAGTAGACGACCTCTAGTGATCTTGTTTTTTTTTGCGATTCCATAAGAAGCGTAGAAATGCTGTCGTACATTTGGCAGTGTCATTTTTAGAAAGAAACATAGGTGTCATTTGGAGTGGGTACGCTAATATAGGGAATAAAACACTAATACACATTATGCCACACAGTACAAATTCCCCCATTACACATTATGCCACACAGTACAAATTCCCCCATTACACATTATACCCACAATACAAATTCCCCCATTACACATTATACCCACAATACAAATTCCCCCATTACACATTATACCCACAATACAAATTCCCCCATTACACATTATGCCACACAGTACAAATTCCCCCCATTACACATTATACCCACAATACAAATTCCCCCATTATATATTATGCCACACAGTACAAATTCCCCCATTACACATTATACCCACAATACAAATTCCCCCATTACACATTATGCCACACAGTACAAATTCCCCCATTACACATTATGCCACACAGTACAAATTCCCCCCATTACACATTATACCCACAATACAAATTCCCCCATTATATATTATGCCACAGTACAAATTCCCCCATTACACATTATACCCACAATACAAATTCCCCCCATTACACATTATGCCACACAGTACAAATTCCCCCCATTACGCCACACAGTACAAATTCCCCCAATTACACATTATGCCACACAGTACAAATTCCCCCATTACACATTATGCCACACAGTACAAATTCCCCCATTACACATTGTACCCACAATACAAATTCCCCCCATTACACATTGTACCCACAGTACAAATTCCCCCATTACACATAGTACCCACATAGTACAAATTCCCCCCATTACACATTATGCCACACTGTACTGTGTGGCATAATGTGTAATGGGGGGAATTTGTACTGTGTGGCATAATGTGTAATGGGGGGAATTTGTACTAATTCCCCCCATTACACATTATGCGACACAGTACAAATTCCCCCATTACACATTATGCCACACAGTACACATTCCTCCCATTACATATTATGCCACACAGTACAAATTTCCCCCATTACACATTATGCCACACAGTACAAATTCCCCCCATTACACATTATGCCACACAGTGCAATGTTATGTGGGGGTGGATTATTGTTACATGAGGTCTTGTGTGGAGGGTATTAATGTTATGTGGGGGTGGAGGTCTGTTGTGGAGGATATTAATATTCAATGCAGGGTATAGTGGGGGTTGCGCTTTGTTGAAAGTGGAGTATTAAAGAAATATAGATAATATGAAATGGGGCTCTATTTATTAACTTTTTTTTTTTTTTTTAAATAAAATAAAGTGAAAAAGGCTGTTTTGTGTTTTCACACCCTTTTCACATTATTTTAGTTTCACCTAAATTTACTAAGGCGTAGAATTCGTAAAATTCTACTCCAACTGCTAATTATCACATCTTTTTAGTAAGCGGATCGCATTTCCCATAATTCTAATGGGAAATGCGATCTGCCTGAGATTTACTAAAAATAAATTGTGAAAAATTATCCGGGGCAGCCCACCTGGAGGTGGCATTATCCAGGGTCTTCCCCAGTTACCGGACTCCAGTTCGGCAGAGCACGGAGCCGGCCCAGTGATCAGCTGTGTGGTCTAAACAGACCACAAGCTGATCACTGCAAAATAAAAGAACTTACCTGTACCCAGGGACCGGAGATTGGGGCTTCGGTGATGTCCTCCTGAGCTCCGGTCAGCTGGTCTCCCATCCTGCACTGTGACC
Source organism: Taudactylus pleione (assembly GCA_031769625.1). NCBI lineage: Eukaryota > Metazoa > Chordata > Amphibia > Anura > Myobatrachidae > Taudactylus > Taudactylus pleione. The sequence continues at coordinate 572,107 of JAUIMM010000253.1, read as the reverse complement.
CAGTCGGCTGCTGCATAGAACAGCTGACCAGGTCACTGTGCAGGATGGGAAACCAGCTGATTGGAGCCACGGAGGACATCACTGGAGCACCACTGACCTGACCAAAGGAAAGTGAAAGTAACGGACGTTGGGGAGGGCTTTTGCGGCGCCTGGTCGGTGCATATGCGGCACCTAGTCACTGACTGTATTTTTTACTGAAAAATACAGTGATAAGACTGCGGAGGGGATATCGCAAGCTCTGTCCCTGCAAGGGATGTTTAATAATTATCTGTGATATTGCCTGAATTTGCAATGTGAATTCAGTTGGTAATCTCACACTACAACCACATTTTAAATGCAGGTTGTAGTAAAGCGCATGGTGGGTTATAACTTTCATGTGGTGATAGTTGGTTAATTAAAGCTCAGAGGAACAGGTTTGCTAACCGTAAGGGATTTGAGGGCAGAAAATCTGACTTCCCTTAGTGGGGCAGGTGTCCAGTATGGAGCTCTGGGAAGTGATAAAGTGGAGAGTGATAAACGACCAACCAATCAGCTCCCAACTGTCATTTTTCAAATGCACCCTGTAACATGACAGTTGGGAGCTGAGTGGCTGGTACTTTATCACTCTCCAGAGCGTCATACATCTGCCCCATTAGGTCATGTACTGTATCCTGTGGCACTATCACAGCTGACTCAATTACGGGAGAGGAAGGTTTGTCATTAATTAGTATGTTACTTCCACTCAGCTGAGGAGAATGGTATGAGGTCATTAGAGCGCATCCAGGATGTTCAATTAAAATGTACGTTCAGTTAGGGTAACTTTGTTAGCAGACAATGGGGCCTATTCATCATTACTAAAAATTCTCTGGGGGTAATAAGGTTTAGAGCTGGCATGGAGCGTTACCTAATTACTGGTGGAATCCATCATTCCTCCTCCCCATCACTATCTAATCACAAAAATGACAGCTTTTCAGTAAATAGACTTTTCGCTGCCTATACCTACCTTACCGCAGCAGTAATCAGCGCTCTACCTTACCCCAGCTGTAATCAGCGCTCTACCTTACCCCAGCTGTAATCAGCGCTCTACCTTACCCCAGCTGTAATCAGCGCTCTACCTTACCCCAGCTGTAATCAGCGCTCTACCTTACCCCAGCTGTAATCAGCGCTCTACCTTACCCCAGCTGTAATCAGCGCTCTACCTTACCCCAGCTGTAATCAGCGCTCTACCTTACCCCAGCTGTAATCAGCGCTCTACCTTACCCCAGCTGTAATCAGCGCTCTACCTTACCCCAGCTGTAATCAGCGCTCTACCTTACCCCAGCTGTAATCAGCGCTCTACCTTACCCCAGCTGTAATCAGCGCTCTACCTTACCCCAGCTGTAATCAGCGCTCTACCTTACCCCAGCTGTAATCAGCGCTCTACCTTACCCCAGCTGTAATCAGCGCTCTACCTTACCCCAGCTGTAATCGGCGCTCTACCTTACCCCAGCTGTAATCGGCGCTCTACCTTACCCCAGCTGTAATCGGCGCTCTACCTTACCCCAGCTGTAATCGGCGCTCTACCTTACCCCAGCTGTAATCGGCGCTCTACCTTACCCCAGCTGTAATTGGCGCTCTACCTTACCCCAGCTGTAATTGGCGCTCTACCTTACCCCAGCTGTAATTGGCGCTCTACCTTACCCCAGCTGTAATTGGCGCTCTACCTTACCCCAGCTGTAATTGGCGCTCTACCTTACCCCAGCTGTAATTGGCGCTCTACCTTACCCCAGCTGTAATTGGCGCTCTACCTTACCCCAGCTGTAATTGGCGCTCTACCTTACCCCAGCTGTAATTGGCGCTCTACCTTACCCCAGCTGTAATTGGCGCTCTACCTTACCCCAGCTGTAATTGGCGCTCTACCTTACCCCAGCTGTAATTGGCGCTCTACCTTACCCCAGCTGTAATTGGCGCTCTACCTTACCCCAGCTGTAATTGGCGCTCTACCTTACCCCAGCTGTAATTGGCGCTCTACCTTACCCCAGCTGTAATTGGCGCTCTACCTTACCCCAGCTGTAATTGGCGCTCTACCTTACCCCAGCTGTAATTGGCGCTCTACCTTACCCCAGCTGTAATTGGCGCTCTACCTTACCCCAGCTGTAATTGGCGCTCTACCTTACCCCAGCTGTAATCGGCGCTCTACCTTACCCCAGCTGTAATCGGCGCTCTACCTTACCCCAGCTGTAATCGGCGCTCTACCTTACCCCAGCTGTAATCGGCGCTCCACCTTACCCCAGCTGTAATCGGCGCTCCACCTTACCCCAGCTGTACTCAGTGCTGCGCATGCGCCGTTACATTCACAAAATCAGCGCATGCACAGCACTGCCTACAGCATCGGTAATTGTGCCCCCTTCCCTCCCCCCCCCCCCCTCCGCTCACCTGCCTGTTCCCCACTTACCTGCCCGCTGCAGCCACCTCCGGCTGCTGTGCTGACGCTGTGTTCTCCCGGCAGAACACAGTAAAGTTTAGGGAAAAAATAAAAACTTTTGTCGGGAGAACACAGCGTCAGCACAGGAGCCGGAGCCTGAGGAGCGACCAGAGTGATGGAGGGAGCCAGAGGAGGACCTGCCCAGCTGACAGCAGGTAAGTGTAACCCGCTATGCACCACCTGACAGTGACATATAATAACGCCATCACATTCCGATAATATATAATTTTCGGAATTTGATGAATAGCATAATTTCCATATCCCCGTACTAATGTACCCATACTAATATACCCCCATACTAATGTACTAATGTCCCAATGTACCCATATTAATATACCCCCATACTAATGTACCCATATTAATATACCCCCATACTAATGTACCCATATTAATATACCCCCATACTAATGTATCAATGTACTAATGTCCCCATACTAATGTCCTAATGTATCAATGTACTAATGTCCCCATACTAATGTCCTAATGTATCAATGTACTAATGTCCCCATACTAATGTCCCAATGTACCCATACTAATATACCCCCATACTAATGTACTAATGTATCAATGTACTAATGTCCCAATGTACCCATACTAATATACCCCCATACTAATGTACTAATATACCCCCATACTAATGTACCCCCATACTAATGTACTAATGTACCCCCATACTAATGTCCCCATACTAATGTCCCAATGTACCCATACTAATATACCCCCATACTAATGTATCAATGTACTGTCCCAATGTACCCATACTAATATACCCCCATACTAATGTACTAATATACCCCCATACTAATGTACTAATATACCCCCATACTAATGTACTAATATACCCCCATACTAATGTACTAATGTACCCATACTAATGTACTAATGTATCAATGTACTAATGTCCCCATACTAATGTCCCAATGTACCCCCATACTAATGTACCCCCATACTAATGTACTAATGTATCAATGTACTAATGTCCCCATACTAATGTCCCAATGTACCCATACTAATATACCCCCATACTAATGTACCCCCATACTAATGTACTAATGTACCCCCGTACTAATGTACCCCCGTACTAATGTACCCCCGTACTAATGTACCCCCGTACTAATGTACCCCCGTACTAATATTCCCATACTAATGCACCCCCATACTAATGTACTAATGTACCCATACTAATGTACCAGTGATATCTCCTGTGTTACGTGTGGTCATGAATACTAAAATAACGGTAATTAAGGAAAATGTCTTAGCCGTTATTTTAGTGTTGATGAATAGGCCCCTATGTGATTACCTGACAGAAGATTAGGACACACACAGCCCTTGTCTGTCGGCAGCCAGAGAAAGCCGACACCAGGTGGGGTAGTGATATTGTGTTATACAGGTAGGGGATCGGTGGCCTCTTTTGAGTAAGTACCATCGGTGGGGGCAGTAAAATAAGCCAGGTTTTCAAGTGATGGCATTCTGTCTACAGGAGAGTACACCCAGAGTCAGGGATACCTGCTGATGTCTCTGACGGGGGCTATTAGTATATTATGGGCTGTGTCTATAGGAGAGTACACCCAGAGTCAGGGATACCTGCTGATGTCTCTGACGGGGGCTATTAGTATATTATGGGCTGTGTCTATAGGAGAGTACACCCAGAGTCAGGGATACCTGCTGATGTCTCTGACGGGGGCTATTAGTATATTATGGGGCTCTGTCTACAGGAGAGTACACCCAGAGTCAGGGATACCTGCTGATGTCTCTGACGGGGGCTATTAGTATATTATGGGGCTCTGTCTATAGGAGAGTACACCCAGAGTCAGGGATACCTGCTGATGTCTCTGACGGGGGCTATTAGTATATTATGGGGCTCTGTCTATAGGAGAGTACTCCCAGAGTCAGAGATACCTGCTGATGTCTCTGACGGGGGTTATTAGTATATTGTGGGGCTTTTGTAGCAATATGGGCTCTCTATGATGGACCATTAATCATTGGGGAAATAGAACGATTAATTTCATGCATTATAGATATTTCTGTTTAATACAATTGAATGTTAGTAGAAGAATAGAGATAATGGTGCAGTCACATACAGGATAAGTACTGCAGGTGGAAAGGTGCCTGGGAACACCATTGTGGCATGGACTGATCACAGGAGAATGGGGCCCCAAACCATTATCTTTCTGCTTCAGGGTCCATAGGGTATCCATAGGGTACCTTGGGGTATAGGTGGATGCGGCAGTCATTCGGGCACCTCAGAATTAAATTTTGCAGCTCCCAGGATGCACTGGGGTCCCTCTCCTATACCCCGCCCCCGAGCCAAGGCACCTTCAGTTTCGTAGGTGCCCGTCTCAGAGTGGAGCTGTTGTACACGCTGCAGACTTCAGAGCGGATAGCATGGACAGTCCTATAGGACGCCTCCCCCGCTGCACAGAGGACCTCATTCAGAGTCGGTCGAAGCGGCCGCTTGGTCGTACGGGAAAAGGGGCCGTATGTGCAAATGATTCCCTCGCAAGTTGTGTCCCTAAGTTCGGATCGGTAGCTGGCCGACCAAGGGGAGGAAGCGGTCGGAAGACAAAAAAATACGCCCCCTTCTCGTACGCATTACACGTCTCCGGGCATATAAGGATTAATCGAGACCATTGGGAACTATCGGAAGTGGTCGTAGAGTTTAAGGCTGACCATACCCTCTCTTAATCACTACGATCATGTCAGTGTAAAAACCTCCCAGGTCACATGTGCCATGACGCTACTTTGTTAATTATGCACTCCCATAAACCGTATGCACTCCCAAAAACCGTATGCACTCCCACAAAACGCCGTTCGCATAATTAGGCACGCCTGCGTCTGGATCTCCACTCCCCCGTTTTCAAGCACCTTCCCCTGTTACCACCCACAAACGCCTCCATCTGTCACTCAAACTACCGACCTGGCTGTGTTCAAGGAGAGAGAAACTTCTGATCGTAGCGGCTAGTTTGCGCACGCGCGTTGCGAACTTTACGCATGCGCAGTATAGCGAACATCGGTGGCGTATGACCGTGCGGCCGCTTCGACCGACTCTGAATGAGGTCCAGAGCCTTTCCACAGCGGTCTGGCGGCTGTATCAGCGCTTCTCTCCTGGACCCGCCCCCCCCTCAGCTCCTCGGTGGCCATTTTCTCAACGTGCAGACGCTGAACGATGTTTCAGGGCGGCATCTGTGTCCGAGTCCCCCTGCGTACCTCTCCTCCGTTGGCAGGTCAGGGCAGACTCTGTGTAGTAGATCATAGTGCCATTAGTGCAGGTGGTTTTTTATGTTGTATGTGACTATGCCAGCGCTGTGTGACTGTGTCATTTTGTTACCTGTCAGCCATTTACTATCCCTGTTTTTCTCTGTCTGGGTGCGATGTTACCTCACAGTTAGTATTGTGTTTCCTGTGTGGTGTGTCACATACGTCATCTACACTCTCATTACTATGTTGGGAGTGTGGACTCTGCACTATATGATGTCACTGACCGCATAAGGTAGCTGTCTCTCTGCAAGGGTAGCTACAAGCGCTGACAGCCATTGCTGGATGTTGATGGGCCCCCCCCCCCCCCACCTGCGTTCCCCATTTGGGGTTCTGGCAGCAGGCGGTAGTCCCATCTCCCACACAGGGGTTCCTTTGGATGATGACTGTGCCTCTGTGTCTCCCTCAGCAGTTACCGCCACAGTGTCTCCCCGGAGCCTGTTTTGGGGGGAAATCTCTGTTCATCACGGTGCAGAACCTGTCGGACATTTTATAGGGGGAGTCTTTGCTGTGGTCGTCTACACGGTCTTTACTGTCATCCCAGTCTACTCATTATGATGTGAGTTCAGTTTACTCTGAGTTTCCTGACTTGTCTAGGTCAAAGACTTCCCCCTTAGAAAAAAAGGGTTATTAGGCCAGGACTACCTAAGGATATTTAGGGTGACGCCACGTTATTTCCTCTCTCTGGTCAAGTAATGGATCATTTGGAGGCAGCGTGGAAATTGCCTGGAACATGGTTCCAGTCTCTCAGATGCCTGGCTTATCCTTGCCAGTTTGCTGAGGATTTTTTTGCACTAATCTAGTGAAGAGTACGTCCTTACCTATGCCGTCTATATCCTCCTTGGAGGATGTTAAGGGTCGTAGGGTGAGACTTTGAGTCTATATACTCACTTGCTGGAGGGGCTTCCAGACAGAGGTGTATCTCCAGACCGGCTATGGCAGTCTGTTGGGTGGCGGGCCATGGAACGGTGGGTGGATGCTTTGGAGGCCCCACGGCTGGCTGATAAATTGGAAGAGGTCCTCCCTATCATCATCCCAGAGGATGTTCCATGTGGGTGCACTGTTGGACTCTAAATATCAGAGGATCATCTTGAGGGTAAGAGAATCTCTGTTACAGACAAGGTTCCTTTTCACTCAGCGATGTGATTACTGGGGTCCATGGTGTCTACGTTCGACATGGTGGAGTATGCTCAGTTTTTCATTACTGGCCTCTGCAGAGGCCGCTTCACTCCATGTGGGCTGGGTTGCCCCATCGGTTAAAGACACAGACAATGGTGCTTTCTCCGGAGGGGCGACTGTCTCTAACCTTATAGTTGCAGACGTCCCGCCTCAACAAGGGACGCCCGTTTTGGGTCCTTCTTACGTCGGATACATGTCTTCAGGGCTGGGGAGCTGTGATGGAACCTGTCCTTCCAATCAATATTTGTACTTTGGGCAGACCCCAGAGCGCTGCAACTAGTCAGACTCCTTCTGCTCGAACAGCCCGGGCAAATTCGGTCTGCCTACGCCACCATGGTGGCTTGCATCAATGTCAAAGGGAACCTCGAAGAAGGCCGTGCTAGAGGTATCCCGCATTCTGACTTGGGTGGAAGGCAATCTCCCAGCCATCTTGGCAGTGCTCATTCCCGGAGTCCTCATCTGGGAATCGGACTTCCTCAGCTGGTTTGATGTGCATCCTGGAGGACGATCCCTTCACGAGGAGGTATTTCAGGGTATTTTAGCTCCCAGTGAACAAAGCCTTTCAGAAATAGACCGTATGGCCTCCTGAAACAACCGCAGGCTGCGAGTGTATGGATCCAGAACTAGAGATGCTGAATGGTATGGTGAACCTTCCAGTTTGCGTACCTGTTTAATCTGTTTTCCCTTCTTCCTTGAGTGCTTCAAGGGTTAAAGCAAGATGGGGGTGCGATCCTGCTGGTTGCTCCAGCATGGTCCGTACATCTTTGGTACTCAGGTCTTCGGAGTCTTTCCATCAACACTTTGTTGCTATTGCCTCAACGTCCGAACCTGTTGTCTCGGGGTCCTGGCCTTTACTCTGATTGGGGTCATCTGTATTTGACGGCGTGGCTCTTGAGACATCCCTCCTAAAGGCTAAGGGGTTCTCCAGCTCTGTGGTGCAACACCAGGTTCAGTACTCGGAATCCCGCCTTTTGCCAGGTTTTACCACAGGGTGTGGCATACCTATTTTGAAGGGTGTCTGATCCCCAGGTATTTTGGATATCTAGGGTTCTGGCTTTCCTATGGGAGGGCTTAAATAAGAGTCTCTGCCTTGCCTCCTTGTGGCTGCAGTGTGGTTTCAGAGGGGGATGGCTCCCATTCATGATATCCACACTTTTATGAAGGGTGTACTTTGCATTCAGCCTCCCTTTGTCCCTCCAGTGGCTCCTTAGGTTGTGGCTGTGGTCCTTCGAGCTCTCCAGGGACCTCCATTTGGTCCAGAAACAGACAAAATCTCAGGTGCACAACTCCAAATTATTAATAATATATATAAATGCAATAAAATTTTGCAATCAAGAGAGGTTTTTAGCATAATCATGGCCAAGGTTATGGGCCTACCCACCATATCAGGTAACCTCTTTCGGGTAGGTCCCTAACATACTAAGGTTCAAATCCAGAGCGCAGGACCCCCCAAAACCGGCCCAGCTAAGCCGCGCCAGGGCACCGCCATAGTAAGAAAAGTGCAGTGTAAAGAGATAGGGCCTGATTCAGACCCACTCGCAAGTGGCTGTCCGCTCGCAAGTGGGTCGATGGTGTGCACTGCGCATGCGCATGACGGAGGGAGGTCCTTCGTGCGCATGCGCCAGACGCGACGAGCGAAGGACTTTCCTTCGCTCGTTGTGTCTGATCAAAGGGGGCGTGCTGTCGATGGTGGTTGACAGCACGCCCCCTTTGGTGGGCGTGCCGGGGGCATGCCTCCCAGACGGAGGCGTTCCCAAGGGAACGCCTACCGTCAGAAGCCGACCCCACTGACATCACTAGTGATGTCAGTGGGAGTGATTTTGGCTTTGCTAGAGCCAAAATCACTCCAGGGCTTGTGGTCAAAAACTCCGACCACAGGCTTCTGGTCGCACTGGCGATGGTCGCGATGGTGAAGACCATTGCGACCATCATCCTGCACGCTCGTATGAGCTGTGGGTGGTGACCCACAGCTATACGAGCGTCCAGGAGGACGCTCCATTTTTATGGAGGACGGCCGTCATTCAGAGCGAGCGCTCTGCTCAGAGCGTCCGGCTCTGAATGAGGGCCATAGTTAGGAGCAGCTGCATATAAAGAATGGAAATAAAAAAGTGAAGTACATATATATTAGACACACAGTAAAGGGTTAAAATGTGTTATAAAGGAAAATGTGTTATAATGCAGTGCCCTGGGACAGACCAACCAACGCAATCCAGGGGGTCCCACGCCCCAAAAATGAACCAAAATTGCACTACAGTATATATCTTGTAGGACTTACCTAGAATTGTGCCTAATACAGTGTGCATATACATTACCAGAAATCTTTTCCATATGCTCCATTTAATGTGCTTTATTGCACATCTGAGGGAAAGGAGACGCCCTCATTCTGGACTAGCACCCTTCCTTATTGGTGTAAAAGCATGGAGTATGGTAATGTATATGCACACTGTATTAGGCACAATTCTAGGTAAGTCCTACAAGATATATACTGTAGTGCAATTTTGGTTCATTTTTGGGGCGTGGGACCCCCTGGATTGCGTTGGTTGGTCTGTCCCAGGGCACTGCATTATAACACATTTTCCTTTATAACACATTTTAACCCTTCACTGTGTGTCTAATATATATGTACTTCACTTTTTTATTTCCATTCTTTATATGCAGCTGCTCCTAACTATCTCTTTACACTGCACTTTTCTTACTATGGCGGTGCCCTGGGGCGGCTTAGCTGGGCCGGTTTTGGGGGGTCCTGCACTCTGGATTTGAACCTTAGTATGTTAGGGACCTACCCTACAGAGGTTACCTGGATATGGTGGGTAGGCCCATAACCTTGGCCATGATTATGCTAAAAACCTCTCTTGATTGCAAAATTTTATTGCATTTATATATATTATTAATAATTTGGAGTTGTGCACCTGAGATTTGTCTTTCTGTGCCTGCAATTAGTCTCATCAGGTGGCACCTCCCATTTTATATATATATAATGTCAGGTTGTGCAGTCCAGAAATCTTTTCCATAACCTCCATTTGGTCCTCGGTGGCTTTCAGCAAGGACTGTATTTCTGCTAGCTATTGCTTCAGCTAACAGGGTGTCTGATTTGGGCTTGTCGGCTTCTTTTTCTGATTTTTCACAGGAACAGGGTGGTTCTGAGGTCTCGCGCTGGTTTTCTTTCTTAGGTGGTGTCTAGTTTCCACATTACTGAGGAAGTTCTAGTACAGGCCTTTAGCTCACTAGACCTTTCGGCAGGTGAGGCCTCATTGGGTGTGGTACATGCTCTCCGGGTTTCTGTGCACTGTACCAGTTCCTTTCGGTAGTAGGTCTCCTTGTTTGTTCTCTACGGTTTCCATATGCAATGGTCTGCCGACAAACTGACGTTGGCAAGTGGATTCACAGGGCGATTTTTGAGGCTTCCTCTCATGAGGGTGTCCCAGTGCCGTCCTCTGTTCCTGCTCATTCTACTTGGTCTGTGGGTCCCTCTTGGGCAGCTCGTAGTGGCACCTCGGCTGCTTAGCTTTGTAAGGCAGCCACTTGGTCTTCTGTCCATACCTTTGCCTCTCAGGATGCTTCCTTTGGGCAGCGGATTCTCATTTTTGCACAGGAGCGTCCCCAACCTTGAAGGTACTGCTTTGGGACATCTCCAAGGTACCCTGTGGATACCCTATGGACCCTGAAGTAGAAAATAAGCGATATGGTAAGAACTTACCTTTATCTCTCTTTCTACGAAGTCCATAGGGTTCCACAGGGCTCCCACCCTGCCGCACCTGTACTGCAGATGGGCTTTGTTCTGGTCATCGGTTTTCTGTCTCCTTTTTGGTGAGAATGTGATTCTTGTGTGTTCCAGACTTTCTTCTCTTTGTTCTACTTCTCTGGCCTATGGCTTGTTCCGTAACCGAAAGAGCGTTGACTCTGGGCGGGGTATAGGAATCAAAAAATTTTATTCAATTTGCTACCAATCATCCCTTCCTGTCCCTGTCTTCAAATACATACACCAACTCCCTCAGGCCTCTTGATTAATGAAAACATTTGTTTCCTGATGTGCCATGTTGGGGGTTGAAATGTCACGTGTTTGTGCCGCTTAGCTTAGTCAGCCGGCTAGCTTGGTGCAAATTTTGGGCCTAAACTGGATGAAAACAATATTTGTGAGCTGTGAGGTGGTCAAAATTGACTGGAAACAATTGGAAATTACTGTTATTGAGGCTAATACTGTAGGAACAAAAAACATTGTGATTTTAGCTGTTTTTATAATTTAAAAAAAAAATACAGATCCAAAACCAAAACCCTGGGGTCACGTACATACCTACTCACAACATATAATACTTCCAGAATCAGCAATAACACTGCAATATATAATACTCCCAGACTGTCATTACTACCCAACACTGCCATATATAATACTCCCAGAAAGTCATTACTACATAACACTGCCATATATAATACTCCCACATAGGCAAACGCAGGGGGGGTTTCCATGTACCTGGAAACCCCCCTCCCCAGCACACACCATGACCACAATAGAAATAGTAATATAATAGAATGTTACTAGTGCTGCATGTTCTTCACAGTATCATAAATGAAATAATTAGCACCACCTGTGGATCTTTTAACATGTATCAGCCAGTAATAAATAACCTGTGCACCAACTAGGAGATCTGGAAAACATTCACTGTTAGGGATATGCTGCTATAGAGCCCAATATGTACATATATGTCCAGGGCAGTGCTAGGTTCTTCTGCTGCTCCCTCAGACTCGCTCTAATGCTCTGGAATGGTGCCTACATCTAAAATAATAACATTCAGCTCAGGCAGGACGGCCCTACTGCCGGATTTAATAACTTACTGTGATCGCTGCTCCTGTATATGCTGGAATTATGACACACAATACACTATGTATGACATATAATGGGTTACTGTGATCGCTGCTCCTGTATATGCTGGAATTATGACACACAATACACTATGTATGACACATATAATGGGTTACTGTGATCACTGGTCCTGTATATGCTGGAATTATGACACACAATACACTATGTATGACACATATAATGGGTTACTGTGATCACTGGTCCTGTATATGCTGGAATTATGACACACAATACACTATGTATGACATATAATGGGTTACTGTGATCACTGGTCCTGTATATGCTGGAATTATGACACACAATACACTATGTATGACACATATAATGGGTTACTGTGATCTCTGGTCCTGTATATGCTGGAATTATGACACACAATACACTATGTATGACACATATAATGGGTTACTGTGATCACTGGTCCTGTATATGCTGGAATTATGACACACAATACACTATGTATGACACATATAATGGGTTACTGTGATCACTGGTCCTGTATATGCTGGATATATAACACACAATACACTTTGTATGACGCATATTAAAGCTGGATAAGTGATAATTATACCCTCTTCATGGACTGGCCACTCTCACTCTAAAAGCATGCATTTTGAAACCCCCCTCTAGAAATCCTGGGTTTGCCACTGTCCCAGACTGTCATTACTACATAACACTGCCATATATAATACTCCCAGACTGTCATTACTACATAACACTGCCATATATAATACTCCCAGACTGTCATTACTAAATAACACTGCCATATATAATACTCCCAGACTGTCATTACTACCCAACACTGCCATATATAATACTACCAGACTGTCATTACTACATAACACTGCCATATATAATACTCCCAGACTGTCATTACTTCCCAACACTGCCATATATAATACTCCCAGACTGTCATTACTACCCAACACTGCCATATATAATACTCCCAGACTGTCATTACTACATAACACTGCCATATATAATACTCCCAGACTGTCATTACTACATAACACTGCCATATATAATACTCCCAGACTGTCATTACTACATAACACTGCCATATATAATACTCCCAGACTGTCATTACTACATAACACTGCCATATATAATACTCCCAGACTGTCATTACTACATAACACTGCCATATATAATACTCCCAGACTGTCATTACTAAATAACACTGCCATATATAATACTCCCAGACTGTCATTACTACATAACACTGCCATATATAATACTCCCAGACTGTCATTACTTCCCAACACTGCCATATATAATACTCCCAGACTGTCATTACTACCCAACACTGCCATATATAATACTCCCAGACTGTCATTACTACATAACACTGCCATATATAATACTCCCAGACTGTCATTACTACCCAACACTGCCATATATAATACTCCCAGACTGTCATTACTACCCAACACTGCCATATATAATACTCCCAGACTGTCATTACTACATAACACTGCCATATATAATACTCCCAGACTGTCATTACTACATAACACTGCCATATATAATACTCCCAGACTGTCATTACTACCCAACACTGCCATATATAATACTCCCAGACTGTCATTACTACCCAACACTGCCATATATAATACTCCCAGACTGTCATTACTACATAACACTGCCATATATAATACTCCCAGACTGTCATTACTACATAACACTGCCATATATAATACTCCCAGACTGTCATTACATTCTTACCTACCATAGATATTACTCATTATTATATAGCACTGCACACTGTATATAGTAATCCTAGACTCTCATTACTACCTAACACCATCGTACGTCATACATACTGTAGGGCCCTATTTACTACAATCTGCATTAAAATATGGTTGTAGTGTGATATTGCCTGAACTCTCAATGCGAATTCAGTTGGTAATATCACAGGGATTTATTAAAAATCCCTTGCAGGGACAGAGCTTGCGATATCCCCTCTGCAGCCTTATCACTGCCCGCGGGGAGTGGGGGGAAGGGGGGTGTTTAGATAGCAGTGACTGGTTGGCGCATGTGCGGTCAGCTTGTCACTAGGCTGTGGAGGAGATTCGCAGAGACAGAGCTTTGTCACTGTAAGGGAATTCAGCTGACCGGGTCACAGTGCAGGTTGGGAGACCAGCTGATCGGAGCCACGGAGGACATCACCAGACCTTAATCATCGGCCCTGAGGTAAGTTTATTTTTTTTATTTTATTTTTTTGCAGTGATCAGGTTGGGGTCTATTTAGCCCACACAGCTGATCACTGGGTCCGGCTCTGGGCTCTGGCCCTGATTCAGAGCCGGACGCTCTGACAAAACGCTCGCTCTGAATCAGGGCCGTCCCTCTGAATTTAAGAGCAGCCTCCTGGCCACTCGCATAGCTGTGGGTGACCACCCACAGCTATAGCGAGTGGCCAAAAGCATGGTCGCGATGGTAAAGACCATTGTGACCATCGGGTTTGCGACGAGACCCTTGTGGTAGGCTCTCATTGCCGCAAGCCCTAGAGTGCTTTCGGCTCTATCAGAGCCAAGAGCACTCCCACTGACATCACTAGTGCACTAGTGCACTAGTGATGTCAGTGGATGCACTAGTGATGTCAGTGGGGCCGGCCCCAGATGGTAGGTGTTCCCATGGGAACACCTCTGTCTGGGCAGCCACGCCCCGGCACGCCCACCAAAGGGGGCATGCTGTCACTCACCATCGACAGCACGCCCTCTTTGGTACGAGACCCGGAGCGATGGCTTGCCTGTCGCTATCCGGGTCTGGCGCATGTGCACGACAGACCTGGCTCCGTCGTGCGCATGCGCACTGGGCCAACATCGACTCGCTTGCGAGCACGTCTGAATCAGGCCCAGAGCCCATAGTATTCCCCTGCAAAGTACCCCCATGGAGTATCTTCTGCAGCATTGGCTGGTTAATGTGATAAAGAGCAAAGACTACACAATACCCATCTCTCCCTGTGTGAGGGAATAACATTCTATTACACTCTCTGGCTATAACATATGAAGCTGAAGCTGCGCACACAACGATTTTGTGAATGATTATCATTAAATGATATCGTTTAACGATAATCGTTTGAAAAAAGTCAAACAATGAACGATTATCGTTCATGCGCGTTCACGTTTGTAGTTCAGTCAGACTTGTCAACTCAACTATTTTCATTAAGGGAATATGCAAAAATCGTTTGTAGTTTAAAAAAAAATCGTTCATTACACTTTAAAAAAATCTGACAGATAATCATTCATAAAATCGTTCATAAAATCGTTGGTAACAAAATCGTTGTGTGTGTGTTTGTCTGTGTGTGTGCAGCTTTAGACATAGCAGTGTGTGATTACTGATAAGCAATTAACTGCGATAAGTGATATACGGAAACGGAACGACAGACAACGGTTATTTTGTTGAACACATATTTAATACACTTTACTATTTTGTATTCTTTTTTTCATGTTCTGTCATTTTATATTTCACCTAATTTAACTTATAAGATTGATATATTTAATACATACCAATAAAGTTTACAACTTTTAAATGATATTTTTGTGGTCGCTAGTGCACCATCGAAACTACTTAATTTTTACATATATCACAAAAATAAGAAAAAGGTGAGTAGTGGGTAGCTCCTCATAGAAGACATATAACTATACGGTAGAGACATGTAACAACAGATTTGAGATAGTTTGAGATAAGGACCATTGAAGATAATAGTTATGATATGATAAAGGCATCGGTGCAGGATTCATCCCTGTCTTGATTTAGACTAATATTACTACCAAACACCAGTGTATACAGTACACAGTCACTCATTACTACCTAACACCATCATACATAGTATTCCTAGTCTAATATTACTACCAAACACCAGTGTATACAGTACACAGTCACTCATTACTACCGAACACCGTCATACATAGTATTCCTAGTCTAATATTACTACCAAACACCAATGTATACAGTACACAGCCACTCATTACTACCTAACACCGTCATACATAGTATTCCTAGTCTAATATTACTACCAAACACCAGTGTATACAGTACACAGCCACTCATTACTACCTAACACCGTCATACATAGTATTCCTAGACTAATATTACTACCAAACACAGTGTATACAGTACACAGCCACTCATTACTACCTAACACCATCATACATAGTATTCCTAGACTAATATTACTACCAAACACCAGTGTATACAGTACACAGTCACTCATTACTACCGAACACCGTCATACATAGTATTCCTAGTCTAATATTACTACCAAACACCAATGTATACAGTACACAGCCACTCATTACTACCTAACACCGTCATACATAGTATTCCTAGTCTAATATTACTACCAAACACCAGTGTATACAGTACAGCCACTCATTACTACCTAACACCGTCATACATAGTATTCCTAGACTAATATGACTACCAAACACAGTGTATACAGTACACAGTCACTCATTACTACCTAACACCATCATACATAGTATTCCTAGACTAATATTACTACCAAACACCAGTGTATACAGTACACAGCCACTCATTACTACCTAACACCATCATACATAGTATTCCTAGACTAATATTACTACCAAACACAGTGTATACAGTACACAGTCACTCATTACTACCTAACACCATCATACATAGTATTCCTAGACTAATATTACTACCAAACACCAGTGTATACAGTACACAGCCACTCATTACTACCTAACACCGTCATACATAGTATTCCTAGACTAATATGACTACCAAACACAGTGTATACAGTACACAGCCACTCATTACTACCTAACACCATCATACATAGTATTCCTAGACTAATATGACTACCAAACACAGTGTATACAGTACACAGTCACTCATTACTACCTAACACCATCATACATAGTATTCCTAGACTAATATTACTACCAAACACCAGTGTATACAGTACACAGCCACTCATTACTACCTAACACCGTCATACATAGTATTCCTAGACTAATATGACTACCAAACACAGTGTATACAGTACACAGTCACTCATTACTACCTAACACCATCATACATAGTATTCCTAGACTAATATTACTACCAAACACCAGTGTATACAGTACACAGCCACTCATTACTACCTAACACCATCATACATAGTATTCCTAGACTAATATTACTACCAAACACCAGTGTATACAGTACAGCCACTCATTACTACCTAACACCATCATACATAATATTCCTAGTCTAATATTACTACCAAACACCAATGTATACAGTACACAGCCACTCATTACTACCTAACACCGTCATACATAGTATTCCTAGTCTAATATTACTACCAAACACCAGTGTATACAGTACAGCCACTCATTACTACCTAACACCGTCATACATAATATTCCTAGACTAATATTACTACCAAACACCAGTGTATACAGTACAGCCACTCATTACTACCTAACACCATCATACATAATATTCCTAGACTAATATTACTACCAAACACCAGTGTATACAGTACAGCCACTCATTACTACCTAACACCGTCATACATAGTATTCCTAGACTAATATTACTACCAAACACCAGTGTATACAGTACAGCCACTCATTACTACCTAACACCGTCATACATAGTATTCCTAGACTAATATGACTACCAAACACCAGTGTATACAGTACACAGCCACTCATTACTACCTAACACCGTCATACATAGTATTCCTAGACTAATATTACTACCAAACACCAGTGTATACAGTACACAGCCACTCATTACTACCTAACACCGTCATACATAGTGTTCCTAGACTAATATTACTACCAAACACCAGTGTATACAGTACTCCCATATACTCATTATTACCTTACCCACAATAGATAGTATTTCCAGTATCAGTACTATCCAACATTGCTATACATAGTACTAACAGACACGCAATACTACAAGTTCTATTCATGCACTAGATATGACAATGCTGTCATAGATAATATTCCAAATCTCCACCAAATGCTACAATCTATAGTTATACGATCTCTGGCCTAATACCTTTTGTCTGAGTATATATAATTCTATATATATCTCTGCTATTTGTTTTTAGATCAGAGCAACCAGACAGTGTACGCATCCGAAATCCATTCATCCCAGGACCTGTCCATCTCAGGTAAGAACTCCAGTGACAAATCAGGCAGATAATATATATATTACCTGTTTGTAACTGTCTCCAGGGCCAGCAACATTAATATTGGGGCCCGTTACACTGATATCTCTGATATCCCCTGGACCCCTCCACCATAACACCCACACATCCCTCCTGCATCTTTATCGATGCATGCAGTCTACATGCATATATATATATATACATACACAGTCAGGTGCATAAATATTGGGACAGTGACAGAATTTTTATATTTTGGCCTCTATTCACCACCACAATGGCTTTGAAATGAAACAAACAAGATGTGATTTACCTGCAGACTTTCAGATTTAATTTGAGGGTAATTACATCCAAATCAGGTGAACGGTGTAGGAATTACAACGGTTTCTATATGTGCCTCCCACTTTTTAAGGGGCCAAAAGTAATGGGACAAACTAAACAATCCTAAATCTAACTTTCACTTTTTAATACTTTGTTGCAAATCCTTTGCAGGCAATTACAGCCTGAAGTCTGGAACGCATAGACTTCACCAGACACTGGGTTTCATCCCTGGTGATGCTCTGCCAGGCCTCTACTGCAAATGTCTTCAGTTCCTGCTTGTTCTTGGGGCATTTTCCCTTCAGTTTTGTCTTCATCAAGTGAAATGCATGCTCAATCGGATTCAGGTCAGGGGATTGACTTGGCCATTGCATAACATTCCACTTTTTAGCCTTAAAAAACTCTTTGGTTGCTTTTGCAGTATGCTTTGGGTCACTGTCCATCTGCACTGTGAAGCACCGTCCAATGAGTTCTGAAGCATTTGACTGAATATGAGCATATAATATTGCCCGAAACACTTCAGAATTCATTCTGCTGCTTTTGTCAGCAGTCACATCATCAATAAATACAAGGGAACCAGTTCAATTGGCAGCCATACATGCCCACGCCATGACACTACCACCACCATGCTTCACTGATGAGGTGGTATGGTTTGGATCATGAGCAGTTCCATTCCTTCTCCATACTCTTCTCTTCCCATCACTCTGGTACAAGTTGATCTTTGTCTGATCTGTCCATAGGATGTTTTTAAAGAACTGGAATGGCTTTTTTAGATGTTTAGCAAACTCTAATCTGGTCTTCCTGTTTTTGAGGCTCACTAAGTGTTTACATCTTTTGGTGAACCCTCTATATTCACTCTTGTGAAGTCTTCTCTTGATTGTTGACTTTGACACATATACACCTACCTCGTGGAGAGTGTTCTTGATTTGGCCAACTGTTGTGAAGGGATTTTTCTTCACCAGGTAAATGATTCTTCTGTCATCCACCACAGTTATTTTCCGTGGTCTTCCGGGTCTTTTGGTGTTGCTGAGCTCTCCGGTGCATTCTTTCTTTTTAACAATGTTCCAAACAGTTGATTTGGCCACACCTAATGTTTTTGCTATCTCTCTGATGGGTTTGTTTTGATTTTTCAGCCTAATGATGGCTTGCTTCACTGATAGTGACAGCTCTTTGGATCTCATATTGAGAGTCAACAGCAACTGATTGCAAATGTCACACCTAGAATCAACTCCAGATCTTTTACCTGCTTAATTGATAATGAAATAACGAGGGAATAGCCCACACCTGTCCATGAAATAGCTTTTGAGTAGATAGTCCCATTACTTTTGCCCCTTAAAAAGTGGGAGGCACATATAGAAACCGTTGTTATTCCTACACCGTTCACCTGATTTGGATGTAATTACCCTCAAATTAAATCTGAAAGTCTGCAGTTAAAGCACAGCTTGTTTGTTTCATTTCGATGCCATTGTGGTGGTGAATAGAGGCCAAAATATAAAAATTCTGTCAATATCCGAATATTTACGCACCGGACTGTGTATGTGTGTGTGTATATGTGTATATATATATATATATATTAGTGTGTGTGTATAATATTCCATAGATGAAAAACCTTAGGGTGTCACATGTCCCATTAAGGCTGCTTACACATGATCTGAAATTTCACAAAACCTTCTGAATTTGTGTCACTCAAACTAAAAAAAAAAGCAAAAAAATGTTTTCCTTGTGTAATACAGATATGGTATGCCACTCACTCGCCTGTCACTCACAAAATGGTGGAGCTGCTAATTCACAGAATTGTGTGCTCATTGGAATACACACATGCAGTCTATACAATAGAGTTCTGAGCAGAATATAGTGATGCACAGATGAGATAGGAGTATGATGGATGGGGCAGACAGAAAGGCGTGCAGAGGGGAAGATTAAGCCGTACAGATGGAGGCTCGCCAAAGTGTCAGAAACCTCATTTGCATTCAATTTTGACTCTGATTTCTGGACATATTCCCTAAATTCATAGGTTTCTATATTTTGTTCACATTTTGTGATATCATTAGACATTTGCATCACACAATCACTTCTCTGATCAAACACATTTTCTGTAGTGTGAATACATTGCTCAGTCTATGTCTGAAGTTCTATCTGTGTAATCTCACACACTTCTCTGTGTATCTCTAGCTCACTCATTTCTGAACTAGCTTCTGTGTGTAAATCAGCACCTGACATTTTAACTTGTGAAAACTCACTCTCACTCCCTTCAGAATTTCTTAAAGGGAGAATGTCAGAAATCTCAGAAACACATAATGGCAAAATTTCATCATCTGATTCAAAATAATTTGCTATTAAAAACCCCATATCACTACAATTTTTTGATTTGGTGTCCCCAAACTTGTTGGATTAAACTGAGATTTTTTTAACACATTTCTGAAATTTCATCGTTATTCTCTAATGTACCTTTTGCAATTTTCACAAGTTTTAACAATTTGCAAAGCATACTTTCTCTATTCTTTTTCAAAACAAAACATATAATGTGATTTAAGCTAAATCACAATCCTTTCTCATAGGAATGAGACAGAGAAAACACAATACAGTATACAGGACAGCAAGACAAAAAGCAAAACATCATATTGCCCTTTTTTTACAGAATCAGTCAAGTCACAAACTATTTCACCCTTACAATCCCACTTCTGACACCAAGTGCATAATGGTGGGTTTCATTCTGATCGAAATGAAATAGTACACACACGTGACCATTTGAATGAGTACAAATGAGCACACTTTATTTACAAGTAACTAACAATTACATACAAAGTATACAGTATACTCAACTTTGGTCTATGTATTCAGATGACACCAGTAGTTCATCATCTTCAACATAAGATGTACTTCATCTTCATCTGGGGAGCCCTTGTTTCAATAACTTTCAGGCAGTTCAATATACATTTTAGGCACCCTACTGCAGTCTCTGGTCCATACACATGCCAAAGAGCCTTTGTCTCGGTCCTTGATTTATATACCATAGTATGGGTGTTGGCTTTCTGGATATTAAGCCCATATTAGTTACAAACTGGGTACCAAGCACTGACTGGTACAACATAGCATGGACCATTCTTACCTCTTGCACATGCTCTGTAAGCATTAACATATATTCAGACAAAGAAATACAGTAATGACGTGTCCTAATGTCTGGAGGTAAACTCTCAAAGCCCCTTTATGTAGAATAAACCATAATGCTTAGTGAATCTACACATCTTACAATGGAATGTGGCTCGCTGTCTACTGATAACACCATATAAGCTATGAATGGCTCATTATACATCTACTAATGACAGGTACAAGTTGGGGCCCCTCAATATGTCTTGTTTGACCCTAAAAGGGTTATCTGACCAGTCTGTGCATAGACTGCATGAATTCAATATCCTTTTTCAAACCTCAATGGGGCCCAGCACATGTTGTGTTACAACTTACATTCCTATGTAGGAATTAATTATTTAACCCACTGGTTACAATGGGACATATGAAACCGTAAGGTTTTTTGTCTCTGGAATTTCATAGCTTTTTTAAAATGTATTAACTATCAGGGTTTGGATGAGCAAACTAGGCCACCTGCAGGGGAGAATGGCAACAAAATGGTTCACCAACGCAGGTAAAAGAGGGGACAGCACACAGGAGGTAATTTGGGAGGTACAGAGTGCGAGATGGCTGTAGGAGTGTGGGGTAGCGGCTGCAGCGGTGGTGCAGAGCAGTGCACCCCCCAAGCACAACCAGCACAGTGCTTTTAACAGCCAGTCCTGGTTGTGTTTAAATACAGGGGAAAAATGACATAGGGTTCTTCCGTACATAAGCACAACCTGCATCGGGCTAGTCAGAACCAGCCCTGGTTGCCAAAATACGGGGGACAAATGATGTAGGGGTGCCCCATATTCAGCGCAACCAGCACTGGGCTCTGAGCCGGCCCTGGTTCTGGAAATACAGGGAAAAATGTGTAGAGTCCCCCTGTATTTACCAGAACCGGCACCAGACTCTTTCTAGCGGGGGGGGGGGTGAATTCACAGCAAGTGGAGCCCTTTCACTGGGCCCCACAGCCAAAGCATCACCCCTGACCGCTTGTTAGTCCTGGCTATCCCTGGCACCCCTGGGCAGTGGGTTCCAGGTTGATTGTGTAAAGTGTGCTGTGGCTGGGATGTGAGGAAGAGGGGGTTGGGGTTAGTGGGCATTAGCTGCAGCTGGGAATTGGGGATGGTAGCGGGCGTAAGCAGCAGCAGTGCGGGTGGTGGTGTAGCAGGTATTAGGACCCGGGGGAGGTAGCAGCACACAGATGCAGGCTCGGATCTGGAATATCTGTAATACCTGCATCTGTGTTTAAAGACAAACAAACACAGAAGCAGGGACAGGTCAATGAGATCAGTCTGTGCTTCTGTGTTCAATTTAAAAAAAAATGGCGTGGCCCCCTCTCCAAAAACAACAACCAGCACTAGGCTTTAAAAATCCAGTACTGGTTGTGCTAAATACAGGAGACAAATGTCATAGGGTCCCCTGTATTAAGTACAACCAGCGCCAGGCTTTTCAGAACCAGTCCTGGTTGCCAAAATACGGGTCACAAATGACGTAGGGGTCCCCCGTATTAAGCGCAAACAGCACTGGGCTCTGAGCCGGCCCTGGTTCTGGAAATACAGGGGGAAAAAAGGTGTAGGGTCCCCCTGTATTTATCAGAACCAGCACCAAACTCTTTCTACTGGGGGGTGATGCCACAGACAGGGGAGCCCTTTCAACGGGCCCCCCAGCCAAAGCATCACCCCTGATTGCTAGTCAGCCCAGGCCAAGGATCACTGGAGAGCTGGGGACCTCCCCCAATAAAAGGGTCACCCTCTACAGGGCACCCCAGGCCCAGGCTGGGCTCTGGGTGCTGGGTTGATTGTGTTGTGTGGTGCATATGAAAATATATATTTTGTCTTTTGCAGTAGTACTACAGGTCCCAGCAGGGATTCTCAAAACTGGCACTTGGAGAACCACAAGAACCATCAGGTGGGGCATTAAGGGCCTGATGGTACCTATAGTACCCCTGCAAAAGAAATATTAAAATAAAACAGACACCGTATTTTATTAGTTGCACCTTCACCAAGGGGGCGGCAGCCTTTAAGCTCCTTTACATGGCTGCCACTTCCCCCAGGACTTCTACGGCATCTTCACCTGGAGGGCGGCGGCTGCCTCCCATCCAGGGCTTCCGCGGCGTCTTCTTGCTTCAGCTGGTCTTCTCTCCAGCTCCCTGGCCAACGACTTAGTGGACGGCACCTCACGCTGGCTGTATATAAGCCAGCCGAGGTGGCGGGGTGATGACATTGCGAGCCATGATAGGCTCACGGCGGCCATCTCTGAAATTGGAAAATGGCGCTGAGGCGCCATTTTTAAAAAGGGCACGCTTTGTTCTCACCATTGAAGTCAATGGTGAGAACAGCTCATTGGCTGAGAGGCGGAAGGCTTGCCTCTCTCAGCCAATGAGTGCTCCGCACCAGGATTTCTGGACTGAAATCCCGCAGCGATGCTGTCATTCGGGTAGTAGTGTCCTTAGAGGACACTACTAATGTCCGTGGGCTCGCGTAATTGCATTTTTACTCTGGATTGCCTACTTTGGAACGAAGAGGACAGATTCACGAATAGGAGGAGGTGGGTATGGAATTTTTATTACAAGTAATCCTTGGATTGTCTACTGGAGAAGAGGACAGATTGGCTTCAGGGATACATAGGTGAGTATGTGAGATAGTGTGTGCATGTATATTTTAATAAAATTGTACTTTTCTATGGTGTGTGTGTGTTCTGTGGTTTTTGAATGTTGCTTTTACTGTGGAACTACAGGTACCAGCAGGCCCGTAATGACCCGCATGCTGATACTTGTGGTTCTCCAAGTACCAGCATGCGGGCGAGGCTTGCTGGGAACTGTAATTCAACAGCAAAAGCCAATATTTTAACTTTACTTGCACCACACTTTACACAATCAACCCGGCACTCACCACCCAGAGGTGCCAGGGATAGCCCTGGGCTATTAGCCTGGTCCTGGTGTGTTCTGGAGAGGGGGAACCCTTTTTGGGGGGGTCTCCAGCTCCCCAGGGATCTCTGGGCTGACTAGCGATCAGGCGTGATTCTTCGGCTGGAGAGCCTGGTGAAAGGGCTCCCCTGGCTGTGGCATCACCCCCCCCCCACTAGAAAGAGTCTGGTGCTGGTTCTGGTAACCTGTATTTCCAGAACCAGGGCCGGCTCAGAGCCCAGTTCTGGTTGCGCTGAATACGGGGGACCCCTACGTCATTTGTGACCCGTATTTTGGAAACCATGACTGGTTCTGAAGAGCCTGGTGCTGGTTGTGCTTCATATGGGGGACCCCTACATCATTTGTCCCCTGTATTTAGCACAACCATTACTGGCTTTCCAAAGCCCAGTGGTAGTTGTTGTTTTTGGGGAGGGGGCCACACCATTTTTTTTTTTTTTTACACTGTCCCCAGCTCCTGGCCGCAGCTAATGTCCGCTAACCCCTTGCCCCTCTCCCCTGCATCCCGAGCACAGCAAACGATGGCTTCCTTCCCCCGCAAAAGACAGCCAACTTGCTGCACCCAAGTGAAGCCACTATGACTACACCTGCTGGAAGCTCCTACTGCAGCTGTGCAACAAGTTGAAATTTCTTATCTATTCAATGGTGCATTCTGGAGGTAATAGTTTAAAAACTGTAACTTTCTAATTTACCTAAACCCCAAAAGCCCTGGCACAATAGTTACGTAATAAAACAAACCCGAAGTCTAAATTCCACCCCTACCCTGAGTTTTGCCTTCGCAAAAATCCCCCATAGACTATAGCAGAAAAGGGTCCTAATTGAGAGTGTCAGAAAATGTGACCGTTGGAGATTTAGATTCCTCCCAAATCCTCATTTTTATGTGTTTTGTCCTGAAAGTTGGCACGCAGCACCCAGTGACAGTTCTACCTGCCATGCCAAATTTCACATCCGTACCTCCAGCTTTTGATGTGTAGCCCCTTAAAAACCATGCCCCCCTCCGGAATTCTCTATGGCGAAATCTGTTGATTCAGCTCTATATGTGCATGAGTTGAGTTTCCTTATAATATTATATAATACACACAGTATATATTACCAGAAACCCTCCACTTATGCACATATAGAGCTGGAGGCTGCAGTAAAGAGTGCATAAAATGGGGCACTTGCTCTCTATCCAATATTAATTAGAAATAAAGTAAAAACACCCTGTCATGGAGGTCACACTGACCCCACAGCCGCTGGCACAGCTTGTACTATTGTGCTGTCTGTGTGCCCAGCAGTGGTCGGTTACTCCTCCCTCCCTCACGGCTGGTCCTCAGTGTATGCACAGGGACAGAGGCCGGGCAGCAATGCAGCATCACGTTACACCAGGAGAGAACAGTAGTATATGTGCTGGGTTACACCAGGAGAGAACAGTAATATATGTGCCTGGGTTACACCAGGAGAGAACAGTAGTATATGTGCCTGGGTTACACCAGGAGAGAACAGTAGTATATGTGCCTGGGTTACACCAGGAGAGAACAGTAGTATATGTGCCTGGGTTACACCAGGAGAGAACAGTAGTATATGTGCCTGGGTTACACCAGGAGAGAACAGTAGTATATGTGCTGGGTTACACCAGGAGAGAGAACAATAGTATATGTGCTGGGTTACACCAGGAGAGAACAGTAGTATATATGCCTGGGTTACACCAGGAGAGAACAGTAGTGTATGTGCCTGGGTTACACCAGGAGAGAACAGTAGTGTATGTGCCTGGGTTACACCAGGAGAGAACAGTAGTGTATGTGCCTGGGTTACACCAGGAGAGAACAGTAGTATATGGGCCTGGGTTACACCAGGAGAGAACAGTAGTATATGTGCCTGGGTTACACCAGGAGAGAACAGTAGTATATGTGCCTGGGTTACACCAGGAGAGAACAGTAGTATATGTGCCTGGGTTACACCAGGAGAGAACAGTAGTATATGTGCTGGGTTACACCAGGAGAGAGAACAATAGTATATGTGCTGGGTTACACCAGGAGAGAACAGTAGTATATATGCCTGGGTTACACCAGGAGAGAACAGTAGTGTATGTGCCTGGGTTACACCAGGAGAGAACAGTAGTGTATGTGCCTGGGTTACACCAGGAGAGAACAGTAGTGTATGTGCCTGGGTTACACCAGGAGAGAACAGTAGTATATGGGCCTGGGTTACACCAGGAGAGAACAGTAGTATATGTGCCTGGGTTACACCAGGAGAGAACAGTAGTGTATGTGCCTGGGTTACACCAGGAGAGAACAGTAGTATATGGGCCTGGGTTATACCAGGAGAGAACAGTAGTATATGTGCCTGGGTTACACCAGGAGAGAACAGTAGTATATGTGCCTGGGTTACACCAGGAGAGAACAGTAGTATATGTACCTGAGTTATACCAGGAGAGAACAGTAGTATATGGGCCTGGGTTACACCAGGAGAGAACAGTAGTATATGTGCCTGGGTTACACCAGGAGAGAACAGTAGTATATGTGCCTGGGTTACACCAGGAGAGAACAGTAGTATATGTGCCTGGGTTACACCAGGAGAGAACAGTAGTATATGTGCCTGGGTTACACCAGGAGAGAACAGTAGTATATGTGCCTGGGTTACACCAGGAGAGAACAGTAGTATATGTGCCTGGGTTACACCAGGAGAGAACAGTAGTATATGTGCCTGGGTTACACCAGGAGAGAACAGTAGTGTATGTGCCTGGGTTACACCAGGAGAGAACAGTAGTATATGTGCCTGGGTTACACCAGGAGAGAACAGTAGTATATGTGCCTGGGTTACACCAGGAGAGAACAGTAGTATATATGTGCCTGGGTTACACCAGGAGAGAACAGTAGTATATATGTGCCTGGGTTACACCAGGAGAGAACAGAAACACTCAGTGTGAGGAGTAAATGGCGGTTTAGTTTTGCATTATACTCATGAGAAAGGCAGCGTTTATAACTCTCACATGGTACATTTCTTTATGGGGTCTATTTATCAAGCAGTGGAAAGTGTGAAGAAGTACAGTGTATAAAATAAGAGGAAGGAGCTGAGTGGTTGCTATGGGCAATTTCTCCACTGGTCACTTCTCCACACTTTTCACTGCGTGATAAATAGACCCCCTGGGATCACACAGTAAGCACGCAATAGAAAGTGTACAAAAGCAATTTCAGTACACACATACTAGATATACATGTAAACTATAACCATACAATGTACAATATATACTGGTAACATTAATATCAATCATAATTAAGACTAAGGGTGAAATGTAATAGAGTGCGATTTTGTTTAAAATGAGTTTGTTACTGCCTGAGAAATCACAAACCCAATATACCAGCTTCAGGATAACAAGTTTATACTGAGCAGGTCAGAGTCCGAGGCGTCACTAGGGTTGGTGTCACCCGGTGCTATAACTAATGGCAACACCCCCACCTCAACCAAAAAATATTTAAAATCAGGACCAAGGTGCGCAGCTCCACGCTCTCTCTCCCCTTACCAGTCCAACAGTCCAATACGCACACTGCAGTGCTCATCCCAGAATGCCGGGCGCATCCGGGGGGGCTTGATGACGCCAGTCTACCACTACTTCTGTGTCCCTAGCTAGCCAATCCCCACTTTTGTGTCCCCAGACTGCCAGCCAATCCACCCTTCAATGTCCCCAGCCAGCCTTTCACCACTTCTGTGTCCCCAGACTGCCTGCCCCCATGTCTCTGTCCCCAGCCATCCAGCCAATCCCCACTTCTGTGGCCCCAGCCAGCCCCCCCTTCTGTGTTCCCAGCTGCCTTCCCCCACTTGTGTCCCCAGCCAGCTCCCCCCCCTTCTGTGTCCTCTGCCAGCCAGCCTTGTGTCCCCAGCTATCCTTCCCCCACTTCTATGTCCCCAGCCAGCTCCCCCACCCCTTCTGTGTCCTCTGCCAGCCAGCCTTGTGTCCCCAGCTATCCTTCCCCCACGTCGATGTCCCCAGCCAGCTCCCCCCCTTCTGTGTCCCCAGCCAGCTCCCCCCCTTCTGTGTCCTCTGCCAGCCAGCCTTGTGTCCCCAGCTATCCTTCCCCCACTTCTATGTCCCCAGCCAGCTCCCCCACCCCTTCTGTGTCCTCTGCCAGCTCCCCCCTTCTGTGTCCTCTGCCAGCCAGCCTTGTGTCCCCAGCTATCCTTCCCCCACTTCTATGTCCCCAGAAAGCCTTCCCCCATTTGTGTCCCCAGCCAGCTCCCCCCCTTCTGTGTCCTCTGCCAGCCAGCCTTGTGTCCCCAGCTATCCTTCCCCCACTTCTATGTCCCCAGAAAGCCTTCCCCCATTTGTGTCCCCAGCCAGCTCCCCCCCTTCTGTGTCCTCTGCCAGCCAGCCTTGTGTCCCCAGCTATCCTTCCCCCACTTCTATGTCCCCAGCCAGCTCCCCCACCCCTTCTGTGTCCCCAGCCAGCTCCCCCCCCTTCTGTGTCCCCAGCCAGCTCCCCCCCCTTCTGTGTCCTCTGCCAGCCAGCCTTGTGTCCCCAGCTATCCTTCCCCCACTTGTGTCCCCAGCCAGCTCCCCCCCTTCTGTGTCCTCAGCCAGCCAGCCTTGTGTCCCCAGCTATCCTTCCCCCACTTCTATGTCCCCAGCCAGCTCCCCCCCCTTCTGTGTCCCCAGACGGCTACCTTGCTTCACTTACCTTCTTCTTGACAGCTCCTCTCTTCAAGCCTTCCAGCAGCAGCGGCGTTGGGTGGAGTAGTGGACAGGCAGCGGGCTCCTGAGCTCCTCTCCTTCAGCAGCGGAGGCGCAGTGTGACATGATGTCACGCGCCGCACGCTGTCTTTTCAGCATGACGGCCATCCCGGGCGGCAGCTGCAAAGGTGGGTGGGAAGTGGGAGGGCAGCGGGCGGATCCCCTGCCCAGGACCCGGCGGCTTTGGCCAATGGTGTGCTCAGCCCCTCTCGGCGACCCTGCGGACATCTCTGACGGTGGGGAGGGTGCAGTCAGCTGTGTGATGGCTGGGGGAATGTGTGGCTTTTTGGTGTCACCCCCTTGGAGGGTGACACCCAGTGCGGCCCGCACCCCCTCTTGTGACGCCACTGGTCAGAGTAATATAGAAACATGCACATATCCATGAGAAACATGCATGTTACTGTGTGTACATATGCACCCCCACCCACCATCATAACCCGCCCGGGGCTGTCCTAGTTCTAAAAATACAGGGGACAAAATGCATTGGGGTCCCCTGTATTTTAAGTACTATACCATTACAGGACTTTTCTGAGCTCATCCTGGAATTGGAAGTACAGGGAACAAAATGAGTAGGGGTCCCCTGTATTTTCCATAACCAGTGGTGCAAATGAAAGAAGCAAAAAATCTTGACTTTCTACATCAGGGTCCATAGGGTATCCACAGGATACCTTGGGGTATAGGTGATGATGTCAGGCATTGGGCACCATAGAGTTAAGTTTTCAGCCTCCCAGGATGCACTAGTGTCCCCCCTCCTATACCGCGCCCCCGAGCCAAGGCATCCCAGTTTCGTTTGTGCCCGGCTCAGAGTCGGAGCACCTGTTTAGAGGGGGGCTAAGGATTAGCCCCTGAAGTTTTCTTCAAGGCAGCTGTGGCTGCCCATCTGGAAGTACAGCATGGACAGTCATTACTGACGTCCATGCTGTCTTCCCTACACACCCACCGGTACTGATCCAGGGATGCTGGTAAGCATCTGGGGTCACAGCTAGCGGTGACCCCAGATGTTTTGGATCATGGCCGGATTCAAGGGGGGCAGCAGGTAAGCAGCGGGGTCCCGCGGTGGGTCCCCGCTGAAACATGGTCCTGAGTCCCCAGGCAGGGGGCTCCCTGGGGACTGGCTGCAGCGTGGAGCCAGGCAACAAACCTGCGCTTCCACTACCCCCCTGGGACAGCGGACCGAGGCTGAGCGGTAGCGCTGCGGTGTCCCAGGGGTTAATTGCATGCCAGGGCAGCGCGCCTTCCCTGTATACAGCCGGTGGCTCCCCCGCTGCACACAGCCCTCTCTGCTCTGGTTGACTGGCCCTGTGACAACGCTCCTCCCCCAGGCCGGCCTCCTCTCTGCTCCTCGGTGGCCATCTTTATGGAAGCATGGTGAACGCTGCTGGACGGTGCTGATCGGTGGCATCGCGGTCTGGGTCCCCCTGCATACTTCTCCTCTGTTGGTTCAGGTCTGTGTATGCAGCGCTGTGTCCTACCAGGCTCCGTGTCTTTGTAGTTGAGGATCAGCGCTGATAGTGCAGGGATTAAATCTTCTGCATTGTATGTGACTTCTGCTAGCGTCTGCTGCCTGTACTTTCACTTTCTACTGTCAGCCATTTCACTGTCCCTGATCTTTTCTGCTAAAGCCCGTGCGGTGCGGTGATTGCAGGGTGGTTCTCCCACTATACTAATAAGTATCAGTGAGAGGGGTCACATACTTGCCATCATGTCTGAAAGTGATTTTCCTCTCCAGCTTCTGTGTACTACGTGCAAGGTACCTATAGCAGAGGGGAAGGGTAGCGCGGAGGGCAGTGTTTTTTATTGGTGCGGCCAATTACTGTCATGGTTCCTTTACAGGAACCGCCCTGGGCTTGTTTCGCCAAAGCGCTTACAACCCTAGTGGGTCAGTTAGCTCCGCAACCTGCGTTCCCTCAGATGGGATTGTCCCAGCAGTCAGTGGTGTTGTCACCCATGCAGGGTTCCCAAGACAACTGATGGTACCCCACAGTCTCCCTATTTCCCCGCCTCAGGTCTCTCAGGAGCCTGCGTGGGTTAATTTGCTGACAAGCTCTGTACAGCATTTGTCGGACGTGTTACAAGTGGAGTCCATGTTGCGGCCTCACAAGTGGCCGGTGGAGTCTCTGTCTGCTCCTTATAAGGATGACGACTGGACGTCCGATGATGGGGAGATTCTGGATCTTTCTGACCAAGAACCTCCCCGTACTAAAGAGTCGGACGCTAAGTCTAAGGTGTATATTCCTGGCCTTATTCGTGCAGTCCGTACTGCTTTAGTTATTGAGGATGATGATCCTCCGGTGTCAAAGTCCAAATACGCCTTTTTCAAGGATATTATGGGTGACGTCACAGTGTTTCCTCTTTCGGGTCAGTTAGTAGACCATTTAGAGGAGGCGTGGAAACATCCTGGCAAACGGTATCAGCCTCAAAGACGTTTAGCGGTGGCTTATCCGTTTGCGGACAATTATTTCTCTAAGTGGGAATTCCCTCCTCAGGTGGATTCTCATGTGACACGCCTAGTCCGAAGTGCCACATTGCCCATGCCCTCCATGTCCCCCTTGCAGGATGCTACGGACCGTAAGGTGGAGATCTGCTTGAAGTCCATTTATTCTCCTGCGGGGAGGGGCATCCAGACCGGCTATGGCCGAATGTTGGGTAGCCTGAGCTATGGAGCGCTGGGCCGATAGTTTGGAGAAGTCTTTGGATTCCGACTGTTTGGCTGAACAGTCCGAGTTGATAGGCAATCTCCGGGATTCTGCCACTTACATCAATGAAGCGGCCTTGGATATTAGTACCCTCACTTCTCGCATTTCCTCAGCAGCTGTGGCTGCTCGTCGCACCTTATTGTTGCGATCCTGGAAGACAGACGCTGATTCCAAAAAGGGATTGGAAGCTTTGCCATTTAATGGAGAAGTCCTCTTTGGTCTGGACCTGGACAAAATTGTGGCCACGCTGGCAGCAGCCAAGTCTGCATGTCTCCCGTCTGCTGCGGTCCCTTCCAGTTCGGGTACGTCATCCTTTCGGCCTTATATGGCCCAGGGTAGGCCTAAGGCACAGTCCTTTCCCTGACAGGCTGGGCCCAAGAAATCGGTCAAGCCCAGGAAACAGGCCTGGAGTACCAGGCGTCCGGCCCCTAAGTCTGATGACAAGCCTGCGGCCTGACGGTCCAGGCCTCCCTGGCCGCCTGCTGCAGTTCGTCCAGTATTGGTCGGCAACACGACAGACACATGGGTTCACGAGGTGGTTTCTCACGTGTACGCCCTCTCCTTTCGGCACAGGCCCCCATCACGATTCTTTACCACGGGTCTTCCCTTAGACCAGACCAAAGCCATGGAACTGCGGAAGGTTTTGCACACTATGCTCCAGGCTGGAGTTATAGTGCCTGTTCCATTCTCCCAGAGGGGCCAGGGTTTCTATTTCAATCTATTTTTGGTGCAGAAGCCCAATGGGTCATACCGTCCGATTCTCAACCTCAAGGCCCTCAACAAGTCCTTGCGGGTGCCGTGGTTTTGGATGGAGACCCTACAGTCCATTGTTCTGGCACTGGAACCTGGAGATTATATGGTGTCGTTGGACATACAGGACGCTTACCTGCATGTCCCTATTCTTTTGCGTCACCAACAGTTCCTCAGGTTTGCAATCCGCAACGATCACTTTCAGTTCCGGGCATTACCTTTTGGCCTGGCGACAGCACCACGTGTATTCACCAAGGTTATGGCTGTCATGGTGGCGTCCCTGCAGCTGCACGGAGTCCGCTTGTTGCCGTACCTAGACGACCTTTTGTTGGTAGCAGGGTCTCCAGAGCTCCTTCTATGCCAGTTGGATCTGATGGTTGCAGTACTGCAACGCCACGGCTGGTTGATAAACTGGCAAAAGTCCACCCTGATCCCATCTCAGAGGATTCTGCACCTCGGAGCCTTATTGTACTCCAGTCAGCAGAGGATCTTTGTGATGGGGGAAAAGATCTCTGCCTTGCAGGTGAGGGTGCGCAGTTGTCTGCAGAGTCACCGTGTGTCTCTACACTCGGCGATGAGGTTACTGGGCTCCATGGTGTCAATTTCACTCCAGACCTCTGCAGCAATTGATCCGGTCCAAATGGAATGGACTGCCTCAGAGTCTAAAATCCCAGATGATGATGCTCACTCCGGAGGTTCGCCTGTCCCTTGCCTGGTGGTTGCGATGACCCATCTTAACAAGGGTCGTCCGTTTTGGGTGGAGAACTGGGTCCTATTGACAACAGACGCCAGCCTGCGGGGCTGGGGAGCGGTCACGGGTCCACACTTGTTCCAGGGAAGATGGACTCAGGCGGAAATGGAGCTTCCAATAAACATCTTGGAACTCTGCGCCATTTTCAATACTCTACAGCAGGCACAGCGGGTTCTCCAAGGTCACCCCGTGCAGGTCCAGTCGGAAAACGCCACCACCATGGCCTACATAAATCGACAAGGAGGAACCCGAAGTCGGGCGGCACTCGTAGAGTGGTCTGGGCGGAGCAGACTCGCATTCTGGTCTGGGCGGAGCGCAATCTCCCGGCCATATCGGCAGTATTCATCCCGAGATTTCTCAACTGGGAGGCGGACTTTCTCAGTCGCCAGGATGCTCATCCGGGGGAGTGGTCCCTGCACCAGGACGTCTTTCAACTTCTGGTGGACAGGTGGGGTCTTCCAGAGATCGACCTCATGGTGTCACTGAACAACAACAAGTTGCCGGCGTACGGGTCTCGCACAAGAGACGAAAAGGCATCTCTGGTGGATGCTCTGTCCGTCCAGTGGACATTCCGGTTTGCTTATCTATTTCCTCTGTTTTCCCTTCTTCCTCGGGTAATCCGGAAATTCAAACAGGAAGGAGGAACGCTCCTGTTAATAGCTCCCGCGTGGCCCAGGAGGCACTGGTTCTCAGACCTTCAGGGTCTGTCCGTGGCCAGTCCTCTGCGGTTGCCGCTGCGACCGGACCTACTGTCACAGGGTCCTTGTCTTCACCCGGACCTGACTCTGCTGTCTTTGATGGCGTGGCTGTTGAGATGGCCATGTTAATGTCCAGGGGTTTTTCCAGCTCTGTAGTATGAACTATGCTAAGAGCTCTGAAGCCTTCTTCTGCAAGAATATACCATCGTGTGTGGCATATGTTCTTCCAGTGGTGTCGGCCGAAAGGTTATGCACCTCGGGAGTTCCGTCTGTCTAGAGTGTTTGGCTTTCCTACAGGTGGGACTAGACTATGGGCTTCGCCTTGCTTCTCTGAAGATGCCGGTGTCTGCCCTGTCCATCTGGTTCCATCGTAGGATTGCTACAATCCATGATGTGCGCACCTTTATGCAAGGTGTTCGTCGAATTCAGCCGCCTTTTGTACCACCGGTGGCGCCCTGGGATTTAGCTGTGGTCCTGAGGGCTCTCCAGGGACCGCCGTTTGAACCACTGGGCTCAGTGGACCTTAAATGGCTGACGGCTAAAACAATTTTCCTTCTGGCCATTGCTTCGGCCAGACGTGTTTCTGACTTAGGGGCTCTATCCTGTAGACCCCCTTTCCTGATTTTTCATGGGAACAGGGCAGTGCTGCGCACTCGGCCTGAGTTTCTTCCCAAAGTTGTTTCATGTTTCCATATCAACAAGGAAATTGTTGTGCCGGCTTTTAACTCGCCCGACCTTTCTGTGGGTGAGGCCACTTTGGACGTTGTGCGGGCCTTAAGGATTTATGTTGACCGCACTTCCTCATTTTGGAAGTCGGACGCCTTGTTTGTCCTCTATGGCTTCCGTAAAAAGGGTTGGCCTGCTTCAAAGCAAACTTTGGCAGGTTGGATTCGTATGACAATTTCAGAAGCTTATCTTCATGAAGGCCTTCCGGTTCCATCCTCTGTGAGGGCTCATTCCACTAGGTCTGTGGGTCCTTCGTGGGCAGCTCGACATGGTGCCTCTGCAGTTCAGATCTGCAAGGCTGCCACGTGGTCCTCTGTCCATACCTTTGTGAGGTATTGTGCGTTTGACACCTTTGCCTCTCAGGATGCTTCCTTCGGGCGGCGGATTCTCCTTTCAGCACAGGAGCGTCCCCACCCTTGAAGGATACTGCTTTGGGACATCCCCAAGGTATCCTGTGGATACCCTATGGACCCTGATGTAGAAAATATGAGATATGGTAAGAACTTACCTTTGTTATCTCTATTTCTATGAAGTCCATATGGTTCCTCAGGACTCCCGCCCTGTCGCACCTGTACTGCAGATGGGCTTTTCTGTCTCCCTCTGGTGAGAATGTGTCCAGATCTTTTTTTCTCTCTCTTCCTTCTCCTCCTCCGGCCTATGGCTTGGTACGTAGCTGAGATGCCTTGGCTCGGGGGCGGGGTATAGGAGGGGGACCCTAGTGCATCCTGGGAGGCTGAAAACTTAACTCTATGGTGCCCGATGCCTGACATCATCACCTATACCCCAAGGTATCCTGTGGAACCCTATGGACCTCGTAGAAATAGAGATAACAAAGGTAAGTTCTTACCATATCTCACATTTTTGCAGTAGAACTACAGGTTTCAGCAAGCCTCATCCGCATGCTGGTACTTGGAGAACCACAAGTACCAGCATGCGGGACATTACAGGCTCGCTGGTACCTACAAAAAAAATATTAAAATAAAGACAAGACAAACACACTGTGACAGTACAATTTTATTAAAACGTGCATCCTATTACATCCGACCCTAAGAGTATGGTAAAGAAAAAGTCAATAGTCACCGTGGCGAAAGTGCTCTGCAATACTTCTGTGGATGATCTGCCACTGGATGAGCTACCACTAGCTGGGTATCGCTAAAGAGAGGTAATGCTGAGCGACTTCACGCGTCTCCTGATGCGGTATCTCTTAGATATTTACTGAACATTTCTCTTTTTTTGTTGATGTTCTTATTAAATCAACTAATTAAAAAAACAACTGTAATATTATGTAATGTAGTAAATCACTCTGTAGTTCAGTGGTAAATTCTCATGATACAGAATAATCTCTTTATGTTCCTCAGCAACTTACAAGCATATTTGAAGGAAAAGGATCCTCTAGAAGAAAATGCTTCAAACATGAAGCGAGAGACAGGTAACTGTTTGTTCTTATTCCCCTTCCTCATCACTAGGGACCCTCACAGTATAGAGTCTCCTTTCCCTTCCTCATCACTAGGGATCCTCACAGTACAGAGTCTCCTCTCCCTTCCTCATCACTAGGGACCCTCACAGTATAGAGTCTCCTTTCCCTTCCTCATCACTGGGGATCCTCACAGTATAGAGTCTCTTCTCCCTTGCTCATCACTAGGGATCCTCACAGTATAGAGTCTCCTCTCCCTTGCTCATCACTAGGGATCCTCACAGTATAGTGTCTCCTCTCCCTTCCTCATCACTAGGGATCCTCACAGTATAGAGTCTCCTCTCCCTTCCTCATCACTAGGGATCCTCACAGTACAGAATCTTCTCTCCCTTCCTTATCACTAGGGATCCTCACAGTACAGAATCTTCTCTCCCTTCCTTATCACTAGGGATCCTCACAGTACAGAGTCTCCTCTCCCTTCCTCATCACTAGGGATCCTCACAGTATAGAGTCTCCTCTCCCTTCCTCATCACTAGGGATCCTCACAGTATAGTGTCTCCTTTCCCTTCCTCATCACTGGGGATCCTCACAGTACAGAGTCTCCTTTCCCTTCCTCATCACTGGGGATCCTCACAGTATAGAGTCTCCTTTCCCTTCCTCATCACTAGGGATCCTCACAGTATAGAGTCTCCTCTCCCTTCCTCATCACTAGGGATCCTCACAGTACAGAATCTTCTCTCCCTTCCTTATCACTAGGGATCCTCACAGTACAGAGTCTCCTTTCCCTTCCTCATCACTGGGGATCCTCACAGTACAGAGTCTCCTTTCCCTTCCTCATAACTAGGGATCCTCACAGTACAGAGTCTCCTTTCCCTTCCTCATAACTAGGGATCCTCACAGTACAGAGTCTCCTCTCCCTTCCTCATCACTAGGGATCCTCACGGTATAGTGTCTCCTCTCCCTTCCTCATCACTAGGGATCCTCACAGTACAGAGTCTCCTCTCCCTTCCTCATCACTAGGGATCCTCACAGTATAGTGTCTCCTCTCCCTTCCTTATCACTAGGGATCCTCACAGTATAGTGTCTCCTCTCCCTTCCTCATCACTAGGGATCCTCACAGTATAGTGTCTCCTCTCCCTTCCTCATCACTAGGGATCCTCACAGTACAGAGGGCCGGATTCAGAGCCAGACGCTATTTGCGAACGGTCATTCAGAAAAAGGGGCCGGCTATTTAAATTGAGCGCTCGCTCTTTGCCGTCTGTTGATGCCTCTGTCTGAGCGAGCGAACGAAACATGCGCACGCTATTTTGTAAAGACGCCCCCTGGCCGCTCGCATCATACGTCATCTCCGCTATTTATTAGATTAATCGAGTACATCGAAAGGCATCTGAACTGCTCGCAGTGCTTGTGGTAGGTTTTACTTCCCGCAATCACTGCGAGCAGTTCAGGCTAAAAAACAACCAAGTGACATGGTCGATGACGCTGCTTTGTTAATTATGCACACCTATTAAACGCCCGTTTTGACCGTTTGGCACGCCTGCGTTCAGATCTCAACTCCCCGTTTTCAAGCACCTTCCCCTGTTACCACCCACAAAAGCCTCATTCTGTCACTCAAATTAGCAGGCCCTCGCTGTTTTGCGAGCACACGATTTCCGACCACAATGACTGGTTGGCGCATGCACACTACGACCCATACACATGCACAGATGTGCGAACATCGCTTGTAGCGAGCGAGCGGCTGCTTACGAGCGGCTCTGAATCAGGCCCTGAGTCTGTTCTCCCTTCCTCATCACTAGGGATCCTCACAGTATAGAGTCTCCTCTCCCTTCCTCATCACTAGGGATCCTCACACTATAGTGTCTCCTCTCCCTTCCTCATCACTAGGGATCCTCACAGTATAGTGTCTCCTCTCCCTTCCTCATCACTAGGGATCCTCACAGTATAGTGTCTCCTCTCCCTTCCTCATCACTAGGGATCCTCACAGTACATTGTCTCCTCTCCCCTCCTCATCACTAGGGATCCTCACAGTATAGTGTCTCCTCTCCCTTCCTCATCACTAGGGATCCTCACAGTATAGTGTCTCCTCTCCCTTCCTCATCACTAGGGATCCTCACAGTATAGTGTCTCCTCTCCCTTCCTTATCACTAGGGATCCTCACAGTATAGTGTCTCCTCTCCCTTCCTCATCACTAGGGATCCTCACAGTATAGAGTCTCCTTTCCCTTCCTCATCACTAGGGATCCTCACAGTATAGTGTCTCCTCTCCCTTCCTCATCACTAGGAGTTCTCACAGTATAGAGTCTCCTCTCCCTCATCACTAGGGATCCTCACAGTATAGAGTCTCCTCTCCCTTCCTCATCACTAGGGATCCTCACAGTATAGAGTATCCTCTCCCTTCCTCATCACTAGGGATCCTCACAGTATAGTGTCTCCTCTCCCTTCCTCATCACTAGGAGTTCTCACAGTATAGAGTCTCCTCTCCCTCATCACTAGTGATCCTCACAGTATAGTGTCTCCTCTCCCTTCCTCATCACTAGGGATCCTCACAGTATAGTGTCTCCTCTCCCTTCCTCATCACTAGGGATCCTCACAGTACATTGTCTCCTCTCCCTTCCTCATCACTAGGGATCCTCAAAGTATAGTGTCTCCTCTCCCTTCCTCATCACTAGGGATCCTCACGGTATAGTGTCTCCTCTCCCTTCCTCATCACTAGGGATCCTCACAGTATAGTGTCTCCTCTCCCTTCCTCATCACTAGGCATCCTCACAGTACAGAGTCTCCTCTCCCTTCCTCATCACTAGGGATCCTCACAGTATAGAGTCTCCTCTCCCTCATCACTAGCATTCATCACAGGTATTTTGTACTTTCCCTTTCTCATTTTTATGAATAATCAAAGACTACATTGTACTTTACCTTTTTATTTATAACAAATCCTTTAGAGGTTGGGTTCTCTTCTCCTTTTTCAATACCAGGGGGTAAATTTACAAAGAATCGAGTTTGGTGATTTGAGGCTCCTGAAACTCTCAAATTTATCAAGAAGCGAGTTTAGCTGAGAGTGAGAATTCTGATGGTAAAGCAGAATGATATATCTCCCCGAGTAGCACATTTTGCATGAGATGACTCACCCGAGATTGCAGTGTCTTCTCTCTGCAAAACTCTCCCGAGCAAGCAGCCTGCACATATCAGTGAGATATGTGAAGGCTGCTTGTGTTCTATGCTGTTGTTACAAGTCACAGTCATGACTTGTCACCCTCTGGAGATTTACCTGTGCATGATGCGGTTGTTCTGGTCTCCTCAGAGGCTAGATGCTCAGCATGCCTCAGGAGGTCATGTACTGTCCATAGAACAATCTGATTGGATGATCCTCCTATTTGTACATGCCAGACCTTTGCCACCTTGCCGACTATAGCATTCCTGTGAGTTCTCTTGGCTCAGCGGCGCGAGCAGT
This sequence comes from Taudactylus pleione, assembly GCA_031769625.1. Taxonomy (NCBI): domain Eukaryota; kingdom Metazoa; phylum Chordata; class Amphibia; order Anura; family Myobatrachidae; genus Taudactylus; species Taudactylus pleione. Next base: position 532,694 of record JAUIMM010000253.1, on the reverse strand, counting down.
ATCCTGTCAAATCTGCTGGAAGGATCTCTGTCTCCTCAGTTTTGTCTCCCAGCTGCCTTCGGCTTTTGTGGCCTCTACTATGGCTCCCTAGCCGAATCATTAACTCCCATGCTCCACCTTCCATATCCCACCTACGGGTTTCTAGCTGCACCGGCAGCGACGGCCCTCCAAGCCGAATCGGCATTCTCAGCAGGTCAGTGGATGCTTATTTGTACACAAACCTGTACTCAAACCTATGTTTTGTCCATCATGACTTTGGATGCTAATTTATACTGACCTGTACACAAACTTGTGCTCAAACCTACAAACAAAAATGGCAGCTGCTCAATCAATCTAGTAGTACTAATCAGGTGCATGAAAGGGAGGGGTCATACGAAGTAGAAAAAGGAGGGGGGTTTAACCCCCTATTGTTCCTCAGCACACTGAATAATACCTGCAACAATATATGAAGACTATATGGTCATAGAAATTCAGAGATATTAGTTGCATGCATTTGCAAATACATGGGAAGCTGCTAGGCCACATCACGGCTTCTCTGTTACTAGCAGTCCCTAACACTAAGGGGTTCACGTCTGGGGTGCAGTGCACCCCAAAAAAACCCGTCCAGCCCAGGACCCCCCCAGAGCATCACACGAAAATGGAAAAAGAGTGATAGTGCAGTGTAAAGTATAGTTGTGTGCGAGTAATTACTAAGTGTGGAATGAGAGGTTAAAATATATGTGAAAAAATACATGAATAATAAACAAACATAAAAGGTGATATGAAAAGTAACTATGTGTATTAAGTGGTGATGCCCTGAGGAGGCCTAGCCAGACCAGCCCCCCGGGGGCCCTACGCCCAAACGCTCACCCCAAATGTAAAATATACCAATTATAAGGCCTCATGATAAAGGCACATATATAAATTTTGGCAAATGTAAGGCCTAATGATAAAGGCACATAACTAAATGCATCCAAACTGAGAGCCAGCTTACCTGGGAGTCACCCCTGGGAACTCCAACTAGCACTACTAGAACCAGCATACCCTACTAATGCTGGCTCCTTCATGCAACTCATAACAGACAAACAAAAATGGCAGCTGCTCAATCAATCTAGCAGTACTAATCAGGTGCATGAAATGGAGGGGTCATTAAGTAGAAAAAGGAGGGGGATTTAACCCCCTATTGTTCTCAAACCTACGTATTGTCCATCAGGACTTTGGATTCTAATTTGTACACTAATTTATACATTAACTCATACTCAAGTCTAGGTACTATTTATCAGGACATTGTACCTTGTTCAGTGCTCAAGCCACAACTTCACGGCTCTCAAAGCCAAATCAATTACTAAACTCTTCAGTATGGGCCTCAAGCCGTTTTTTCTACTCTTATAACAATTCCACATTTACTACCAACAGAATGTTGAAGCAGCTTCTTTCCGCATCTTAGTGTGCCACCTCCTGTTCTGGATCTATACTCATATCTACTATCCATGATTTAGTGTCCATTCCTACTGTTGCACTCACCATTGAATCCTTTTGCTCCTCCATGTGAATTACTACTACCTTGAGCTGTAAGTCAAGTACCGGTGAACATATCCCAGTTCTAAGGGAGCAACAGGCGGTTGCTATTGGCAGAAGATCTTGCTAGCCTGGTTCTAGACTTTTCACATGGAGTAAGCATTGGATATCATAACATTTGTTAAAAAACAGTTTAAATGTTTTTTTTTTTAAAATGATATATGGTCCCCCCCTAAAGCTTAACCAACCCCGGACTTGCCAGTCAGTCCTGGTTCCTAAAATTATGGAGAACAAAATGAGTAGGGTTCCATTACCCCCTATTCGTTTTGGGTCCGGTGTTGGTTTTAATTATAGGGAGACCCCTACACAATTTTTTTCCCCCCTATAATTAAAACCAGGACTGTCCCTGTAGCCTGGTGCTGGTTCTTAAATTATGGTGGAAACCTACTCATTTTATTACCCATAATTTTAGGAACCAGGACTGGCTGGCAAGTCCAGGGCTGGTTAGTACTCTTGGGAGGGACCCTACATCATTTTTGAGTTTTTACAGGAGAGTTCTCCATTCTCATGAGAGTTTAGAAACTCTCTGCTTGGTAAATTCCAGAATCCTATCTTCACTAGTGGAAAGGTTCTCGAGTTTAGCTGATGGTGAATTGAAGAGATGAAGAGAGTTTGCTAACTCTCCAGTATTTTCCGGTACTAAAGGAGATCTCGCTCCCACGTTTTACATTAGTAAATTTGAGAGTGGGAAAAAATACCCAAACTCTCCCAGACTCAATTCTTAGTAAATTTACCCCCAGGAATTCTAAGAGATTGGATTCTCCTCTGCCTTTATAAGTACTAGGAATCTTCTCTGTGGTTCTACTATTCCTTCCTTATCACTTATAATGAGCAATGTATGGGGTTACCTCTTTCTATCCTAAACCTAGTGTCACAACTTGCCACACGTGAAGTTAGTTCAGACACTGCCAGCTTGAGTTAGGTCATTCCCCTAATCAGACTTTTGCAAAAGCTGCTGAAGAAACTGAAGGAGGAGCTGAAACAGAGTGATTTCGCTAAGTATGTGGGACTTGTAGATCAAGCCCTTCATTCGCTTCAACAGGATACAAGGGTCGTCAATCTCTTGAAATCAGATCACTATATTTTGGTGACAATACTTGATCCTAGGTTTAAGGCATACCTTGTGTCTTTCTTTCTGATGGACATAAATCTGAAAAGATGCAAAGAGCTGGTGGTGAAAAAATTGTCAGCTCAAGCGGAATGTGACACAGCAACATCTCCTCCTTCAGTTTCTACAGCTGCCAGGAAAAAAACAAATTTTCCTAAGAGACCCACTGCTGGTGGTGATGCAGATCGGTCAGCAAAATTTAATGACATCTGGTTGGGTCTGAAAGAACTGCCTACAATGAATAACCTGTCTACCGTGACTTTGTCTGATACAGTCACCATTCAGAGAATGGTGGATGACTATTTTAGGGATAGCATCCAAATAGGCATGTCAGACTGTCCGTTTTACTACTGGTAGGAAAAAGAGGCAATTTGGAGTCCCTTACACAAACTGGCTTTGCTGTACTTATGTTACCCACCCTCCAGTGTGTAGTCTGAAAAAGTTTTCAGTGCAGCCGGGAACCTTGTCAGTGATCAGCGTAGGAGGTTACTTCCCCAAAATGTGGAAAAGATGATGTTCATCCAAATGAATTACAAATTCCACGAGGAAGACCTTTACCAATTAAGTCCAAAAAAGACATTAGCGACTCTGTAATGGTGGATTCCAGCGGGGATGAATTCATATTGTGTGAAGAGGCGGAGGATGCACACACTGATGGGGATGACGATGGCAACATCTAATGTATTGTAAAGCCAGCTGCCAATGCGCAGTGGACATTGTGTATGGGAACATTGCCACCAATCATTTCAGCCACAAGTGTCGCTGAAGTGATTGGTTTGTTAAACTGTGAATGTCCTGTTTCATATATACAACATAAGGGTGGGTGGTAAGGCCCAAGGACAATTCCATCTTGCACCTTTTTCCTTTCCATTATGTGCTGGTTGGGGTATTGCTGCCTGACCTTTATAATGTTATGGTTTATGAATGTCCAGAAATTGTAATGGCCACAGACAGCATCTCCTGCTGCCCCTTTCATTTTTTTCAAGGTAAATTCTGAACCACTTGCTGCTTGTTGTGTCAACCCGACGGCACAAGTCGCACAACAGTGACATTCAGCCATGGGTTCTCAGCCCTTAAGGCTGCTACATGGCCCAAAGGCCACATCCTGCTTCATGGCCCAAAGGCCACCTGTCGTCACTACTCACCAGCCCTCAAGGCTGTAATGGCCGCAACTTGCCAAGAGTTCCAGGCCTCAAGGCTGTTGTAGGACTGGTTCCTTCCTAAGCATAGCTCTGTATTCCACTACTACTCAGCCCGAAAGCTGCATCAACAATTAACTATCAACTATCAATTCTTCAGCCAGGGGCTGCACCAATTATCAATTCTTCAGCCAGGGGCTGCACCAATTATCAATTCTTCAGCCAGGGGCTGCACCAATTATCAATTCTTCAGCCAGGGGCTGCACCAATTATCAATTCTTCAACCAGGGGCTGCACCAGTTATCAATTCTTCAGCCAGGGACTGCACCAATTATCAATTCTCAGCCAGGGGCTGCACCAATTATCAAGTATTAACTCTTCTTACTTCAGCCAGTGGATGCGCCAACTATCAACTATCAAATCTTCAATCCTCAAGGGGTACCCCAACCATCATCTTTGTACAGTCCTCAACTCTGTTTATCACTCAGTTGTGAGCCAGCTAGCTGGATGCAACCTTTTGGACTTTTAACCAGATTAAAAAAATCAATATTGTGAGCGGTAAGGTGGTCATAATTGACTGGAAATGAGTGGAAATAAATGTTATTGAGGTTATTAATACTGTAGGAACAAAAACAGGCCCATTTTATGTGATTTTAGCTGTTTTTATGATTTTTAAGAAAAGATCCAGATCCAAAACCCAACCCAAAATACAAAACACGGAGGTGAGGTTTTGGCAAAAGCAATCCAGATCCAAACCCAGGGGAGATCAAGATCCAAAACAAAAACACGGGGGTCAGTGCACATCTCTAGTTTTGAGCATGTACTTGTGAACCTCTGCTCTTTTTTCTACTTTTCCCCCTCTCCTTGCTTGTACCATGGGCCTTTCTGGGAAAATCTGAGGGGTGTACTTCCGAGACAGGGCATCAGCATTACTTTGCAGCTTTCCAGACCTATGTTGTACTGTAAACTGAAATTACTGTAATGCCAGAAACCAACAAGTCACCGTAGCATTTACTTCTTTGTTGGTATGACCATACTGCTCCCAACCCTGTTCCGAAGGCATCAACTTGAAGGATAAACTCTTTTTTGAAGTCTGGAGTATGCAGCATGGGAGCGGAAACCAAGGCTCCTATTGAATGTTTCCAAGCTGCTTCAGCAGCGTCCAGACTATCTTATTTGGACTTTTTTTTTTTCTCAAGTCGGTTAGTGGGGCTGCTCTGGTCACAAAATCATGAATAAATTTACTATAGTAGCCCACTAACCCCAAAAAGGTTCTCAGCTGCTTTTTTCTCTCTGGTTTGGGCCATGAAGGGCCACTTTATTCATCTGAGGCTTTACCTGCCCATGGCCAACTACATACCCAACGTACTTAGCCTTGCACAATTCTGGGTATTGACAGGAAACCCATGAACCCATAAGGAGTTAAGCAAAGCTTCTACTTTTGAGAGGTGTAGCTGCATACTCTTGATGTGGTCTTAACAGCTTAGTCATTGCTCTTTCCAAGGTGGCAGGGGCCTCATGTAAGCCAAAAGGTAGTGCCTGAAATTGGAATAATCCTTCTGGTGTTGAATATGCTGTTTTAGCCTTAGCTGACTCTGTTAAGGGAGTTTGCCAATTACCCTTAGTTAGGTCTAAGGTAGTCAGGTATTGGCTTTTGGCCAAATTCTCAATTAATTTGTCAACTTGTGGCATGGGATAAGAGTCAAATTTAGAAACCTTATTCAACTTTCTAAAATCATTGCAGAACCTCAAAGCCCCTGAGGGGTTTGGCACTGATACAATATGGTTGTTCCATTTACAATTGGACTCTTCTTTCTCCCAACAGGGAGCATTTCTCCTACCTCCTTGCTTTATGGCTTCTTGTCTGGCTTCAGGAATGCCGTAAGGCCTTTGATATACAGTGACCCCAGGTGGGGTGATAATATCATGTTTTATGATTTGAGTTCTGCCTGGAATGGGGGAAACACATCCTGATTTCGACCTTCTATTTCTATAACTTGCTGTTTTTGGTCGGCATTTAACCTCTCTTCAATAGGTACTATACATTCCTGAGTTTTAATAGCAACACCTGAGGTTTGTGTAATACTCTCTCACCATGGTTTCAACAGGTTAATATGGTAGATCTGTTCAGCCTTTCGTCTCCCTTCCTGTTGGACATTATAATTAGCCGGCCCTAGTTTTTCAATAACTTCATATGGTCCCTGCCAATGAGCATACAGTTTGCTCTCAGCAGGGGGAACTAGAACCAACACCTTGTCCCCAGGGTTGAAGGACCATCATAGTTGCGTTTTTGTCGCTGTCGGGCTTGGTCTATATGTAGTTTAACTGAGGGCCTTAGTTGACTTAACCAGCTGTACAGTTGTGACACAAAGTGTACAACGTTAGATTATTGAATGGGTTATTGTTCTCACTCTTCTTTTAACAGGTCTAGCACTTCCTGGGGTTGTCTCCCATACAGGAGTTCAAATGGGCTAAAGTTTGTAGAAGCCTGTGGCACTTCCCATATTCAAAACATCAAATAGGGCAACAGTAAATCCCAATCTCGACTGTCTTCATTGACGACCTGTCTAATTATTTGTTTGAGAGTTTGGTTGAATCTCTCTACCAAACCATCAGTTTGGGGGTGATAGACTGAAGCTATTCTCTCATAACCGACACAGGTCTTTCATTAATTTGGACATAAGGGGTTCCTTGGTCAGTTAGAACCTCCTTAGGTATGCCTACACAGGTATAAAGCATTACCAGCTCTCGAGCAATGGTACTGGATTTAATGTTTCTTTGAGATATTGCTTTGGGATATCTAGTATCATAATCTAATATTACTCGTATGTATTGGTGACCCCCAGCTGATTTCTCAATTGGACCAATCAAATCTATTCAAATGGAACAGAAATGACCGGCAGGGGTACCAAGGGAACTCTAAACTGGGTTCTGGGAGATGTCCCCTGATAGACGGGACATTCCTGACAATAGTTCTTTACTGCGGCGTGTATACCAGGCCAAAATAATCTATATTTTATTCACTGGAGGGTTTTCTCCTCCCCTAAATGTCATCCCCAGAGCTGCGTATGAGCAGTCTTAAGTACCAATGGTAAATGCACTTGGGGAACTAACAACTGTTCCACCTTTTGCCTTGTACATAGGCTACACGATACAACATATGATTATAATATAATATATGGTGTGCCTTCTGGAGGCAAGGCGTTCTCTATTTTGCCATTTATTTCTACAACACCTTGAAAAGCATTCACTAGATTACTATCATTTAATGATCACGTGCAAAACAAAGTCCCACTAAGACACGTCCTTGTCAACAGGCGACAAGTCATCTTTCGGACTGCTGTCCTCTGGTCTTTCAGTGACCATTACTGGTTTTGCCATATTCCTGGTCAGAATGGTTATTCAGTCTTTCTACCTCTTGGTCTGCAGATGGATCACGCTGACAGTCACTGGTAGCTCTTCATTGGTCTGGCTGGCAAATATCTCTTTTAGTAAGGGAAAATCCTGTCCCAATATCAGGGGGTATGGAGATTGTGGGGCCACCACGGCCACAATGTGTAGGACTCGTCCGTTAACTATCAGTGAAAATTGTCCTCGGCAATACTCTTCCGTGGCCCCATGTACCAAAAGATCCATTACAGGTGGCAATACTTGATCAGCTTCTCTCTGAAGCTACTCCCAGTATCCACAATGGCCCAGACTTCTCGACCCTCAATTTGTACTGCCACTTGGAACAGGGTTGTCTCTTTGGGGGAAGAAAGCCCGGTGCACATACTGATAGCTAGTTTAGCCACATTGCCTGTTGTGCACTCCATTAGTTCGGACGGCTTTGGGCAATCCCGACGAATATTCATTCCCTCCTTTGTTCCTTGTGATAGCTTTTGTTAGACCCCAGGTGCATGGTTTGGGTAAAGGTCGTGGGTCCCGGTCAGGCACTTTTGTCATTCCCCAGTGTGAGGTACTGCTCGATAACTGTAGCCAATCCCTCAAAGGTTTGGGGGTCAGCCTGCAAAGACCACCTCTGTACGCCTCAATCCAAACCCCATATACAGTGATCTATGGCTACTATATCCAACACTCGACTCACTGTATTTACCTCTGGCTTGATCATGCCTTACCCAGCCTGGCCAGTTCTGCTAGCTGCATTCGGGGTGCTTCTGAAGGGGAAAATCACCAGTCATGGAACCTTTGAGCATTGCTCCGGTCACCCCTATTCTAGGAAGTAAAGCATCCTTCAGCTGCTGCTCAGGCAGGTCCGTATATGCTTTCTGAGCTTCCCCGGTTCAATATGGAGCTAGCTTATTGACTTTCTTTCCTCTGCCAACCCAGGTGATTTGCAGTCCTTTCATGGTGCAGGGCCGCTGACAACCGCGCCGGGCCCAGGTGACAGGGGCGTGGCCTAATCGCAGGAGGTGTTGTTACGTCCCCTTAGAAAAAAAAATATTTTTGCAGTGCCGCTTTGCGCCGGGGAGGTGGGTGCTGTGTGCCCCTCAGCCCAGCGCACAGCCAATGGTGGCGCGATCAGCGTGTTCGCTCCCCCCATATGCAGAGGAGACTGCTCCAACTGCTGCAAGCAGCCTCCCAGTGCAGCCCAGCACACAGCAGCGTGTGCTGGGCTGCTGTGACGCAAGAGGGAGGGGGAGCAGTGCCAGGCCCCTCCAGCAAGCCCGGGCCTGGGTAATTACTACCCGCTCCCCCCCTCTCAGCCCCCCTGTCATGGTGTGCAAATATGCGGAGACATTAACAGTTGCTGTCATTTTCTGCATCATCTTTGGCTCCTGATCTGCTCTTCGGAGCGGCACTAACTCTGCATGCATGAGCCTATTACTTCCCAGCTGCATTTGGGATTGCAGCAATTCTATCTGGGCGTGCTGGCCTGCAGCCACATTTGTGATATCCCGGAGAATTTCATCCATACTGTTCTCAGGTTTTGTAGTAGATTTAAAGGAGAGAGTTATATGGAAACAACGCCTGACTTAAGTTACTGTAACACAATCACTTATAGCAGGAACACTTCTGTGTGTGAGCTTCAGGAAAAAAAACATTCTCATTTTAATTGCACTTTACAATCTCCTAAGTTTGTGCTGCGCTGCCCATCCCGACTTTAACCCAGCACACAAACCAATTTGGATTATTCCAACAAGCAAATAACTTAACCTTCTCCCTGCTGGTGCAACTGCAGGAAAAAGCACAAATTAAAAACAGAAAAAAAAAGATTTTTTCCTTGGGTCGGTTCACCATACTCGCCACCCAGCTGTTGTGCAGCTCAGGCTTCCGCCCTGCACCACACTAAGCACTGGAACAAAGCCGACTGCCACAGCTCCCCTGGATCTCTGGTGCTGTATTCGTTGATGGATCTTCACTGTGCAGGATGCCCATATGGGCCACCAAATGTCACAAGGCAGGAAGAATCACGTCCAGCAGTATGGTAAAACAGTGGATTATTTTATTAATTTCAGCTTGGCAGCCACTTCACAACAAGCATCAAGTCTGGTATTACCGCAGGTCACAAACCTTATATAAGATGAAGCAGTAACAGTACTAGGTTTGCCTCTCTGGCTTACAGACAGAATGAGCAAGATCTTTGGACTTTTCAGGTCCTGGCATCCTAACCTCAACCCCCAGCCTATCGCCTGGCCAGCTTGTCCTGCGTCAGGAGCACTGTGCTCTGCTTCCAGCAAAGCCTTAAGCTCAGCTCACAGTTGGTGCTGATTGCTTGGTTGAGAACCCCAGCAAACTGCAAAACCTGGACTGGACCTAACAACCAATTAACGCCAGCATACATGAGAAGGGTGCTGGGATGCATCACATCCTGAATGCGATTCATCATACATCCCGCCCCTGGTGATGTCACGTAACCTCCAGCTGTTCAGAGCTTCCTGTCTCAGAGCGAGTCGGAGGTACCTGGCATTATATATATATATATATATATATATATATATATATATATATATATATACATACATACACTTCCTGTACAGACCCCTGATAATTCCCCTGTTGCTGTCACATACCTCCAGAAGAGCAGCAGCAGTCTCCTCTGCCTGTGGGGGAAATGATCACACTGATGATTGGGGTGAGGGGCTCACGGAACTGCAAAAACATTTTTCACACGGTCAGGCCATGCCCCTTCACACTGAGCCCCCAAAGCCCCTGTAGCAGCCAAATGGAGCAGCTGACATCCGTCATTATCATTGCAGCAACCCTCCAACACCCATAATAGCTGCATCTGGGGATCAAGGCCCTTCCCCCATTCCAGCACCATGGGCATAGAGACAAGTCAATGGAACGCAGAAGTCTACTCGCAGACATGTAGGTGCACGTTATTGGTGCGCATTCACAAAGACAACAGACGCAGCTCCAAATGAGTCCCATCATGTCTAGCAGTCCATACAATACAGTTCAGTTACTTCTCACTGGTAATCGTTACATGGGCTTTGCGCTTTGTGCCCAGAAATTATCTGCAACTAACTAAAATATTTGGCATGTTTAAGATTCTTTTGTAACATTTACATCTTGTTGTGTTTTTTACCCGTCAGCCATCTTGCACCTCTTTGTGCTGTATGACTTTGACAAGAGCGGACTTCTGGATGGTCTGGAACTTATGCGGCTGCTAAGTGGACTTCTGACAATAAGTTTCCAGAATGAACCAGCTCACGATTCAGTAAGTATCATATTCTTTAGTAAGTTTCTATTTGCTGAAGGGTGTTGGCGAGCTGTAGTACTGAGTACACCCAAGGGTTAAAGCCATGTCAGCCATGGGGGGCTGGAAATCCTCAATTACTCTTAGGCCCTGATTCAGAGCCGGACGCTCCTACCAGAGTGCTCACTCTGAATCAGGGCCCACCTCCATTAATATGGAGCATCCTCCTGGACGCTCGTATAGCTGTGGGTCACCACCCACAGCATATACGAGCGTGCAGGATGATGGTCGCGATGGTCTTGACCATCGCGACCATCGAAACTGCAAGCAAAAGCCTGCGGTTGGGTTTTTCAACCGCAAGGCCAGGAGTGATTTTGGCTCTATCAGAGCCAAAATCACTCCCACTGACATCACTAGTGATGTCAGTGGGGCCGGCTTCAGACGGTAGGCGTTCCCTTGGGAACGCCTACGTCTGGCAGGCACGCCCCCGGCACGCCCACCAAAGGGGGCGTGCTGTCAGTCACCATCGGCAGCACGCCCCCTTTGATGAGACACTCCGAGCGAAGGAAAGTCCTTCGCTCGTCGGGTCTCGCGCATGCGCACGACGGAGCTCCCTCCGTCGTGCGCATACGCAGTGGGGACCATCGACCCACTTGCGAGCGGACAGCCGCTCGCGAGGGGGTCTGAATGAGGGCCTTATTCCTTCCTCACCTTTTCCAAAATCCATAAACTTTCAGCATTGTGATGGCAATAAATGTAACCTGCAAATATTGTGGTCACTGCTGTGGTTCAGTCCAGGTAAAGTGTCAGTGGGCACTAGAGTTATAAAGAGTGAGAAGAACACAGGCTGCATGGATAACCACAATGCAATGGTATGTAGCTTGGCACACTACTAAATGGAGCATTTGGTAAAAACTATTTTCTACAGATAATATTATACGAGGTTTGTTCAAAAAGTAATGCCTAAATGCTCACAACTCAGATTTTATTATAGACACAGATTTGAAAATTTGCAGTAAAATATTTTGAAGTCTTAGTAACAGAATGACTCTACTCAAAAAATTCACCATCTGCCCTCAAACATTTTCTTCACCTCTCAAGCCAAGCTGTGAATCCACTTTGGAAAAATTCCAGTGTTTGGTGTTTGACCCAGGAACTTATGGTGTTTTTAACAACCTCTATGTCTTCAAAATGTTGACCCCGAAGACAGCATTTGAGAGGGCCAAATAGATGAAAATCAGAAGGGGCCAAATCAGGACTGTATGGTGGATGTGGCGTTATTACCCACCCCATTTTGGCAATGGCCGCAGATGTTGCCATCAAAGTGTGAGGTCTGGCATTGTCATGGAGTAAGATGACATGTGACTTTTATTTTGGTACCAAGTCATCGATGAGAATAACACCTCTGCAATCCCAGAAGGATGTGGCCATGACTTTGTTTACGGATCGCTGTGATTTAAACTTTTTTGGCCTAGGTGAACTTGGGTGTTTCCATTGCTTTGACTGGGCCTTTGTTTCTGGGTCATAAAGGAATACTGAGGTCTCATCTCCTGCAATGACATTTTCCAAAAACATCTCAGGGTTGGCTTCAAAGTTGGTCAAAAGGTCATGGCACACTTACACCCTCTGGGCCTTATGATCCCTGGTTAATTGCTTTGGAACCCATTTAGCACACACTTTAATATATCCCAAATCATTGATTAGTGTTTCTACAGTGCCATGGCTACATTTAAGTTCATCACTGATATATCTGATGGTCACACAATGGTCTTTCTGAATCATGGCATCGACTTTGTGTCGGTTCTCTGGTGTCACTGCAGTTGATGGTCTGCAACCACGAGGTTTGACACACACGGACAATTCTCCCGATTGAAAATGCTTCATCCACCTTCTGACATTGCTATAGTCCTGTGGTTCTCAAACTCGGTCCTCAGGACCCCACACAGTTCATGTTTTGCAGGTCACCATGCTGGTACACAGGTGTATTCATTACTTACTGACACATTTTAAAAGATCCACAGGTGGAGCTAATACCTCACTTGTGATTCTGTGAGGAGACCTAGAAAACATGCACTTTTTGGGGTCCTGAGGACCGAGTTTGAGAACCTGTGCTATAGTCACTTGTACGCTCACCATACACTTTTTTCAGTCTTCTGTGGATTTCTGTAGCACTGCAGCCTTCTCTTTCCAGAAATTCTATGATGGCTCTTTGTTTTATCTTGGATTCCATGGTATTTCTTGGACTAC